>PYHW01009614.1:5098793-5109087 GCA_013186435.1 Turdus rufiventris
TCCCAAAACCTCTGTTTTCATTTTAGTAAGAAATGTTGGGCTCTTCCCCCTGGCTGGAGCAACTTCTAATGGGATGAAGTAATTTTATGAGTCACACAGTGGGACTCAATGGGCCATTAGCAGAAAATTACTCGCTGGAGGACGGCTGCAGTTGTGAAAAGATAAAGAACAATGGCCCATCAGCAGAGTATCTCCTGCAGAGATAAGGATCGATGCCCCCACCCTCAATGGTGATAGAACAGATACCTTTTATCACACCCTGTATTGTAACGTGCGGCTTATATTCAGGTGCTGCTTATATATGGACAAAAGAACAAAAAGTTGCTGACACCCGGGAGCACGGCTTGTACTCGGTGCGGCTTATAATTGTGAAATTACTGTATTTGTGAAATGAGGCTGTCAAATTCTTTCTCCACCACATCACCAGTTTTACATAGTAATGTTGCAAGCAGAGTGTGAATGGGGAGGTGTTCCAGCTATGAAACTATTCCATGTAGTCTTAGATCTGCTTTCATGCTGGAAAGGGTAGAGGCCTGTTAGTTGTTAAAACATCAGGCAGTTAGCAAGATATGTTTAAACTTTTGGGATAACTACAAATACTTTTTGACAAAGAATACTAGTGACTTTATGAATTTAAAATATATTTTTCCATGAGGAGCTGGCACACTCACAGGTCAAGGGGTCTAAAGTAATACATGTGTCAGGTTCTTCAAAAAAAAATGTCCAGTGTTATGACAACAAACACTCAAGAATTCTATTATTTCTTCTAGGTATGATTGATCAGGTGGTAGCTCCAGACGATATTGAAGGCAGTTTGACCAGACTGGTTTTAGTGAATGCTGTGTATTTCAAGGGCTTATGGAAATCACGATTTCGACCTGAAAATACGAAGAAGCGCCCATTTTATGGAGCAGATGGGAAGACATACCAGGTTCCTATGCTGTCCCAGCTGTCCATCTTCCGCTGTGGTAAGCTCAGTGACTCCCACTACCACCGACAGTGGGTGTAGAGTTTGCTCTTTCCTTTCACACTGAAACGAGAGCTTCTTGTAGCTGATACAGATGGATTGTGTTGCAGAAGTGTCTCCTGCTGCTGAGGCATGGGCAAGGTACTTAACAGTTGCTTTAAGGCTGGATGCTCTGTGAAGTATTGCCTTATCCTCTGCCTTCAAAAGGGGAAGTCTGAAGTACCCAAACTGAGAAATTTACATGATAGTTAAGCTTTGCTGTAAGAAAGAAAAACACATTTATAAGGGCTGAGAATAAAGGAAGGCTGTCAACAGGCAGAGTGCTAGATGTTTACCTACTGGTGAGCTGTATTTGAGAGAGATTGGAATAGAATCAGTTTATATTTTACTGCAGATAGATAAATGGGACTCATAGAATCTCCAGTCCTGTGGGAGCTGGAGGAGCTGGATTAGAATGTTGGCTCTATCTCCTGAGGTGTGAAACTGCTCTTCAGATTGAGTAACAAGTGAAAAGAAGTTCAGCAGGTTCTGCCAGACTTCCATCAGAGACTCTGAGCTGACACCAGCAGCTTGATGTGACTGACAGTGTACTTCAGAGCTCCAGTTGGCAGCCTTATGGGGATTTTAGTGGTCAAAGTAAGATGGATGCTCTGATTAAAAACTTGTGTTGCATCCTTCTAAGAAGTGCTACCTGGAACTTACTTCCTTCTATGTGTGCTAATACAGTCTGAGAAATAGGCCTGAGAATGCAGCTTGCTGTAAATCTAAAAGCAAGACATGCTGTGCTTTTAAATGCCTAGTTTTACTGTTGGTAGTGCTCAACTACTATTAGTAGACTTATGTTAAAGTAAACAGCTGTGACTCTGTCCCAAACGTGTATATTAGACCAGATGTAATGTAATACTTTAACTGCTGAAAGTGTGAGCTGGGGGAGGTAGGGAAGCCTGCTGCAGTATATACTAATTTTGAGTTTCAAAAGTTTGTAACTTAAGGTGGAGTTTAGCAAGACTATTATCTTGAGGGCTTTTGTCTTCTGATGGCGGCTGTAATATCCATTATGTTGTTCTGTGTTTACGCTAGAGAAACTATTAAGGCTAGAAAGGAACAAAAGAAATACTGCTGAGTTACTCATTTGCTTAGGACTCATTGGAGTTTTTGCATCTCTGTATTTCCTAACACAGGGCTTCTCTTTTATTTATGCTTGCAATGGGATCTTTGAAAGTTTAAATATCTTCAGTACCTTCAGTCCCATAAACTGTCTGACTCTGAGCTCCCCTCCTGTTCAGTTTGCCTCAGTAATGATAGCAGCATATAGGAAATAAGGAAAGCAGCACTTAACTTTTGGACAGTTTGCCTTGTGTGACTGTCCTGCAGCTGACTTCTGCAATTAGTATTAGATCTGTAGGCTCCAGCCTGAGAACCACTGCCATAATAAAAAGGAATAGTGAAATTGCCAACTTTGACATGATTCCTGCAAAACAGAGGTGCAATACTGTTGTTTTTGTAGCAATATGAGTTTAGGGCAGATTTCATGGCCCTAGCAACAAGATTAAATTTGTACTGACGCTGTTGATTTTCAGCTTGGGCTGACAAGTACAGATTTGGATGAAGAAAAAGGAAAGATAATAAGATCTTGCTGCTATCCTAAAAGCTTGCCTGAAAATACTGTCTGTAGGTAAACTGACAAATTTCAACTTGAAACTACTATAAAAAGCATCTGCTTCCCAGCCACATGCCAGAAATCTCACAGTAAGCAAAAGGAGCTTGGAGGGGGAGAGGGTGTCTCAAAGCCAGTCTCGCTGTAACTTGGATGTGTTGCTATCTCCCTCCATCTCATCTAATTGGCCTCTTGCACTTTCTCCAAGTGGCTGCTTCCCACTATCTTGAAAGACTTCAGATTGCTTCCTAATCAGATCCTTATTAAGCAAGAAAATTAAGCAAATGCAGCAGACTCCTTCAGACAGGAACCAGGAGATTTTGCAATAACTCTTGAAGGAACAAGCTTGTCTGTGAAATTGCTTCAGTTTGGAAAGAATCTGCTGCCATTCCTTGCCTTTTTTTTTTTATTCTCAGTTCACAGTTGGTTCTGGTACAGCTGAGATCTGAAGCAGAGATCCAGCTAATTCACAGACCTGGTCACTTCTAACATAGCTGGCTTGCTGCACTGGGCTGGTGAGATCTGTATGGGAAACAGCATGTATGCTAAATGAGTATTTGCTCCATGGTGTCATCCTGTCTGTTCTTTGTCATACTAGCATCTGTACAGAGCCCGTGCCTTTTGAAGGGCTGCCCAGCAGGAAGTCTGGGACTTTAGAGTTGGTTTTGAGGTGTGGGCACAACTTTCCTGACAGACTCTTCTAGCAGTAGTTGTGTTAAGGTAGTGATTTAAGGTTGTAATGGCTCTGGCTCACTAGTTGGTTTGGGTTTATTTTTCTAGGCACTACAAGTACCCCAAATGAGCTGTGGTACAACATCATTGAGCTGCCATACCATGGGGAGATGATCAGCATGCTGATTGCACTGCCCACCGAAAGCACAACGCCACTCTCTGCTATCATCCCCCACATCAGCACAAAAACAATAGGAAGCTGGATGACAACCATGGTAGCAAAAAGAGTGCAGGTTATTTTACCAAAGTAAGTACTTATATAATCCATTCATTCTTCACGGAGTGTTTGGTGGGGGTTATTTATATGTACCTCATATGATACAGGAGAAGGAATACTTCAGGTGATTTTCCTGCATAATATTGATGTGTTCTTTTTTTTTTCCAACCAGATTTACAGCAGAAGCAGAAACAGACTTAAAGGAACCTCTGCAAGCACTTGGTATTACAGATATGTTTGACCAGTCAAAGGCAAACTTTGCAAAAATAACAAGTAAGTTTTCTTTTTTTTTGTTTTAATTCATGGTGGTCCTTCATAGTTTCTAGCTCTGAATAAAGTGCTGCTTTACCAGTGCAGTTGTCTGCTTTCTCTTGGCTAAGTGTTGCCATGACATTTGAGCTGGTTTTATGTTGTAGCCAGCCAGGCATAACTGCTTGCTTCTGTTTAGCGTTGCAGTGGCTTTTTTTCTCCCTTATCTTACATTACAACAGTAAATCTTACTGGTCAGCTTCTTAAGATTTGGTATTGCAACCTGAGGGTCTTGGGCATTGTCTGAAATCTTGGGCAGCACTTAATCAATACCATACCGTATTCTGTAGCAAATACTGCAACTATGTATGTAACCTTCCCTGAAGTATGTGCTTAGTGACTTTCTTGAGCTGTAAGAAAGCATGTATGAAAAACATTCACACTTCAAGGGACTGAACCAACTCAGAGCTGTAAATATTGGTATCTGAAAATGGGTGTCAGTGCTTTTGAACTCATGGCTGTGCAATGTCATCTTTCTCTTCTTTGCTTTCATTAAAATCGTGATTAGCTTCTATAGAACTGTCTAACAAAAAAGTTTACTTTGTGCTGGCTTAATTTGAAAACAAATTCTTGTGGTGTATTGAAAGCAAGGTATGTTGCTAAGTGCTTTTTTTTCCCTTGATGTTGAGACTCATGGAAGTGTAACTTAAATTCAGATACCGAATTTTTTCAGTTTCTTAAAAATTAAAACTAAAAATGCATGTGAGCACTTCTAACTTAAACCATCAATAATAAAACTTAATAAATGGGGAGGAAGGAGGAGTAAAATAGGTTATTCCCTATTTTTGTAATGACTCACTTAGTGACTATATTCAAAGGTATTGTTCTGCACTGCAGTTTTGGGATTCCAGCAGGATTGTAGCAGCTTTTAGTATTCTGAGCCATGCTGACAGAGCTGCTTAGCTACAAAGTACTTCAGGACTCTGAGTTTTACTGAAGGCGCTGTTCTCCTTGGTTCTTTCAGGAACAGAAGGTCTTCATGTATCTAATGTTCTGCAAAAGACAAAAATTGAAGTTAGTGAAGATGGAACCAAAGCCTCTGCAGCAACAAGTAAGCAATTGTACTGAAAGCTGTCAGACTTGGAAAAATTTCATTAGGAGGTTATGGCACTAGGCAAAGATAACCCACTTGGAGATCACTGTGGCAATGTGCTTGTACTCACATCAGTTAATGGTTTTATGTAATTTCTCAGTAAAATCTCAACTTGCCAGTGTTGATCACTGTAAAAAAGTATTTACAGGCTTACTTCTAGAGAAGTGTCTTCTCATAGCTTAGACTTTATATCAGGCCACTGATAGCATGTTTAGGCAATCCAGGTTACAAAGAGGAGTAAACTACTACAGCCTTTGTGTGACAACCCAAGACTTCCAGCTCTCTGTGGGTCTTATGTCTTTTTAAATGCTTCTTGTAAGAATATCATGTGATACTTGTGGCTTTAAATGTCCAAGTTGGTAGATTTTAGGCATTTGTCTGCACCTATTTAAGCTTATATAGATAGACACATATGTATATACATCTACAGGGATACTTTGATATAGTATATAATGCATTATGGTGCTTGATTTGTCTCACTCTGAATTTTTTTTTTTTTTTTTTTGCAAGCTGCAATTTTAATAGCTAGGTCATCCCCTCCTTGGTTCATAGTAGACAGACCATTTGTATTTTTCATCCGGCACAATCCTACAGGTAAGCAGCATCTGTAAGTACTTTCTGGCTTAGAAATTGAGTAATCAACTATGTAATAGTGATGAAAGAAGCCTGGAGCTACTGAATAACCATCAAAAAAATCCTGCAAGTGCCTTTTTATGATTTTAGTTTTAGATTTGTTTTATTGGGAATTCAACTTGGAAGAGGGAAAAAAAAAATTTTGGCTATCAAGAAACAAGCATGGCAGGTTTGTGGGTATAAATGAAGAGTCTTTAACAGTCATAGATCCCCTGAGTGTAGAGGAAACAGCTCTTTGTTGACTGTGAATTGGTGAATAAGACCCAGATTTCTGCACAGTCAGATAGTGAGGCAGAATAGGGGGTTGGGGATCCAGGGTGCTGCTCCAGCCTGCTCTGAACATGAGTGTTCCTATATAGTGCTCATGGCTTCTTTGCAGTATGGGCTGACTGCTGGAGCAGAAGTGCCCTTCTTGGAGTGATCTGTATAATCAGTATGTCAATTAGCAGGGGACAAGGTGCTGCTGCCAGCACTGGGGGAAGAGCAGGCTGCTGGCAGCAGGCCCCAACCCAAGGCTCCTCAGAGCATCAACAGGGCTGTGTGTCTCTAGAAATAGGAGCTGGTCACCTATCCAAACATGCTCTTCCCTGGGCTCACAGACCTGAGTGAGGCTGGGCAAGAGCAATGAGGTGGCTTGGCTGTGCTCTGTGGATTTAATGCTTTCATGGAGAAGTTTAACTCTATTTACAGATGATGGTAATCCTTGTTTTTGTTTCATCCCTCAGGTACAATCTTGTTTATGGGACAAATAAACAAACCTTGAATGTGGAAAAGACTTTCTTCAAGAAGTAAACAGGCACACCCCTGTTCTGTTAAATATTTTGTACACTACTCTTTGACTTCGCTCAAGAACTAGTTTTAACCACTGACTAGGTTTTGAAACGGGAGTCGACATAGTTCTGCCTTTGTGGGGAAAACGCAGATTGAAAACTACAGTATTTCTTCAAAATGTCTAAAAGATTCTCTAAACTACTGAATGGTTACCTATGCTAACAGCTTTTGAGCTTTTTCTGTATCTACTAAGAATTTTATGTATGGCTTTTTGTGAGAGGATTTTAACAAAGAATGATAGATGTTTCTATTAATGTTGGTTTCTTCTTGTGCGTGGAAAAGGTCTAATTTTGTAGATACCACCTATCAAGACTACTTTTGGTTCTCGAGTATCTTGATACCTGGATATTCTTGGTAGAAATAGAATAAAAGTTCTAGCAGTTTTTATATAGTGCATGTATCACTGAGAGTTTTAAAACTAATGTGGTGTTCAATACACATCGCATTGTCCTGTCTCATTGTAATGTAAACTTGTCATTGCTAGTATACACTTTCTATTGGATTTAAATTTTATATTTGTTTTTGTACAAAGGAAAGAAATAAAACTGCATTATGAACAGTCAGCGTTGTGGATTGTGGATGTGCTGATAGATATTGGGGTCCAGAGCACTGTGTAATTTGAGATGTACTTTTAAGAAGGGTGAAAGGAGGGAGATCTTTTTGTGAGACCTTTTTGTTGTGTATAGGGGGGTGTTGGTGGTTTTTTTTGTGGTGGGGTTTGTTTGGTTGTTTGGATTTTGCTTGTTTGTTTTAGTCCTTCCTTCTGATGATGTTTTTTGAAATCATTCTGCTGTGGATGAATTTATCCATAGGTTTAGTATCTGAAGAGAACTCTATTTTGCTATGCCCAAGTTACTGCTGAAAAAACTACCCCATGAGGACATCTCAGTGCACCTTTGGGGCCTTTCCTCCTGTTTTCTGTAGTGCAGTTTATATGCACATGGGCATCCCTTCAAAACTCTTCCCAAAAATAAGCAGTGAATCCCTTTGGCTCGTCACAGATGGTTCTTTGTTGTACTGCTTCTGTGGCAACCAAAGGATTTAGGTGGGTGAGGTAAGTCTTTGGCAGCTCTGAAGGGCACACTCACAGGGAGAAGAGGCTGCTGGTCTCAGGGGAGAAATTCCTGTAGACTCAGCTCTGGTGGAAGTAGGTGACTGTAGCATGTATCCATAAAGTGGAGGGTGAATGAGTGTAGAGCCTCTTGGTCAGGTAAGAAAACAAAATGAGGAGAAAATGCTTCCAGCTGAAAATACCTGAATGTGTTGTGCAGGGCCAGTCCAAACTCCAGGCTAAGAGCCCATATTATGCTGTGAGATACTGAGCCACTCTGCTTGCCTCTCTTTTCCTGCTTGAGTTGAACACTGCAATCATCAAGGAAAATAAATCTTAGGGTGTTTTAGGGGATTTATTAGCTGCCTACCACCCAATCCATATCTTCCTATCTTGATGAAAAGTGAACACTGCAGGTGAGGAAGAAAAAAAAAAAAGACAAATGCAGCAATCAAAAATAACTAAGTACAAGGATCATGCAACTTAATATTCTGGTGCTGAGCAGGAGAGCTCTCCTGGCTAACCCAACCACACCTGTCTATAGTTCTTTGCATCTTGGGGATATAAGGGGCACAAGTAATAGAATAGTTAGTGGGCTGTAAACAACTACAGTGACATTTGCATTGGTTTATCTTGCATCTGTCTTGGGTACAGTTTGTCCTGCAAAATAGAGAAATGTTACCTCACAGAAACTACAGAGCCAGGACCTGAGCTGCACTTAATTCATGCACACATTGTATTTTTTTTGACTACTAGGGTGCGAGACATCATCTTTGGGCTCTGGAGCAGTCTGGGGTTGTATTTCAGAATAACAGCTGCTGTTTCAATATCAAAATAAAATTGCAGTATGAGAATTTTCCAGTTGCTTCTATTTAATGTTTGTGTTAAGAATTCAAATATTACAGGGTTGGCATTGAAGCTGTACTCCCACAGGACTTACACACAGCAGCACTGTCTGCTCTGGGCAGCAAGCAGGTTTGGGATTAGGTTTGGGCCAGAAAAAAAATGCAGTGACATAAGCTTTCAGGTTTGCCTCAGCACAGTTTCTGTGTAAACAACTGTCACTCCCTTCTGTTAGTCCTGAAATAATTTGCAAAATAAGATAATTGCTTTAGAGCATGAACAGTGAGTAACTGGGTCTATTTGTCTATTTTTTTTTTTCCCAAAAGTGGACTGTGAGGAGGCTGTCTTGGTTTAGGTCAACAGGATTATTTAGTCTGCTGGAGCCAGGACTACCTGGCCCAGCTGAGCTCTGAGCAAAGTGAGGGGGAATGCCACACATAGCAGATATTCCTGGTGAGCTTCAATCTTCTGCAGTACAAGGGTGAAGTATGTCACCACTCACTAAAAGGGGAGTTCAGCTCTGCCACTCCTAGGCAGCACTTTTTTTTCAGTGCTGGAAAAGAAAGGTTAAAATGTAGCTTTGAACTAAGATGCTGGTGATATTTGCCTATAAACTGGGTAAGGAACTCGGTGTGAAAGGAAATGAGTTAAGCCTTGGAAGGTGTGGGTCAGGTTAGCTGCTGAAAACTTGCTCTTTAGTAGTGCTGTAAAAGCACTGTGCTCTTCCATCCTGGGAGCTGATTAATATCAAATGAGTTCAGTGTGATGTTTTAGCATTAAGGCAGTGTTTACTGTAGTTAACCTTTAGTGTGGCAGTCTGTTAGCTGCTCTTGAAAGGCTTTGGGGAATCTCATTGCAGTCAGTAGCTGTTACATGTTAAATTTTTTCAGTCACCTTCGTTTCTAGGACTGTCAAGGTAAATGCTCATGCTGCTTGGTTCAGCCTATTCTTCCTGTACTCACAACTGCTTCACAGTCAAACTTTGTCTTCTTGGCAAAGCTGAGATTGTTTTGGGCCCCTGAGCCCTTTGATGTTTCAGGGTAGGAGGGCTGGGAAGGGACCATCCTTAAGGAAGAACAAAGTCCATGAATGTACAAAGCTTAACTTACTGTAATAATGGATGGCTAACTTCAGGCAGGAGATGCAGAATTGCAGCTCTGATGGTCTCATTGTCTGTACTTCCTGCCTGTTCTCTACAAATGCCTGTTTCTCAGTCTTTAAAAGCACAGATAACACATCCTTTGTAGACTTTTCTGAGGTGGAAAGCCCTGAGAGACTGATTGTTCTTCAGCCCAGCGAGACTGGGCAGGGAATGACTGTGGAAAATGCTTGTGATTACATTTGCTTTAGCCTAGAGACTAAATAGGGAGAAAGAGTTCGGTAAACCTTGCCATACATTTCCTGAGCCAGGTATGTAATGAAGAAAGTAGTTAGTCATGAAGTAATTAACAGGTAAAATAGCAGGCTATTAATCTGCCAAACCATGTCTTAATTTTGTTTTTCTAACTTCAGAGAGCTCTAAAAAGGCTGGTTTTCTTTTACAACTTCCACATTTAATCAGCACTGTTGATTTCAAATCCTATTTGCTGGACAGAGTGGACAGTGGAGGGAAGGGCCAGTTCCTCAGCCCATGTAAAGGGATAACTGCTGTTCGCCCTTTGGCATCACAGCACATTCCCTGCTGGCAGCCTTCTTCCGACAGCAATCTCTCTTAAAAACATGGCTGCATTACCTCCCAGCAGCAACATGGCTTAATAAAGATGAAAAAGAGCAAGAAGTTCAAATACCTCTTTTGTATGCAACATTTTTAAAACTCTCCCTCATGCTTCAAAGAAACTAAAAGCCCTTTAGCTTAGCCCCACCAGTTTAAACTGTGTGCATTTATTAGAAATAATACCAATACCTCCTGTGGTTGAAACTTAATAATTTCCATTATTGCTGTGGTGCTAAGAAGCTGTGAT
>PYHW01009614.1:5109137-5191287 GCA_013186435.1 Turdus rufiventris
TCCCCAAGAGGGTGGTGCTGGTGACAAAGGCATTCTCCTTGCTCTTGTTTTTGGGCTTGCTGCTGTGGCCAGGTGGGTACTGTTCACTTACTAGATGACACTTGTGTGCTGCTGCTGGAGTAGTGATGGGTGTGTGTTGCCAGCTTACAGCAGGATGGCCAGCTCAGTGCTGTGCTGTCCTCTCTTTTCTTCAGATAGTGCTCAAGTTCCCAGGGATGCTAAGTTCTGCTTTTGAGGCCATGGTGAGGATAACTCGTACAGACTGGGAGAAAGATTAGGCCAAGTCTGGGATGCATGTGCCATGCATTGTGCATTAACACAGTGTCATTTTCATTCCAACAATGCTTCCAATGCACAATCAACCCTGATCCAAGGATTATCTTCCCCAAGCCTTTTTGGGTTGCTAAATCCATCTCCCTTGAACGTTGGATCTGGGCTTCTAATGCACCATGTTCCCTGTAATTAAATGTGTGAGCTCCTGAAAGGCGTTTGTGCAATAGAGGGAGTGAATCAGATGATTTTTCTTTGGGGTACTGAGCACCTGGAGCCTGTGGCCATCAGTTAATTACACTGGCTGTGAGCCACCCTGTCCTAGACAGGAGGGCTGGGTTTGTCTCCTTGGATCACAGGCAGCATTTGTTTCACTTCCAGACTAATGCGTGCTGGCTGGTTTGGGACCAGAACACGTGGTGGAGAAGGGGGAAGGCAGGACTGTATCTTTTGCTGTATCTGACCAACCTGGGCTCTTCTCCCTTCCTGAAATGGTTGAGGTAAGGACACTGCAATTGGCCTGGTCAAGGCTTTGCTGGCAGCTGTGTGCCCGTGGGAAGCACAGTCCTGTGTCACCTCTGGCCCTTGTCCCTGGACCGGGCTGCCTGCCAGCTGTCCCCAGCAGCAATGGGGCTTTGGGGGGATGGAGCACTGTCACTCCCTCTGAGAAGTGGTGCCACCCTCAATGTTCCACCTCGGGCTTAAAAAAGCCCCCAAACCAAAACAACAACCAAAAAACCAAAGAAAAGTACCCCAAGCCCCTCTAAATCCATTCTGAGGCAAAATAATGGCATTTGAACAGTTTTGTTCTGGTTTTTGTTGTTTTTTTTTTTCCTGTTGGTAGCTCTTAAAGTGTCCTCTAAGCAGAGGGGCTGAACCAGGTGATTTTCCTGCCTGGCCAGTCTCTGCATCAGACAGTGATCCAGCAGGAGGTTCCTCGTGTCCTCCTGTCCCCACATCTCCCTGTTCCATACCCCACTTCCCCATGTTCCCCTCTCCACCTGTCCCCATATCCTCCTCCCTCCCTGTCCCCCTCTCCCCATATCCCCTGTCACCATACCCTGCTGTCCCTGTACCCCTGTCCCCATCACCCCATATCTTCTTGTCCCTCTTTCCCCCTCTCCCCCTGCCCTAATCTTCCTGTCTCTGTGTCCCCATGACCCTGCATCCCACTGTCCCCGTCACCCTCTTCCCATCTCCTGCTGTCCCCATCTCCCCATCCCCATCTTCCCATATGTCCATACCCTGCTGTCCCCGTCCCTCTCTCCCCATATCTTCTTGTTCCCATTTCCCCTGCACGCCTTTTCCCACACCCTGTTTTCATCTCCCTCTGTCCCCAGCTCTCCATACACCCACATCCCCCGTCCCTACACCCCTCTGTCCCAATATCCCTCTGTCCCTATATCCCCATATTTCACTCTTCCCACATTCACCGTGTCCCTGCGGATCCGTCCCTCAGCCGCGGGCCCGGCGCGGCCGCAGCGCCCCCTGGCGGCGCTGCACGCACGGCGCGGGCCCGGGGCCGTCCCTCAGCCAGGGCCGGGGCCAGGGCCGGTCCCTCAGCCGGGCACGGCAGCAGGAAAACACCGGGAATCTGCACATCCCCCGCTCCTGCGGGACCTCCGAGGGGTCCCCAGCCAGGAGACGGAAGAACGGGTAGAAGGATGGATGTACCTCCGAGCCGAAATACCGCCACGCGTCCTTAGCCAAGGTCAGCAGGATGATGAGTAGCAGATGATGAGGCCAGAGGGAATGTCTCATGTGATAAGAAAGAGAGGTTATAAAGAGCTCATAACCACTAGTCATCAAATAAAGTTTTTGGATAGTAGTTCTTGAAAACATTTCCCTGTGGATATGCTGTCCTAGACTGCACGTTCGTTCAGAATCGCTGCTGTGAAGCCTCTGTATGTGGAGAGCACTGTCCTCCCCTCCTCGGGCAGAGAGCCAAACTCACTTCTGACAACCTGCAGGAGCTAAGCAGGTCAGGCTTAAAAAGCAGAGAAATAGGTGTGTACAAGTCTGAATAATAACCAGAGCATGGGGCAACAAGGTGCCTTTTGGTGTCTGCTTGGATCACAAATTATCATTCTGGCTACAGGTACGTCCACTGGGCCAAGGACTGCACTGCTATTCGCAAGCACAGGGAAACCTTGCACAGCAAATGTGGTCCAGAACTGAAATATTGTTTGGAGGATTTTAGATCCAGCTGTGCCAGATGTTTTGCTTAAGTGGTTATTGTCTGTTGTCCTGACTAGGATGATTTGTTAGGCCAGCCCTGAAGTGGGCTTGTCCTTAGTGATCAAGTCAGACTGGAAATACAGAGGAAAAATAAAGAAGTGGGGAAAAACTGAGGCAAAACAGAGTGTTGATTTCACCAGATGTATCTTAAAAGCTTCAAGCTGGACCCATTCTTCCTTCGTCTGTTTCCTTTTCCCTTACTGGCTTTCTCAGCTACAAAACTCCTCTCTTGGGGCAAATCAGGGGAAAGATAATTGCTGTCTGCTGCCTTCCCCCAGGATCCTGGGGAAGCCTCATTCATCCTCCCTGACTGCAGTGTGGGACATGGTCTGTGACAGCTTATCAAATGGTACAATGCCCTGCACCCTGCTCCAGAGGTGTGCCTGCACCTCACCTTGGAGCTCATGTCTTCAGCTCAGGTCTGTCTGGGACATCCAGAGCGCAAATAGCTTCACCCAGCTCCCAGTGAGGGCTCTCAGTTAAGCCCAGTGTGTGTTGGCTATATCCAAAAGCTGCTGTTCAGATATAACACCAAAAACCAAGCACCGAGGGGAGGAATTCTGCATTGGTTACCCAGCTACGTAGCCAACATTCCCATGCAGTGAACACAGAGAAAATAGCAGCACAATCCAGCTGCTTAAGAACTTATAGGATGAAGGATTACAGCTGCTTTAACAGACAGAAAGGAGCTAATGTATTTCCTGTGACTACACATCCTGCCTCAGCCCGTATCCCTCCGTTAATTACTCCAGGGGGAGCAGCTTTTCCTTTGCTGCCTTGCCGTGGCCCCATGCCAGCGGGGATGGGCAGCGACTGGGCTCCTTGAGCCGGGGTCACGGCGACGGCTTTTCCTGGACAGAGCCCACGGGAGAGCACAGCCAGCCCCGCGGCCCAGGCCACAGAAACCCGTGTCTGAGCCAGGGGACACTAGAGGGGACACTAGAGGGGACACTAGAGGGGACACGTCCCATTCCGGGCAGGCGGTCCGGGCCCCCACCGCCAGATTTGCTTCTCTGCTCCTCTATGAAATACGGCGCTCGGCCGTTCTATTCTAGTGAATAGGGCGGCGGCGGCCCGCCCCGCCCGTGACGCCATCGGCGCGCGGTGGGGCTGCGCCGCTACTCGGGACACCTCGGCCCGGCGGGGCGGCGCCGCTACACGCAGCGCTACGGGCCATGGCCGCCGAGATCCACTCGCGGCCGCAGAGCCGCCGGCCCGTCCTGCTCAGCAAGGTCGAGGGGCACCAGGACGCCGTGAGCGCCGCGCTGCTCATCCCCAAGGAGGACGGCGTCATCACGGCCGGCGAGGACAGGTGACGCGGGGCCCGCTCCCCGCCGGGCAGGGCCGGGCCGCGGGCTGGGCTGGGAGCCGGGGCAGCGGGGGCTGCTGAGGGGAATCCGTGTGTGCGCTGTGCCTGTGCCGGGAGGCGCGCAGGGACGCCGTGCCTGCACCGTAAGGAAATCGCGGAAGGAGCCGCCGTCCCAGGAGGAAGGTGCCGTCAGCTGTGAGGGAGGGCTGGCTCGGCCCGCCCGTGCGGGACGCGGCGCTGACTCTGTCCCGCCGGCAGAAGCTGCTGTGCTCCGTGCGCGCTGCCCTGGCCTGCCCAGCAGCTGGAAGGGCACAGCTCGCACTGTGTGTGAATGGGTCCTGTAGCGTCTGTGAGCAGAACCAGGAGTGACGGAATATGCTTCCCTCGGCCTTCCGCTCTGTTGGCTGCAACACTTGCAGCGTGTCACTGCTTCCCCTGCCTGTCGGCAGAGTTGGAGCTGCCCGAGCTGCTGCGGTCGGAACGAGCCCATTGTGCTCGGTGTGCAGGTCTCAGACCTGCTTCCCTCTGGCTGAGCCGCTCAGGGAGTGAGTTGGCAGATCTGAGGGGAGAGGGGTGATGAGCTCAGCTCGGAGCTTTCTGCTTGGAAGGGAAGGTGTCTTCAGAGTCTAACCCTGGTTCTCGTCGCTGTCTCGCATAGTGTGTGAAAGCTCTGCCACAGACGCTGATAACATCGCTGAGCAGTTACTCAGATTGAAGGAAAGTGGAAATGAGGAAGCAGGTAATACACAGGGCTGTGGCCAGGAGAGTGGTGAGGGGTCTGCAGTGTATAGCGAGAGATGGAATTTCACCCGTCCGTTGTGGAAAGTGATTCCTAAATCTGAAGAGGGATGGGAGATGCTTGTTAAGAAACTGGAGTTCCGTTTGAAAGAACGATGTTAAAAGTACAAAAGTGCATTCTTTGAGGTGTAGCCTGGTGCAGGGATAATTTTACTGTTATGCTATAAAGCTTTAGAAACTAAATTTGCATTAATATTTGCATGGATTTTTGTTTGAAAAGTTTGACCTTGTAAGAAATAGGAGGGTATGAGTGCTGAAAATCAGCGGAGCAACGGTGATCTGAACTGTGTCTTCAAGCACTTATTTTTAGGTCAAAAAGTGCAGACAGATCAGCTGTCTAGTTGGTTCATGTCGTCCCTTCCTGTGGAGATGGCTTTGTGCAGTACATGTTGGATAACAGCTTTTGGACGGGAATGGGCAGCTTCCTTTCCGTCCAGTCACTTGGATGTGATTGTTTGTGTTTGTGTTCAGTTTGTTTTGATGGGCTTCCTGAAGGAGAGAAGAGGAAATAGTGATTTTTAATACTCCATATCAGAGCTCAGCCTTCACAGAGCTTCATGGTACAGGCTTGCAGAGGCTTGCCTGTGGCAGACAGTGCCAGCTTTTAAACTCAGGGTCTAGTGCCGAAGGTTAAGCAGTCTGCATGCTTAGACTGCTGATAAGAGCCAAGGATGGAGCTGCATCTTTACCTGGGCAGGTTTTGATGTCAGATACAGACCTGTTCAAGGAGAGCAGAAGCCACTGCCCATCTTTGATGTGAATCTGTGGGCTTGTGGCTGAATTTGTGTCACCTGTCTTACTGTGAGAAATTACTTGAGTCTTTAAACTTTCAGAAGCCATTGCACTGTATTACCTCTAATCTGGGATACCTCCTACAGTACATCAGAGCTTCCACCTGCAGTTCAACGTGTTGTCAAACAGTGCTCCCCTGTTTGCTCGCTACAAGTGGAGTGTAGGTGTCAATACTGCGTAACTGATTATGCTACTGGCAGCAAAGTGCAGAGTACAAGGAGCAAAAGAGTTGCTGTGTGTACTAAGAACAGGGCTGAAGTATTTTTTATTGCATCTTAATGCAGCTAAGGCTGTCAAGTATTTCATAATAGCCAGTCAGAGGAATGTGTTTACAAGTTGGGTAGTGAGGAAAACATTGGTGCACAAACATTCTCTGGGAACGTTGTAGATTATTCTCTGATTGGAACTACTCATTATAGCTCCTTCTATTTTAAATTATATTTCCTAGAATGAAAAGTAATGGTTTCATTTTTTCAGAGGATACAACAAATTTCGTAGTAGATCTGTGAATGCCAAAAAACTCTATGATTTTAAAAATAAGTTTTAAAGATGAAAAAGGAAACAAAAGTGCCTGCAGGAGACAAAGAGCTAATTTTCCAAATTGGATTTTTCAGCAGGACACTTGCCATCTGTGAAGCTTTCTCAGAACTTATCTAGAAAGGATGATTAACTCTGTGTCCCTGTTGGCATCTTGTCTGACCCTGGCTGCGAGACAATGTTGGGAATTGTTGCTGTGTGTCCCTCAGCAGACAAATAGCTGAGGCAAGAGGAGTGTTTCCAGCTGCAGCTGGGAATGCAGAGGGATGATAAGCTGTGTACAAGACCCTAAATGCAAGATGAAATTATTGCATTTACTACAGGCTAACAGGAGCTCTGCAGTCACATTTCAAGGCTGGTGTTTGGTGACCATCAGTAGCTGCTTAAAGTACAGTATTAGCTCTCTGTTGGTTTTTTGCTTATGTAACTTAAATATTGGTCAAAACATGTTTTCGTTTTAGCAGAATTTTGATAAAAACTATCAGCTGTGTCTTTGAGCTTCCATTGCACTGTGATTAAACCAGATTCCTAATGCTGTTTTGGGAACAAGGTTGATAATAGTGTGAATATTTTTGATTTAGTTAAACTACCAGAAAGAGGCAGTATTCTGTTCTTGCTTGGAAAACAACTGTCAATGGCTGATTCTGGCTAGGAAAGCAGTTGTTGTTTTGAAGGAGTTAGGAAGATGCAGTGCTGGGAACAGGGCTGGTGTAGCTGTGTAGTAACCAGCAGTGCTGGTATTGGAGCAGGTTTGGATTTGACTGTTGGTATTTCATCACTTCTCCTTTCCCTGGTACCTGTGCTGTTTGCTTTCAGAGGGCAGCTTGTGTAGTAGGAGCACAAACACTGCTGGAACACAGCATTATCTCTGCTCTCAAACCCCAAGGTTTTTCTCCAGCGCTGTTGGGTGCTTACTCAGTCTGTAAATGAAACAGTGATTGAGAACAATAAAAACTCTTAGAAATTGGTAAGATTACAGTCAGTGTTGCTTGAAGATGGCTTTTGAGTGTCTATATTATATTTAAAAATCCTATATCAAACCCCCTTGAATTGTATTTCTATAAAGGTTCATGCTGCCCAGCTGAAAGCAGCTTCTGGTTCAATACTAAACGTTAGGGAAGTTTGGAGGTAATTTATAATCTTTTTTTAAAAAGTTTTGCTTCCTCCTGCCACTCTCAGAGACCCGAGTCTAGAGTTTAAAAAAGTCTGTATCTATCTCTGGGTATTCCTTAATGAGTTTCAGCTTTTTTGCATCCTTACTGAGCCTGCTGTAAAACAACCCTGTGTCTTTCTAGACCCTCAGTAAGGAATGCTTAAGGAGAAGTGACTGGCAGCCAGCTCTTCTCAGGTACTGAGCACAGGATTCTCCATTAAAGACCAAGTTTTGAGCAAAGTGCTAAAGACTCTAAAGCAGTTGTCATAACAAAGCAGTTGAGTGACTGAAGGAGACTGTGGGAGCAGCATTACTGGAGGACTTCTCTAGTCCTTTAAGAACTTGTATTTCACAAATTAATTTGTCCTAACATAAGGAGATGCATCACAAAAACAGATCTGTAGGAGGGAATCAGGGAGAAGAGGCGTTTTGGCACAGGTCACATGCTGACTACTATGAAACGGTATCTTCAAATTTTGCTCAGTCAGAGCTTTATATAATTAGATATAAAGCTGACAGCTTATCTTTGCAAGCATGGGGCAAGTGGAGTCTAAATCTTACTTAAACTAAAATAAGAAGCTTTCAGAAGTTAATTTTGCTAACTTGCAGCTGTTTGCTTAGGCTCTCGACTTCACTGGGAGACTGTTTTGTTGATGATCAACACAGAATTTATACTCGCATTAAATAACTTCTTAGAAAAACAAATCTTTGATTCCTTTACTCTAGTTTAGTACAATTAACCACAGTACTGAGAGGAAACTAAGTCTGCTTTTTAAAAATCAGCAATATGTGATTTTGATCACCATGATAACTTATCATGTAATTTTTTTAAATAAAAAATAATTGCACGACTTTGCCTAGAAGTGAAAGAGTTGAATTAGTAAGGGTGAAAGCCACCATCTGAGATGTCAGAACAGTTTGAGTATGATGGAGCTGCTTTAAAAAGCAAGGTAAAAAGCTGATAAAGGTGCATATGTGCTAAGCTCTGCTATTAGGCTGACATCATTAGAATGACTTGACAACACAGTTTTCCCCATATTTTGTGTTACCAAGAAATAGCAACTGCTCTTCTGATGTGGTGACTTAAGTCAGGCTGTTGATTATTGTAAAGAGGAAGCTTTTAAGAGACAATCTTAATGCAAAATATTTAGTGGACTGGACTAATGTACGTATGCCCCTAAACTGGTTAAAAGGTAATTTGATATAAAAGCTGAAAATCATTGTTTTGGGGCAATGTATGCTCAGCTGTATTGCTTTCAAGCTTTCAAAAAGTAGTACATTAAAGGTGGGCATTGTCTGCTTTAGTTTTGAGTGGTCTTTTAAAGAAAAGCCTTTAAATGGATTAGAATGCTGCTGTTGTATCTTGAGCAGTAAAAATTCTGAAAAGTTCTGATTGTGGTGCAAGACACTGGTCCCGTCCTGTGCTCTTTTCATTAAACTCTTTACTGTTGATCCTACATGATGTCTAATAATCAATCCCCTAGTATTTTTCTAGAGAATTCTAAATACCAGAACTTTTATTAGCTAACAGTAAATAGAACAGCTCATCTCTGAAGCCTCTTGACAGTGTTTCCAGGTACATATATTTACAGATCATTTAGGAATGAGGAAGTGTGATTTAAACAGTAAGAAAAAGGCAAACAGTGGTTTGGAGAGGAAATTTTAAGAGGACTTAAATTAATCTTAACACTGTCTACATGTGTGCTCTTAACTTCTTGATGGAGTCTCTTCAGTGTGCCTGTTGTAAGAATGTTTTTAATTGACAGTAGCTTTCTATTTCCTTGCTGATACTCTTACATCCCTCCTCCCAGGATTTGACAGTCATCAGAGTAGTATAATGCTAAATGTTCTCAAGACCACTTATATTTTTCTTCCAAGAGATGATTCTGGAAGTTTGCAAACTAAAGCCAATTTTCTAAAGAAGCTTAGCATGCTGTCCAAGTGGTCAGCTTTTCAGTTTGTGTTTCACTGGCTCATCAGTCCTGATCATACTTAGGGCAGAGAAGCAGTGCAAACCAACAGCAACTAGCATTGCTTGTCCTTTGCCTTCCTACATGAGGGATTAGAGGCATGGCTTAGAGGAAATAATACAGAGTTAGATATGCTGTTCTCTTAATTTCTTAATATTTGGGGATGGAGATACCAGTGATATGCTGGTCTAGAAGATGAGGTGCTTCTGTTATTAATAGTCAGTATCTGGCTTGCTGAAGGGTGAGTTACATAGAGATGCTGTAAAAATTAATAAGTTTGGACTTCTGTAATGAAATTATTTGTGGTTCTTTTTTTTTTTAATGTATCAGACACTTAGATCGAAAGATAGAAAGTTTCTGCAATTTGAATTTGTCTTCTATTAACCAGAGTCAAGAAGGAGGTAAAGGGATGCAATTTGTAATAATTTCTGAGGTGAGCTGAAATAGCATTTCCATTTCATACTTACTGAAACTTCATGTATAAATAGTTTTGAAGAAAACTTTTCCAAATCCAAGGGTGCCTATTCTTAGTGCTAATATTCTTGTTAGAGCAGTATTTGAGTACTGTTATTTCTGTTACGTCGTTCCTCTGTTATATTTGAGTAGCGCAAAAGCTAAGGGGAGTGGAGCTGATACATAAGTAATGAGGTGGTTCAGATGCAAGGGGTGATGCACTTACTGGTTTCTCCCTGCTCTTCCCATGGCACAGGACAATCCGAGTATGGCTGAAGAGAGACAGTGGCCAGTACTGGCCCAGCATCTATCACACCATGGCTTGTAAGTACAACATGGACGTGGTGAGTGGTGGCCAGGCACAGTATGGGTTTTGTGTGTAAGGCGTACTTCCTTCTCATTTCCCCAAGGGCTGGATTCCCTTGATGATCTTGATTTTGGGAGCTTTGTAGCAAATCTAGATCAGACTTTGATTTGAAGCTAGCTGCATGGTGAGATCTGTGTCAGTGTTTTGTCAACCACATCCTTCACTAGGTAAATCACTGTGGATCTGCAGCTGGAGGTGCCTTAAATGATGGCAAATAACTTGTCTGCCAATTAAGTGAGCTTTTCTAAGTGCTAGCTGAAAGTTGAGACATAACAATACTCTCAGCTTTCCAAGGTGCGCATTTTTCTCTTTCAGGGCTGCATTTGAGATAATTTTAGTGAGCTCAAGTTCTTAAGTGTAACCAGCTGTTGCTGCTAGCTCAGCTTTCAGCCTGTGTAAAATTCCTCTTGCTGAGTTTCACCTTGTGGCAGGAAATCCTGTTTGCATATGGTTCCTGTTGGTCTGTCTGAGTTAGAGTGGTCATGTTCCTCAGCTTCACATGTGGGAATTGAACTGTCTTTCCAAGGGATGTAAGCTATGCAGACTAGTTTCTATCAAACTACTTAAACAGCTTTGTCCTGAGTGAAAGAATTGACTTTTATTAAACCCATGTGTATCCTAATACCTCTATTTAAGTACTGTAATGTACTTTCTTTTTTTCACAGCACCATGTTCTGCCATGGCTTATCATCATGACAGCAGACGGATATTTGTTGGCCAGGATAATGGAGCTATCATGGTAAGTTGTGACTTTTCTTCTGAATGGAGGTTACAATTGCTCAAATTGTCCATGTGTTGCTGGCAGCCGATAGTCTGTTTTCTTTCCATTCATTTTGGAATGCAGCTACTGCTAAATGGCTGAGCTTCTTGACAGTTCAGCTGAGATGTATGTGGGAGGACTGCAAAGCAAAGGTGCTTCTGGCTAGATATGAGCCCTTGAGCCAGTAGTGCAGCAGTGGACCCAAACAATTACACTTTGCCAAGGAGTGGTTTTGAGGGGGGTACAGTAAGCTGGCCAGAGTACCCTGGTTGTGCTCTAACAGGGGTTGTGAACTGCAGTTAGTGTGCCCCTGGTCAGGACTGTGGATCTGTCTCTATCCTGCCATGCACACATCTCTAGATTTGCTTGCTGCAGATCTTTTTATGATTTAGAAATTTCAACACTAGCTCTAAAATTATAAGAGGCTGGGTTCATCTTTTTTCTTTCTGGGAATTCTTTCTTTTCTCTTTCTATGCTCTTCATTGCTGTCCCTGTCTTGGAGACAATACACTTGGCAGAACAGAAACTGGGTTTTATTCTTCCCCCCCTTGGTAAAGGAGGGGAATCTTGTGACTCTCAGATGCTTTCATGGTTTCCTTTCTCTGTGAAAATAAGGTCAAAATAATAACTGCCCCATTAGGAGCCAGGGTACTGCATGAGTGTCATAAAGAGTGATTTTACAGATAACTGCTATGAATAGCCTACAAAGAACTGCATAGAATTCTAGTGATAACTACTGGAGATTTCAAGTTGAGACTTCTAAAATTTCATTAACTCTAATGGATCAAATAGAGAACACTGTCACTCAAACCTGTCCATTTGCCTCTGCTGGGCACAAATGAGATCTTACCTCTTCCTGCAATCTCCCTTCAGTTCACTTAAAACCTTAATTTACCGTTGGTATTTCAGTGTGCTTTGCTCCAGCCCCAGAAGCTGCCTGTTTTTTGTGGGATATACTGCTGCTATGCAAATTTTGGTCTGTGAGGTTGCTGCTTCTTTTTGGGTATCAATGTTGCTTAAGCCACTGTGGTATCTTCTAACAATTTCACTTTGCTTTTAGGAGTTTCATATTTCTGAGGACTTTAATAAGATGAACTTTGTGAAGACCTATCCAGGTAAACTGTTAACCACTATCTACACTAACATTTATGTAAAGGGAAGGTATCTACAATGCTTGGGAAACTGGACCCCGTCACAGATTAATCAAATCCAGATATGCCTTAACTGACTGACCTTATAGTTGTCACTTAGATGGGGCATAACTGCAATAAGAAAAACGTTCTGTCAGACAACTGAGACCAAGCTGTAGTCATTGTCATTAAGTCCACTACATCATTAGCCTGCAAGTGTAATGAGCCAGAAGTAGTGAGCTCAGATTTTGCTCTTCGGGTGAAGTAGTTGTACTCCATGAGTTTTGGTGTAAGAGCTTTCTAAAGGTGCGTTTTGGTATTTGCAATTTCTCTTCTGGCTTCTTGTAATCAAGGGGCTTGGTTACTCCCAGCTCTGTGTAAGAGTCCTTAGCTTCTCTGTCATCCTGTGTGGGAAACAGGGTTTATGGGATTGTTCTGATATTTATAGAGATATTAATTTCATCATTTGTCTACACATCCTTTAGAGAAATACAAAACTCAATTGTTGGTTAAAATTGGACTGTTTTAGGCCAGAAGGAAGCTCCTAAAGACTGCAGATTGTGTAGCAAGACAAAGTGCAGTTTGTCTTGTGACTCCCTGACACCGATAGAAGCAATGTTCGTGCTTGGGAGAAAAAGACCTTGTTCTTAAAGCAACAAAACTTCCCTTTGTCCCAAGGGAGATGATTTGACAATTCAGTCAAGGAAAGTACTTGCATCTTGGGGGGCAGGGGAGGCTTCTTTCTAAAGCATGTGTAACTTCTTGTTTAGTGGCATCATTCCCAACAAAGTTGGGTGGGATTTGGTTGCTGTCACAGGAAGTAGTTTGAATGCCATGGACTAGATATCCTTTCAGGTACTTAGAATTATGAATGTGAGCACAGCTCTCTGAGGTTAGGAAAAGATGAATTTAGTAAAGCAATTAGTTTTTACATGTGTTGCATTACTCCCAGAAGTCCTGAGCTAACTAGAGGAAGCTGAAGGTTTGCCTGTTCCTTAAACTTGGGTATTTGGGCTGAACTCAGCTCCTCTGTCTCTGAGAGAAAGGCTTACATCAGCTGAGTGATGGGCTTGGTTTACTTGAGCTATTCAGAAGGCAAATGCTAAACAGAACGATAGGAACCTTTTCATTCAGCCTAGATGCAAGTATAATATAATGTTGAAAGATCTCCCTGGGGCATTGCCTAGATACTGTCTTTAACCTCTGTTTGTCTAAATTAGAATGGAAGTACACAGCACTTTGAGTTTTGGGGAGAAATAGCTGGAATATTTTTCTTCTCACAGCTCACCAGAATCGAGTGTCTGCTATTATTTTCTGCCTGGCATCAGAGTGGCTTATCAGCACAGGTCATGACAAGTGTATCAGCTGGATGTGCACCAGGAGTGGGAGCATGCTGGGGAGACATTACTTCACCTCTTGGGCTTCATGTCTACAGTATCCTTTAAAAAATGATTGCTACCCTGAAGTTGGAAGAGCACTTTGTTCTTTTACCTCAAATTGTTCCCAGCTTTTCATGTATAAAACATAGAGTGACATCTCCTGCAAGTCTGCTAACCCTTATTCTCAGTAGAAGTTTAATACCTTTATTTCTGTTAGTGCTTATTAGATAGCAGAAGAGACCTTGAGCTGCAGAAATCCCAGTCTGTACTAGTTCCTGATTTTGAGGTGTCTGTAGCATCTTGTGGCAGTGGCTATCTATAGCCTGGCCTGTAGACTTCCTGGGCAAGTCACTTTGTTCAACAGATGCCAGTGTGCTTTTGAGTCCTTCTAGAGCATAAAACATGAAAACCCTTTGGACTGCTTCAATTTTTTTGTCTCTGCTCTAGTTAATATTTTCTATCTTTAAGCTACCAGGTACATTGAAACTTTATTCACCAGTAGTGATTTGTTTGTATACAATTTGCTTTCAGTAGACTACATTTAACTGCAGCATTTGCAGCTTAGACACTCTTGTTATCTATTCAGCTCTAAGTACTTCAGGGCATTCTTTACCCTATGTAAAATACTTACAAACCCAGTAGCATGAAAGGTAGTTCACATATCAAAGCTTTTTAAAACAAGTTAAATACTGGAAATTCTGAAGTTATTTTTAGCACTTGTTAATGGTGGCAGTTTACATGTGGCTGGACAGTAATTGAAGGTATTGGTTGCTGTATGAGGTTTAATGGCAATAATGTTTTAGAAGTAGCAAGATTCAAAAGCTGAAACATTGGTCAACAACCTCTCTTGAAAACATGAAGCCCTCTCTAGAGTGGCTGCATACCTGTATCCTGATAAGAGGCTGGGAGGAAAACCCAGTTGCCAGCTTCATGTCTGGCCTTCTGAGGTTTCCCATCTGTGCAGGCCCTGCATTACTAGCTGAAGAACTGTCAGGTTTGTACTGTTGTACTGCTGCTCTTTTTTAGAGTTCGGGGGGGAGTTGTGTCCCACAAAACTTTCCATGTGCAGCTCACCTCAGCTGAATGCAGCATGGTTACAGTTAGTGTGTGTATTAGAGACCAGCTCACAGTAGTCTGGTGAACAGTCTGAGCCTCACTGAATTCAGTGGCTTCTATAGCTAATGCTATTGCAAATAATGACACAGTTTATTATTAAAATGGAGAAAAGAATCTGACCTTTTATATCAATATAAAAATAAATTTCCACTGAAGACCTTGACATTTGAAAATCCATTGTAATTGATCTGCCTAGGGATTTATGTTTGGAAGAACCAGCTTGCTGGTGTGCATACTAGTTGCTTGGCCTCCCTTTTCAGGAGGTTCCTTAGAAGTTGTTTATTAATGATCCTATGTGTAAGCTTCTGAAAAACACAGCAGAGTGCCTATTCTTTACTGGATTAGTGGGGATAAGGCAAGCCTGAACTTCCAAGATGAAGAAAAGGTCACATGTTTGAGGAGTTAGAGGATTTGTTGAAAGCAAATTGTTTATCTCAAGATCTTGAAGGCTTAAGAGATTTTTGCAATGTCATCAGATGGCAAAGTCTCTGCATTTTCACTTAGAGTGGTAGGCTTTTTGGTAGACTGTCTTTTTAAAGTTAGCCTTTTCTGTTGGATACCAGAGGCTACTTTTCTAGCTGCTGCTTGGTTTTGTGTGGTTCAAGGAGGACATCTAAGTTTATACACAGCTCTTGGGTTATGTGGTGTCAGCTGCACAGGTCTTTCACAGCTCTTGATTATATTCTGAATAACAAAAGTCTTCTAAAAGCAGAAAATTACCTAGTTCCCTTGGATAGCCATGCTTTGCTTTCTGGAGTTCATAGTTGCATCGTGGCAAAAAACAGGTATTATGAGGTGTAATGCTTTTGCCCAGTGTGCCACCATGTTAATGGATCCCATGTCAGGATTTGGTGAGGCCTTTATTTCAGTGTTAACTGACAGAATCCTTTCTGAAATTAATTCAGTTTTCAGTACCACACTCAAGGACTTGCATTGGTAAAGTGGGAAGTTCAGATAACAGGACAAGAAATTGGACGGTCTCACCTTGGCAATAGGTAGAACATTGGGAGTGCACTTCCACTGAAAGGTGAACTCACTGTGGAGGGTCAGCATCCTTGTGTATTGGTTTTCCTCTCGTGAGGATATAAACTACTACCATGCTAGAAAACAAAGGGTTTATTGGAGAAGGTGGCTGAATGCTGCCCAGTGTCCAGTGTGATGCTTCTAATGCTTACAGAGAACTCTGCACTGTGACAAGTAGCCTGATTAATTTTGGCATCTTGTAGACAAGCGTGAATATGTTCTGTAAGTATCTGCTAGAAATGACCTGAAGCTGCTTGGCTTGCCTTAAACTAGGGCATGGATTATCTCATGGCTTTCTCTAGTAGCTTTCTAAAACTCTTCTCTCATTTTCTGTACAGTTTTACTTGCACATGTAGGGAAGTGTGATGAAAAGGAAGGAATCAAAAAGGTTTATTTCAGTCTCCAGCCATTTTAAAAGTGGTCATGCAAATATTTATCTGGTGTATTAAAGTATTATTTTCCAATTTTTTTAGACTCTATAGCCAACTGTTTGTCATGTAAAATCCTCTGACAAATGAAGCTTCTCCTTGACTGGTGTTCAGATATGATCATGAAACTCAGCATGCATTTGTTGGTGATTATTCTGGACAGATCACTCTTCTGAAGCTTGAGCAAAATACCTGCTCAGTTATCACAACCCTCAAAGGCCATGAAGGTAAACTAACTCTTTGTCTAAAAGCCACTTGTCCTAGACATGCTACCTCTTGGTAAGTTGGGGTGAGATGATCAGTTGCATATCTGCCTCTTAAGGGTACGTACTGGATGAGAAACCAGTCCAGGATAGTTATCATAAGCTGTTGAGAGCTGTACTTGACTTCCTGTTAAAGAACAAACACATTCCTGCTGAAGGGAAATCTTAGCCTTATAGATACCTACAGATATTTTTATTATAGATGGAAAATAAAAGTAAACATGTGCTATGTTAAACACAAGTTATCCACTAGATGGCCACCTTTAAAAGCTTTAGTCCCCTTAACATTGGAGAACCTGCCTAGTGTAAGGCAAATGTCTCATTCTCTCTAGTACAGCTGAAGTCCTTTTATCAAATGAAGAATCAAGTGGTCCATAACACAATACAGAGCCACCATCTGCCGCAATGAGTAAGGCAAGATGCAAATCACAGAATAATGTTAACTTAATAACTATGCTGAGAAAAATAAACAAGACAATGCCTTTTCCCATGTGGTACTGGCAACTTCAAAATCAGCTGACAGTTTGCATGTGGGTAGGGATGAACTACTGGGTCATGAGTCTCTGACCCACTAGAAAAGGCTGCCTTGTTTAACAACTGGAAGTATAGAGTAGGCTTTGTTAAAGCTGGGTAGATTCCTGATCTACAGATGACTGTAAAATGATACAGCTGGTTTTGAATGCACAAAGGCAAGTTGAGATTTTCAAGTGATAAATGTCTCCTGCTTTCAAGGAGAATTTCAGATTGTTTCTGTTTAGAGTAAAGTAATTATCTTGGCCCTAGAGACTCTTTTGCCTCTGTGTTTTGCTTTTGTGTTCAAATGCAACTTCTTGGTAGATGTTGCAGTTAGTCTGAAAGCAGTCTGTCTGTGTGGCACTTCTTGGAGTGTGTGTTCTGTCTCTTGAGTTGTGATGGGCTTCCAAGCACCAACTTCAGCAGTGCTGTCTACACAGCAGCCAGCTTTGGCTCATATATTTCCATATGGGAACTGTGATATTTAAAACAAGAATTGAGGCCAGCATAAAAGATGATTTAAGGGGCAGAAACAGATTTTTCTTCAACTGGTATAGTACTAGTTATTTAATCTTTTTTCCTTTTTTAATTTTTTTAAAGCAAATCAGTAACCATTTTTCCTCCACCATATTTGTGTAATATTCTCAAGATCGAGTAACTAAACTTAAATGGCATCTAATTCTTTGAGTGCAGTTGTGTTTGACAGACTTCAAGTGTGATTTTATCTTGTTTGCTTTCTAGCTCTTGCTAAGTGTGACTTCATAAGCAAACAGTGTTTGCTTTGCAATTTAAATAATTTCAGAGTTTGTTCTCAGCTTCCAGAATTCACCATGTATATCAGCCTTTTCTGTGTAATGCTGAGATAATACTCAAAGTTAGTGCCTTTTTTTGGTGTACATGCTATTCCCAAATGGGTCAGTCTGAAAGCAGCATAGCCCTAAAGAAGACCAACAAACAAACAAAAAAACCAAAACAATTCTTGCTTCAGAGCATTGGAAAGAACTGATTTGGGCTCTAATTACTATTCATTGTCTTGGTTTTGGACTAAGAAGGCTTTTGATGACAACTGAGCAATGGAAGGATTCTTTAAAAGGAAGCATTTCTGCAAAGGAATAATATGTCCCAACTTAACAACTATAGGTGGCATGAGTAACAAAATTACTCCTCTAGTCTCCTGGCTACCCTACCATCGTGGGTATGGGTTTTGTACAAGGCTGCTACTTTCAGATGACTCACTTCTTTCTATCCCTGACTAACCCACAGTTGCACTTCTGAAATCTAGTTTTGTAATTCAGTGAGTAGTGGCAGATTTGCTAACAGCAGTGAAGTTGTCACTTCGTTTCTTAGTCCATTTAAGGTTGTAAATGGCTGTTAGGGAGTTGCTTTACCTGAGAACACTGCGGTGCTGTGCTGCAAGTACTGACCAATCAATCACCTCACTGGTTTCTGCTTGGCAAGCGTTAATACTTCCATCTTCCAAAGCTCACATAGCCTGGCAGCTCTTCAAATCACCTACTAAATCCAAGGGTCAGACCTCAGGCTTTCTGGCTTATGCTGTATCTTAGGGACATCTGTTGTATTGTCCAGTACTCCTTGCCTCTCTGTCAGGACTGACAGACTTTGCTGTTGGATGCTGCCTTTGCCTTAAGGCAGTACCTCATGTTTCACATTAATGCTCCAGGAGGGCATCACTGTGTTGGGGAGCCAGTCCCTTCCGTCTAACTGCAGAATGTTCTTTCCTAGGAAGCATTACTTCCCTGTGGTGGGATCCTGTCCAACGGCTGCTCTTCTCAGGTGCCTCTGACCACAGCATTATCATGTGGGATATTGGTGGAAGGAAGGGGCGAACGCTGCTGCTCCAGGGACACCAGTATGTAATGGAGCCTTATTTTTCCTACATGTCCTGTAATGAACATACAGTCCCAGGAAGACTAAATAGTGTGGCAAGATATTCAAATCATTGTGAATAATGGTGAAAATTACTCTTTGCAGAACCCTGAGTACTTTGAAGGGGAAGAAGGATAATCAGTACTAGGAAAGCTTTACTGATGAATCTTTTTTCTTCTTCATATTTAATATGTTCTTATTACCATGGTAATACAGAAGTAGTTTATAGAAAGAGGTAGGTAAAAATCTTAAATCATCTGGTTTGGCCTTTATGTAAAAATTGCATGTGTCTGTATTGTAAATACTGCACTGAGATACCTGTGAGAGGAGGGCTAGAACCTTTATGTATAAGCCTGTTCATTTTCACATATAAAATAAGCTTCAGTAGGTTCCTGTTCTCTGTCTTTCTCTCACTGAGGTGATAACTGATTGGCTAAATTACAGGAGTAGTCCTTCAACTTGAGAAAGTGTCATGTCTCCCCTTTTCTGAAGTTGGGGTAGTTGTCTGTAACAATGAACTCTTAATTTTTAGAGACCCAACACTAGCTGCTATTTTTAAATGTAGGGCTCTAATTCAGTGTAACAGGCAGATCTTGTTTACATTTAAAGATATTTGTGTAGTGTGTTTTCCTCTTGTCCATAGATGCCTCCATCCACCTTTGATCTGATAGTCAGCCCTAGAACTCTTGTTAAATCTTGAGAATTTAGTTTTATGGCTAAAGAATTAATAATAGAGTTTTGGTTACAAAAAGGTAACTGAAATCATTAACTGGAGGATTTTATGTGTCCTGGTGAAGACTTGTAACAGGTTCTCTTCATACTGAATGGGAAAGTAAGTTCTTCTGAGAAGCAGAATGACTTTTTAATTCAATTTAGATGTTGCAAAGCAATTTGATGCAACTCAGATTCTTTGTTTAATTTCTTAGGGAAGACTTTTGTTTTACCATTACTTTCTTTAGGATTAAATTGTCTTATTGGTGAATGTATACTTTGCAGCTACAGCCTGCCTTACTGCGATTTCTTAGAAAAAGTGGAACCTCTGTCTGCTGCTTAGTTGCATCTTGAAACAAATATTTCTCTTTATTTTTCTAGTTGTCTCTGTTTTGACAAATGGCTCTCCTTGCCAACACAGACGAGTATTTGCACATGCAGTCCGAGCCAATTGACACTCAGTTTGCCAGCAAATGTAAACCTGGGACTGTACCTCTGGTATTCTGGTCAGGCCTGTAAGAACACTCTCAGCAACATCCTATGATACTAGGTGGTGCTCAGGTGACAGCATCTGTTTGCCCATCCTCCGAGCTCTACTTAGTGGACTTAGCAAACTGGAAATCAGTTTTGGGCTTCCTCAGTATCTTTATTTACAAGTATAAATCAGGATTTGCTGGGAAACCAAGGTTTGTTTAAATACCTGTGGGTAAATAGTGTGTGCTTTGTTTGCAGTGACAAGGTGCAAGCTATCTGCTACATCCAGCTGACACGGCAGCTGGTGTCTTGTTCAGCTGATGGGGGAATTGCTGTTTGGAACATGGATATCAGCCGAGAAGAGGTAAGTTCATGTCATAGGTCAAAGGGGTTTTTTTTCCCTTTTTCAGAGACTAATGTGGCTTTCCTTAGTCAGTTCAGCAGGCTGCTTTCCTCATGTTGTCTGACATTTTAAAGCTGAATTATATTATTGGAACCTGTTCTGTTCTAGTGCCTGTCTGTGCTGTCCAAGTGGGTGCCAAGGACAGGAAAAGTGCAGGAGATGCTTGGGACTGCTTAGAGTTTTATCTCAAAGAGACAACAGGTTCACTGGAAAGCCTGTGGCCTTTGCTTCTGGAACAATCTAAAGCAGTCAAACGCTTGCAGTAAAGAAACCAATGGACTGTGCTTCAATAGTCTTGAAATAAGTTCTCAACTTGTGTCAAAGCAGGTAAAGAAGTGAGAGGCAGATTTTGAAATGCAGTTCAGAAGCAGAGGTTCAGTCCCCAGACAATATTTTTTTTAAAGATCTCAGTACACACCAATTGACCTGGCCACTTTTTCTTTCTGCATCAGTTCATATCCATGGTGGTGCAACTGAGAATGCTCTTGTTTTCTTACTGTCAGCAATATAAGTGAACTGAAAAGAAAAAAATGCTGTGTTGTTCCAGACTTCTTCCTGTCAAGTCTCAGGGAGACTTCCTCATGAGATGTATAAAATTGTATAGAATATACATGTTCAAATCTGTGTACTAAAAATATTGTGCCTCTCTTTCTATCTCTTACAGGGATGTTCAGTTAAAGTATCTGAGAGAGCTGAAACGTGTAAAAGCTCTATTTTCATTTGGCCTAGTCCATTTATGGGTGAAAAAGTGTGTGGGTGGGAGAAGGGATGCTTAATGAAGATATGGGCAGGATGGAAAATGCAGATGAGTTCCTAATTATTTCAAACTGCAATCCCATGAAAGTAGAAAAGATAATTCCTCCTAGAATTTACTTCTGGACACCCCCTTTCTTAGAGGGGATTACTGCCTCACAACTTCTATAGTTTGGACTACACTGGTCCTTTAAAGCCATTCAGACAACCACAGCAGCAGTCTTTGAATGCCTGCAGAGTGTTAGTAAGTACTTAGTTGCATCTAGGTAGTAACTTAGATGTTTTGAATGAGTTTTCTTATTAAGGCAGTAACATAACATATTCCTGTAGGCTTAAAAAGTGTAGGGGGTGTGTAGGTAACCAATAACTGTATTCTTGGGCTTGGGGCTTTTGTGCTAAACTTTATTTGTACTATGCTTTAGGCAATTTATTGTTGTAATATCCAGAACTGAACCAGCGCATCTTTTCAAGTAAGACTTTACTTAGGGTTCTTAAAACAAGCTTCCTTACTGTTGTATGAGGGAAAGCAATTCTGATTGCTTACATCTTCTGCTCTTTTGTAGGCTCCTCAATGGCTAGAAAGTGATTCCTGTCAGAAGTGTGAACAGCCTTTCTTCTGGAATATAAAGCAAATGTGGGACACAAAGACGATAGGGTTGAGACAGGTGAGATATCTGGTTTCAGTGCTTAGCTGTACTTCAGCACTTGAACAAAATGTAAACAGGAGACCACTAAGGCTGGTAGATCTTTTCAATTCTTGGTATTTTTGCTGCTTTGATGTAAGGTATATTGAGAAGCTACAGCTTTCAGGCACTGCTAAGACATTTCCAAATTCTGTGAAAGTGTTGCATCAAACTTCTGTCACAGGTCAAACCAGGCTGTGCTAGGAGCACTCTGTTGGATTTCTCTGAATGTTCCCATTTGGAACTTGGACAGCTAATCCTCAAGTGTTGTGTAAAATGACACACAGTGCCCTATAACTAAGCATGTAGATGCTCACTCCAGGGAAGCACTAATGGCCCCGTTCTTGCTGCACCAGAATGTGAAAGCTTTCCAGGTAGTTTTCTTTAAGAAGGGACTGGACAGACACCAAGACATTCACCTGTTTCTGGCTTCCTTAGACTGTTTTTAACTGGGTTGCTTGTTCAACCCTCTTTTTCCCCTTCTCCCAGAAGGAGCTTGCAGAAGAGAGTATGGAGATAAATCCATTAATGCTCCAAACAACTGTTCAGAACTCCAGAGATGTGGGTCTTTGGTTGAAGAAACAGGGCATTTCCTAACAGGTTGCCTTCCAACAGGTCACAAAACAGAAGCTTTGTTGTTTTTGTTGTTCAGTGGACACTTGGTGTGGTGGTCAGGTGACATAGTATAGTGACTTTGTTTTTCTTCATCCTCCTTGAAGCATCATTGCAGAAAATGTGGGCAAGCAGTGTGTGGCAAGTGCAGCACCAAACGGTCGAGCTACCCAATCATGGGATTTGAGTTCCAGGTCCGTGTCTGTGATTCCTGTTTTGAGTCGATCAAGGATGAAGAGTGAGTATTGGGGAGTAATAAACTGTAGAACACTGCTGGTGTGCAGAAACCCTTGGGCTTGCTCCACATCCACACACAGTGCTACAGAACACACTGAGCTGACTCTCTGCTATTAGGCCTTGAATGCTGAAAGCACTGCGGTGGCAGAGATTCCCCCATTTGCCTCTGCAAGCACATTTGGATCAGATGTGGAATTATAGCATTTTTATCCTTGTTAGTTCTTCTTTTCCAGGAGTCCGGTTCTAAACTTGAGATATATTTGTCTCAATGTTTCAGTTTAGTTAAAAGCTATTGATTGCACTTAACATTGCTAAGTGGGTGTTAGACAATGCACTACAGCATATGCATTAGTTCATGCACACTTTCTAAAAACTTTGGGATTATTCTTCAGAGCTCAACATTATTTTCCCCATGCAAGCAAATCAGGTTAAACATAACTTGCTGTCTCATTAAACTTATCATAGAAATGAAGGAACCCCTTTTCTCTTGATATGAACAGAGTAAGCAGATGTGAAAATTTTGGGAGTGTTTGGGGTTTTTGTTGTGTTGTTGGGTTTTTCATTTGTTGGGAGTTTTTGTTCACTTGGAGTTGGGTTTTTTAGAAAAGTGGGATGCTGTGCCCTAGTTAGCTTTTGTAGCCAGCAGGGAAAAAATGTAGCTGAGTTTGACTTTAACCAGGAGTGGAAGTATTTGCTAATTCAGTGTCCCACTTCTGCTCCAGCTTTATTAACAGTCATGCTGCAGAAGGCCAGGAAATGTCACACCTGTACAACTCCACAAGCAGTGCCTTAGCATGACTTGCTAATTTAATTCTGTCCCCTTTAATATGGCACTGCAGCTCTTGGAATAGATTTATTAGTACTTGAGCAACTTAATTTTCTTTTAAGTTTATTTTGCACTGCTATAATGATGCCATGAAGCTGCATCTGATGGCTGGCTTTCATTTCAATTGTTCTTGTGCAGCCGTACTTCCTTGGCAACCTTTCATGAAGGAAAACACAACATTTCACACATGTCCATGGACATCTCCAGAGGGCTCATGGTGACTTGTGGGAGTGACCGGATTGTGAAGGTACCACTGCATCTCTTTACTGCATTTCTAAGAGATATTTAATAGAGAGTTCATTTTTGTATATTCTTTCTTTCTGACCACTATTGCTACAAGCTATATATTGTGAGAAGAAGGAATTGTATTTGCTAGGCTGTTCTTCTACAGTTGAATGAGGAAATGACTCACAACTCCACTGTGGAGTGCAGCTGTTGGATCTGTTACTGTTGTGTCTCTGAACAAACACAGCAGGCATGAGCAGCAGGAGAATCTGCCAGCAGCCTTAAAGACACAGCCCTGAGGAAATGTGCAGGTTCCTTTGCGCTGAGCTCCATGGCTTGGAGCATGGCCCCTGAAAGCCCTTGTTAGGAGACAGTGACACAGAGCTCAGACTGATACAGAATCTCACTGTGCCTAAGCCCTACATTCGCCATGTGTGTCAGAACTGAGACTGTGCCATCCTGCCCTTGTTTTGCCCTAAGCATGTTTGTGACAAACTGCGTAGCACTTCTTAAAACAGATCTACAGAAGTGCAAGAAAACTCTTGAGCCCAAAATTTGGCTTTTGGTTTGTAAGGCTGGTGTAACTCTGAGGTTTTCCTCAAACACAGGTTAGAAAGGATTTGTTACCTTATGTCCAGGGATGTCTTTGCTTCTATGCCTCTTCAGAAAGACCTCTGAGTGTGGCACTAATGCTGTGTAATTATTCTACACAATTGTCTTGCAGATCTGGGACATGACGCCAGTAGTTGGTTGCAGCCTTGCCACTGGCTTCTCTTCCCGCTGATCTCCTCTGTGGCAGGTTTATGCACCTTATGTACAGCAATATGCACCCAATGAATGGAATCCTCCTCAAGAATATTACTGCAGACACTGGTTGCTTGATTCTCCTCCTGCTGCTGTTCCAGGATGGACAGTCACCCTTGTAGAGCACAGCTTTTCTGTTGGGCTCCCCGGGAATCACCGTGGTGCTGAAGTGCGGTTCCGCAGCCTCTCGGATTGACAAAAAACGTTGATCTGCAATATGACACCTGGATGGAAGGACCTCTTGTCTCTCAGTTTACATATGTAGTGCTAACAATGTGCTATCTCTGCTGATATATCTTGTACAGTTACCTTGTAGCTAAAACATCACCAGAGTAAAATGAGTGTAGTAAATTCAATTTGTGCAAATAGTAAAATAACTTATTCTCTCTTCCAAAAAGCCGTTCTGTTGAAATGTTTTTGAGAAGTCACTGTCTAAATTGCCTCCAAAAGGTATGTTGGTCATTCCTATGGAAGGAGAAGATAGATAGTTTAAAGGGGAAGGTCACTTCTTTCAGATGAGATAGTAAGAGAACTTTTGATCACACAAGATCCTTTATTGGCTGTCTTGTAGTGTTTGTCTTCAAGTTCAGTTGTTAGTGAAATCACTTTTGTGGAACAGCTGTTCTGTGTAGGTAGCTGGTGAGTCTGCAAACAATTCTGGGCTTTTTATGTCGTGTTTTAGCATAGCTGATAAACTACTGTATTATGAAAACGTGCAGCCCACCTACTCTAAAGACTGGCCACAGGTATGAGCCATGTACTTTGACAGCTATAATGTTGTTAGAATGGAAACCTAAACAAATCTGCCTTGTTACAAGGAACGGTTAAGAAAAAATGGCCAGCTAAATTTTAGACATGTTTTTTCTGTGGAAAGGCTGATGTTCTTTAATGTTAGGGAACCTGTCTCTGCTAAAGTACAGCATAAATTCAAATACTGTCTTGATGTTGCTTAAATCAGATAAATACTGAGCAATAATTACTGAGGTACAGAACAGCTGCTTTTTTCCCTGCACCTAGGAGTTCTAATCCTGAGATACCTATATTGATCCTTTCCTGTTTCAAAGCTGAGAAGTCTGAAGAAGAGCTGTGAGGCTTTTATGACTGTGCAGTTGGCACATAAAGTAAATAACCAGTGAGAGATACTGTCAGTAAGCTGGTTTGTCAGTTGAGTGAATCTCCTGCATTTGAATACTGTAAAGGAGAATTTATTTTGTAACTTTGGAAGCTAAGGTGATATGTCACAGAGTTTAAGCTTGGAGCTGTTAAGATTGATCAGAAAACAGATGCAATATGTATGAGGACAAAAAAGGATCGGTCAGCTGGTGTGGAATAGGTGGTGTTACACAATTATCAAAGGAAATATGCTCTTTCTGGCAGAAGAGTTGAGGGTTAGACTGTCTTTACTTACAGCAACAATCAAGTGGTGCTATGAGTATTAGTGAATTCAAGTCCTAGGTGACTTGACACTAATAATCTGCATTGGACCATACTGTAGGCTGAAAAAGATTAAGATCATTAATACATTGTAATTCCACTTGCATTTTAAGCCAAAAATGTGATAGTCTCCAAAGGGCATTAGAATACAGCATATGATAGTTACTGTTACTTTGTCTGCTTTCCCATGGGCCTTCTATGGAAGTTTTGTGTGAAGAATTTTTAATTTGCTAGCCTTACTGGGGCACTGAAGAATAAACAAAACCATCTTATGTGGGGATCCCAAAACTTACCTTGCCTTCAATCCAGGATTTAGCACTTGTCACACTGCTTTGATTCAACTCTGGCTACATGCTGTATAGCTTAGGTTTTTTGGGAAGGCTTATTTTTAAGCTGTTGAGAGAAAATCAGCTTGTACTGGAAGAGCAGTTGCAGCTTTATGCTCTGAAGGCCTTCACCCTTCTGAACTAAAAGGGAAGTGTTTGCAGGGATGAATAAGCTCTGATAATTCTCTGCATTCACTTTCAGACTTTGTCCTATCTGGTTCTGGAAGAGAACAGAAGCCTTCTTCCTCACAGCATGTAAGGCAGAACATGAATTACAGTGCTGGAATTGTTTAATATCCCACTGTAATAGGTTAGGAGGATCTAGGGCATGAGTTAAGCTGGGAGATAAATGTAGATGTGCAATGAGTACCATATTTTTCAACCCAGACATTATGAAACCTATACCATGATGCTGAAGTGTGACTCCTTTGCAGTTAGCACTCCAGAACTCAGCTTTTTTAGTTCTGATTACTCCATGTGCCCCTGCTCAGCACACAGCTCCCCCCTCCCTTCCCTGTGAATACTTCCTCTGCTTCTTTACATTATGTTTTTGCCACGAGATAATATATTCTCTACCGCCTAAGGAATCTATTTTCTATACCTGATATACTTAAAGATAGTGTTGGTTCAGATATAATGACAGTTATGGCCACTAAATCATTAGTATTTTAAGTATACTCTTGGTGTTGAATGAGTAATGCTCACAAACCACTAGAGAGAGAGTAGTTTTGTTTATAAACAACTATTTTGAAGGCACACACTCTCTCATGAAACTGAACATACTTCAGTTATGTCAGCTCAAGTGTGCAATTACTGAGAAGCCTTGATTTGAAGCATTAGAGATTTCGCTTGTGTAACCTCTTCCACTGGGGCAGGGAAGGGGAGCAAAGGGTACTAATATGTGCTAATTCTTTCCTAGTTGTATTTCTGTACCCTGCATAGTTAAGAGAATCTAGATAAATCTGTCCTTTGCTCCTCCTTGTCTGTTTTTTAAACTTTGATTACATGTACAATAAAGTATTTCTTGATATTGACTTAGTCTATTTGGATGATCCATTTTTTTTCCATCCCGTGAAAGCACAATCTGCGTTTTGTGCTCTGGCTCTTCCTTTACATGCCCCATGTACAAATTGTAGGTTCCTGGGAGAACTTGTTGGCTGTGTTGTATTGGAACTGCATGAGCTGCAGCAGGTCAAAGGCCCACAATGAACCCCTGAGCTGAGAGGTGAGCAACTGCTGTGTGATCCCAGTTAGGGATGTGTAACCCTATCCTGTGTTCTGCTTGCCAGCTCATACAGACATCTTCTCTGGTTCATCTGGCTCCCCTTCAGGACTCTGCAAAGGTTCTTACCTACAGAGTACCACAGGATCCTTTCCTGAGATGCCTTGGACCTGTCTGAGGTGCCAAAGAAATACTCATTTTGCTGGATGGGTGAGCACAGCCACACAAGGTGGTTGCACTTGTTTCATGATACTTTCTCACAGAGAAAGGATGGACATAAACTGGAAAGCATCCTTATCCCTCACAGTTGCTCACAGCCTTCACAGGCTCAAATACAGCACTGGTGGTTTTGTAACACTTGGAATGTCTGAATGTTGATTGACAAGTGTGTTGTGTGGCACTGCTTCCTTGGGGTATTTGGGAGCCAGAGAGGGAATCTGGAAGAGTTTGACAAACTGGCCACCTTTGAATGAGGACTGAGAGCCTATGTGGTATATAATTATTTTTGGTTTTTTTTTTTTTTTTAACGTGGTATATGTCATTTTTAACAGCTTAAACTGCTCACCTTTCCCAAGGCAAATTCCTGTGTTTTCTAGTTCCAGCAAAAACTGACTGGAAAAAAATGAAGCTGTTGCTGATCTATGGTCAGAAAAGCCTATTTAGATGTCTATGTCATCTTGTATTTTGAGTAAGGCACATGAACTCTAGTTAAAGTTGAAGATGCTGGAGAATTGCAAATGGTGTCCTTGTAGTGAAAGCACAAAACTAGATGTATTGGTTTTCTAACTGAGAATGCACAGTTGATCACTTCTCAAATTCCTGTTACTGAAAACTTCATTTAAATTTCAGATAGCTGTGCTAGGTCTTAGTACCTGTAGTGTTGACTTCGCTCATTAAGGAATTAAGAATACACTAGATGCAGGAAAGGGACAGATTTTTATGTTGATCAGATTCACTACTACAGAGTTCAGAAGGAAAGCTGTCTAAGGCTTTTCATCTCTGTTGACTAAGTCCTCAGTGCTGAATGACCTGACTGTGAAATGCTGTGATCAAATGCTACAGAAAAGGATGAATTTCTACCAGCCTAACATTTAAAAACTGATTTTGTCATCAGCTAGCCATCTTATAGGGAGTTTCAGTGTGGCCTTTGAAGGCTTTCTCTGCCTCTCATTCACAAAAGGCAAGGATCAAGAATCTCTTAAGTGACTGCTATCAAGTGATCTTATAAAGCTTTTTGTCCCTTTGGAAGGTGTAAGGGCATGGGCTCTAGGTAGCTATGTAGTCTGCTCAACTTTTAATATGCAAAAGCTAATTGTTGAACAGATTCAAAGACAGTGTTACTTGTTTTATTACTCTGGCAATGGAAGTATCTATATCAGTAATAAAATCTATAGTACTTTTAAAATAAAATTAAGTATCAAATAAACTGAAATATATGGGGTCATTAGACGTTTTGCCTTCTGCTTCTATGCATGACCCTTTTCCCATCAACACAGCAGCAGCTCTGAGTTGCTTTAACTACCTGCTGTCTGACTCATGTGTACCCAGGGTCTCTGAGAAGTTCTAGTGTATAATCTGCTCACACAAACAAAGAAGCAGAAGCATATTATTTGATTGACTCTTGATGTATTATATTAATTTTGGTGGGATTGACTGGCTTGTCTGCAGAAAATTGTTTTTTATCACAAAGAAATTATGGGGTGTGAAGGTACGTGTTTTTCTCCTCTTTACGTTGTTTATAAAGAAACACACATTAGGGTTTAACTTGCTCCTAGCTTTACTACTCTAGCTGTCTTTCAAGTAAAGAAGATACTATGCCTCACACTAGCTATACTGAGTCTTCTTTCTGAAGCCTGTTTTCAGCTGCTCTCAAAATCCACATCTGCCAAAACGAAGTTTTCATGAGCTCAAGTGCACCTGTGCAGCTGATCAAGAGTGGGCACTGCTTGCCTATATTCCTTGATGGCATTGCTGCTAAGGCATGGCTGGTTGTCAGTTCTAGTGCTGTCCTTTGTCTTTTCTCTGTTCTCACTCATTTCTCTTTTTCTTCCATAGTATACGGCTCCTTCTCCAGGTTTCCTCCAGAGCAGCACATCCATATTGGAGTTTGGCTCCCTGAGACAGGCACTAGCAGCCCTTGAAGCACAACTGCCCCGCTCACCTGAGCCTCCTGATCTGTCCTGCAGCAGCTGAACGAAGGATGGCCGAGGCAGCAGACATGGAAGGTGAGTGTGGCTTAGGACACAACCCACTTGCTTATCCTCAGCTACAAGGCTCTATCCCACTAGGCACCCATAGCAGTGCAGCCATGGTGATTGGCAGGGAAGGTGTGGAATAAACAGAACTGTCAATAGTCAGAGTTTGGAGAATGTCACAGTGATTACTGCAAAGGTGTCTAAATGGTGTTTGTAGGACACTCAGTTTAAAACTTGAACTCACAGGCATTAACTGAAAGGGAGAAACAAGGCTGTAAATTGTGTTCATTACAGTCCTTTTATGAAAAAGAAATACTGGGAATATTAACATACTCACAGGCAATGAGGGGTGCTTTAGTCCTCCTACTCCAAAGCAGCAGTTCCCTATTTTCTGGTATGACTATACCAACTGAACCCTCTGCTGTTTCAGAAGCATGGGTAGCCCAGGAGCACGGGAACCTGAAGAGGTTTCAATTTTACAACCAGGATGGAAAGAGGAAAACCATGAAAGAAACTGAGTGAAGTTGTACAGGACAAAGAACTGACTGGCAGTATGGTTAAGGCATGCAGAGCTGTGATTTTGGGGAGGTAAGGAAGGATGCTGTGTATGTAATAGCTGTTAATCCAACTGAACACAAGAGGGCTACAAGTACACGTTTTCTCTGGATTGAAAAAGTTCTCGACAGAGCTTTGGTAATGCCTGTCTACCTTTTGGCCTGCTTTTAATTTTATACAGCTGGGAAATCAAATAAAATGCTACTTGACACCCTTTAAGTGCTTGTGTACACCTATCACTTTAGTACAGGCTATAATGATTTGGATTGCTATTTTTAATACCAACTACTTCAATTTACTGAACATATTGCTGCTGATAAGGTATCAACATTTGTGGCACACATACATAATTTGGTATGTGAACTAGTGATATGAATGCTTTGTTCTGCACTTAAATTGTGGAGAATCCAGACTGTGTGAGCAAATAAGGAAAAGGGAACATAGGAAAAGCAGTCTGGAAAAGTACAAGCCCTGCCTAGTAACCAAGTGCAAGTGTTAGGTTCCTTCTCTATTGATCCACAGTGCAATTAAAAGCTACCTCCTGCAGCTCACTTTAAATTGGGCTTTTAAAGTTTTTTTCTTTCCCCTACAGACATAGTATCAAGTGGTAAAAAAAACTGCACAGCAGGTCTCCTATAAAATCACCAAGTGAAGTGTTCATGAGCCTCAACTCCTTGGTTTGCACTACCTGAAGTAGTCTGAGCTCAGTTCAAATGCTGAAAAACAACACCAAAGCATCTTCTGGCTAGAATCGGAATAACGGTTCACTCTTCTGTCTCATTTGTTGTGTTACTCAGTATCACTGAAAAGCTTCTTTCTACAATAAAAAGGTGGTTTGGGATTTTTTCAGAAGGAAAGCTTGTGCAGTTTTGTTTAGAAGGAAGTGAGAATGTTAAATTTTGTTCATTCCCTACTGTTCTTTAGACAGTAGTTTGTGTCTCTTGATTGAAGCTGACAGGATTTGTTTCTCTTAAAATGCACAGGAAAATAACTTCCCAATTAATTGTAAATCACTGCTGAATATATAGCTTTACTTACATGGTTCAGGATTAGCTTCTGAATGCATAAGTTTGCAGAGATTAGGAGGACCCAAGACAAAGCCTGTTGCAGGCTTAGGCATCTGACATTTTAGCAATGACTTCTTTTCACAAAAATAATGCCCAAACCCACCAAAACTGATACTTAGGAGCTAGGGAAGTTTTATCATCAGTAGGCACACAAGGCTCACTGAATCCACTGTAAGTCTTGGTGTGAATGTTTTCTACTTCTGAACATGACAGGCTGCTAGAAGAGTGGAATATAAGCAAAGAGGATGAAATAGGCCACAACAATAAAGAGCTCCTTGCCTCTCTTAAAAGCCTGTTTTAAAGAACCCTTAAAAAAGAAAGTGTTCATACTCCTTCCTTGCAGAAAAGGAAGCCAAAAAAAAGGGTCTCAAAACTGCTGCAAAAGGCAGAAATAAGTATGCATTACTTTGCAAACATTCATGTTCAAGTTAATTAACTAGGCCTAAGGGAAGCACTGGAAGGAGTTCATGTAATGGCATTTAACTGACATAAGTTCACCCCATTGGTTCACCTGGCACAACTGTGTGCCCCAGCTGCCTCCCCCTGCTCCCACTGCTGAGTGACACTAATAGCTCAAACTTCCCAGCTAGGAACTACTGATGGTTATCTTCTTTATCAGAAAATTATGCAGCTACATAGTGCTAGTGGCAGAGAAGCAGGGAGGGGAGAATTCCGAGTCCTTTCCATGGCTAGTTAGGCAGTCATTAAGTGCAGCCTGGCTTTCTCAGCTGGAAAACATCTAATTTAGGCATGATCCTGTATCTGCAGGCTTGTTTCTGTAGGGCTTCTCTCTGCCAGCTTCCAAGATTGCCCATAATGGGCTGACTTAGGCCACTGCTCTTAATTTTCACACTATGCATGTTGTATTTGCTGCTGCTGCTGCTGCCACTTTTTTTTCTGATTACTTGCAAAAACACACAAGCAGCAGGCTGGTTCTCTTGAGTTTATGGCCTAATTAGACAAGGTCTTTGCATAGAAAAGTGAAATTACTGAGAAACAGTTGTTAAGCAAAAAAATATTATTGTCCATCACCTGAATAAATAACATAGGTAGGGAGTGAGGGATATGTTCATCCCTTAATTTTAAATTCCTTTTGGAGATCAAAGTATTGATGCATCACATCTGTAGTACAGCTGCACTGTGGTGTCCACATTGTTGTGTGTTAGGCAAATCCAGTTCTGAGTGTTCTGTGAGACCTGGCTTTCCCGGAGCTGCAGTGCTATCTGTGAACACTCCCCATCCAGCAAGGGAGTGTTTGGGGTTTAAGTGCAGAGTCAGCCCCCTGTTGTTCTGCACAGACCACAGCAGCAGAGCTGGGGGGTGCAAGGGACAGGGTAAGAACATGGTTGTGGGGGAGGCAGGTGTTTATCTCCTGGGAGAGGCAGTGCGGGTACTGTGGCACTTTGTGTGGGTCTTTCAGAGAATCTGGTAAAAGGTTTTGGTCTGCTTTAACAGACTGTGACTGCACTAAGTATGTGTTTGGCAGGCTCACTGAAGGTAAGATGGAGCCCCAGTAAAACCAGTGAGGCCAGAGCTGTCTGGCACAAGTGTGTGCTGCACTCACAGCACGAAGGGTGAGGTGTTCCTGCCCTCTGGAGATAGTGCTGCTTTGTGGGTGCGCAGTGTGCACTCGGGAGGGCAGCAGATGAATTGTCACTGATGTGGGGAGCAGCTGGGCCTTGCATTCTGTGTGTGATGCACTCCAGAAGTGAAAGCAGAGCACGGGGCAGCTGGCAGTATCGCAGCACAGTGTGAGATGTGCTGCTTGTGGGGCTGGGACGTGCAGAAACCAAAACTGAGAAAGCAGCAGTGAAGGGCTCCAGGAACAGTGTGTCTGTATGGACCAAACCAAGACTTAGGGAGGGCTGAGGGGACTAGGGTCATGCACAGTTAGGGAAATGTGGAAGTTACCTCCACACTGTTGAATAAGGAGCACACATCTGCATTTGCACTCTGCTCTTGCAAATTTGCATTTCCAACTGGGAGCAGATTTCCGCCCAGCTGCTCTCTCAGCTGTACATGCACAATTGCTTTTAGCCAGGGATCTCCCTTCTTTGAAGTGGCTGCACAGGGGTTGTCACTGACACCACGGGGTTCCCTGAAGTCCCCAAGCCCCTTTGAATTTCTTTCCCTTTCTCACTGATGGCTCACATGCACCACTGCACCCAGGAGCAGGGCACAGCTCTTCCCTGAGCACTTGGGATCCAGATCCTGAACCGAGGCATGCTGTGCTCTGGGAAATGCCTCTCTTTACATTACAGACATGGGACTTAAGCACGGTAGGTCTTTTCGCTTTATGCTCGGGTGGTAGTTTGCAACTGGATCAAGCTCCTCATACAAGTTTGAGAAGCCTTAGGCTTGGATTTAGATCTTTTGATTCAAGTGCTGAGTCTGTGGATGTTGCACATTCTTTTGGCACCAGCTGCTTATCAGCAAATCCCTGCCACAGGTTACAGGGATTTACTGATGTCTTGCCCTCTCATCCAGCTGCATCACAAAGCACCGGAGAGCCAAGCCCAGCCACTGAAAGTATTTGAACTATCCAGAGTTCCATTCTGATGGAGATGGGCAGCAGAGCAATCATGCCTGTCGATCTACCCGTGTCTTCAGGGCATGAATGGTTGACAGGGGAGTAGCCCGAGCCAGTGGATGACATGAACTGCGTTTTATTAATGTCGGGAATGCCGAGGTGAGAAAGGCGCCCTAGGAGCGGCTCACGCACGTCCAGGGCAGCAGGTGCGGGCTCGGCGGAGCTGGCCTGGCAGCACCGGGGCTGTGGGTGTGCGGAGCCCGGCCCCTGCCCCTGCCCTCCCTGGGCCCGGCCGTGCCCCGGGGCGCTCCCGGCAGGGCGGGAGGAGGCGCCGGGAGGTCCTTTCGGGGCATTGTGGGAAGGCGCGATGCGGCCCGGCCTCACCTGAGCGGGGCGGGCGGGACGGAGGCGGCCGGGCCGGGCTGGGCCGGCTCCCAGCCAGCCGCCGCACCATGGTGAGTGAGCGGGGCCGAGCGGAGCGGGGCCGGGCCGGGCCGGGCCGGGCCGGGCGGGAGCCGCTGCCCGTGCCCCGCCGGGACCGCCGGGCCCTCGACGGGCGCGTTGTGAGGGCGCGGAGCGAGGCCGGGCGAGCGGGGCTGCCCGCGCCCCTCGGCACCGGCTGCGCCCTCAGCAATTGCGGGCGGGCTCGAGCGAGGTTTGCACCCCCTGGGGGAAATGAAAGTTCTGCTCTTTTCCGTTTTGCTTTCCCACCCTCGCGATGAGCTCGGGTAACGCCGAGAGCCTCTCGTAGACAACCAGAACACAAGGCTGTTACAGAGGTTTTGTAAACTCTTCCTGTAACTCGAGGAGCTGAGGTGCGAGTCGGCTCCAGAGCCTGGAGAAGGACGGAGTTAGGTTTCGTGTGGATCGGCCTGGCTCTGGGCGGACTGTGGCAGAGCGGGTCAGCGTTGGGCAGTGGGTTTTCTTGTGACGGGATCCTTGGGAAGAGCTTTTCCCCGGCTGTATTCCCAGGTGCCAGGTAAGTGGAGGGCTTGGACAGCAGCATTACCTGCAGCTCGGGTGCTTCTGCACCACTGCCGGCTCTGATGCCGCTTGTTGGGATTTGGCTGCCCCTTTCCATCAGGTGATGCACCAGCGAGAGAGCGTGTGGGTCTGGTTCTGTTCTTGCCTGTCGGTCGCCAGCCTTACTGTGCGACCCGGCTCCAGGCTGGCAGTGCCTCCTTTGGGCTTGGAAGGGGCAGGGTCCGGGAACGGAGAGAGACCCTTTGCCTCTCCAGTGCAGCGCTTGGTGTTGGTTTGCTGAGGTCAGAAAAGGTTGCTGTGGCTGCTCTCTTTTGTTAAGAGTGGTGGCCAACATCCTGAGAACAATGGCTAGATTCTCCCCGGGGGGGACTGCAGGCTCCCAAGTAGTGAGATGGTCAGTGATGGCTCTTAATAGAGAAACCATCTCACGACTTGATAGTTCAGGCTTGAGGCAGGTTCTTCGGGCATGCCCCGAGCTGCTGTCTTGCACAATTTGCCCATTGTGTGCACCTGTAATACCAGTTACTGGCCGTGCAGCTGAACAGAAGCCTCTCAACTCCTTCAGTGGAGGCCAAGTGCTGTTTGTCTCTATCCTCAAAGGCACTGCTGTATTGTTTCTCTTCAGTAGTTTAGCCAGAATGCTAAATACGTGTTAGCGTCCTGTATTTAGAAAGGTGTGCCTGTCATTATATTTGCAAATAGAATATGCACTGTAATGAGTTTACAGATGGCAATGCAATCTCCACACCTTAAGTCCCTGTAGAGATGTAACTTCTCTGGTTACACCCCGAGACAGCCCTACATACCCACTTCCCTCTGGTAAAGCTTATGTAAACAAGTGGAGTTCCTATTTTGCCCTTGAAGGTCAGTAAATATGGGAGCTGATTTCAGGGAATCTGATCTCAGAACTCTCCTTGATGCATGTACTTCACAACTGCCAGTTTTCAAAGCACTCATGATAGTCCCAGGGGAGCACTGCTTACAGTAGTGCTTCTTGTTGACGATCTGGAGTCTGACTGCTCTATTGATGGTTAGAATTTTACAAGGTGAGTATGCATTCTTACAAGAAAGAATTTTGGTTTTCCATTTTTTGAGGCCATAGTACAGCACTTGCTGGTGTTACTATGTTATATTACTGCTGTCAGCCTTACCCTGTTCTTCTGTTGAGGATCTGATGCTGATGGAACAGTGCTTTTGTCAGGGAACTCTAGCTGTAAATTTCTCTGTCATCCAGTCTCTGGAAAGGGGTTGTTAACACTCGGTTGTGACTCAAGAAAAAAGCGTTTGCTGGGTTACAACCAAGAATAAGCCTTATGATGAACTTTCAACAGGTCATTTAAACTTTTCATAGACTGGTTCCTCTGTTTTGGAATGACAGAGTTGTGCTTGCCACCCTTTTCTGTGTTTTGAGATGGAATTAAAGATGTTTGTGCAAATGGTACCATGTCTTAGCCAGAGGGCTGCTCCAGTTCTTTGCTCTCTTGCAGATTTCCAGGCAGGTTTTTAGGGAAGAGTCTGTTTAGCAAAGCTGACTTCATATGCAGCTGAGAAACAGCTTTTATGCCCATCTTGTGCTTTGTGACATGTTTTTTTTTTTAAATGCCTTTTTAGAAAGACTCAGTTCTGCTTCCTGACATATGTGGGTGCAGCAGAGATACATCTCATGAAGGATTGCTGTCTCAACAAAGTCAAAGAGTGGGGAGAGAGCACAAAGGAGAAAAAGATAAGTCTCCCCAAGGACATGTGTTGCTATAGTCTCTTGTGCCTATAAGCGTTGCAACACCTCGATCCTATTGCTGCCTCAGTGTTATCAGGATTACTTTTGTGAATAAATGCACGGCTCTGCTTGTGTAGCTCTGCATGCAGAATTGATACCTGTATAGTAAAGGATCTGATTCCCTCCTACCTGTGCTACTCATCACTACAGGGAGACAAATTAGTACTTGTGGGCTTGATCTGAAACCCTGGAGAAAGATCAAAAGAATCCCATTGAGCACAGTGGCTCTAAAAATGCACTTGGCCTGAATAGAAAAGGAGTTGGCAAGCACTGTTTCCACTTAGCAAGACATTTGATAACCAGTCACTGATCCAGAAGCTGGGCTGGAAATATTAGTTGCTGTGACTGCAGCTGCTGACACCTGCCTAGTGTTTGGAAATGAACTCTCAGCTCTCCTGAGTATTGATTTAATCAACACTCTGAATGCCCTTAATGTAGATCTGCAAAAGATGTTTTCAATGCTGCACAGAATTTACTGTTTACAGTTCTAAGAATGACTGCTTATTTTCCACTCATGGTACAGCTGTGTATTGGCTTCACAAAGACAATGAGCTTTACCTCTAGGCATTTAGCTCTGAAAGACAAGGGCAACAGATTAGAACAGATGAGGGGTGAGAAAATGACAAATAAATTAGTCTGTTGTTCAAGGCAGCAGTTCTTATGCTACATGACAATAAAAGTTCATGTGGTATTTCTTTGTTAATTTGTCTCGTACTGAACTTTTACTGTGGTAGTACACAATGGCACTGGAATGGCATCCTGTTTAGGAGATCCTTAGTTGATAGATTTTCTGCTTCCAAAGAGGTTACTGCAGGGGAAGTGACAGAAACACATGAAATCATGAGCACTGTAAAGATGGTTGCTATACAAAGAATTAAAGTACATCCTGTGAAATTTTTAGGCACTAAATGTATAAAAAATAAATGGGAGTACTTTTTGCCACAGGTTAGATGACTCTTTTCAATCCACTGTTGAATGTGCTCTGGGTGTCCCAGTAGTTAGGCAGCTCATATAGGGTGGGGCCACAGGTGGGTTGTCTGGATGCAGTTCCTGGCCCATAATTCTTAAACCTGTAAGATTAAACTTGCAAGATTTATGCTTTGGCATCCACATCAGGCCTTTCTGTGAGCCAGTTGTGGTCTTGCTAGTGATGCCTAAATTAAAGCTATACTGCTCGTGTGAAAGGAATTCTGTCTGTATCACATGTGCCCAGTTGCTGATTTCCATCCCTGTCTGTTCATTTCCCTACTGTCCTACTGCAGGCTATCATCTGCATTTTCTTGGCTGCATTGGCTCTGTGGTTTCTTGAGTAGCCCCCCTGGCCCTTTGCATTTCTCCAGATGTTGCAATGTAGAGAGGGTGTTGGAAGAGCCAGTCCTGCAAGCATGGCACTTCATTTGGGAGTAGGAAATACAGCATGCAGAGGCATTGGGGTGGGATGGGAAGGTGCAATTTACATTTGTGTGTTTAAGGCAAGCTTGGCGTGCCTTTCTGGCCAGACTGCCTGTATGGCCTGGAATGTCCTGGTGTGTGTTTCTCAGTATTACAGACATAACCCCCAGTACTCTGTGCACCAGTGGTTTGTTTTTTTTTCTCTAGCTTGCTGAGTTTTGTATAGGACATCCATCTGCTCTCATTTGTTAGGGAGGGCATTACAATCACTCTTCACTAACCAGTAAATGCCTGTTGCTGCCTTGCTGCTTGCCTTTGGAGCTTGGAGATAGTTTTGCTCAGACACTTGTACTTCTCAGTGGCTTGTTAGCCAGCACAGCAGCTCTGTGGTCACCATCCTCTTCTTAGTCCCCTGTGGTAAGCGATGGGCACAAGCTACAAAGGAATGAGAAACAGACTCACTGTTTGAGTAAATGCAGAAATGTACCATGTAGTGCCTTTGTTGTGCAAGGCTGTGTGCTGGAGGGACAACAGGTGAACTGTTGGGTGAGTGCCTGTGTGCTCTGAGCTCTAGAGAAGCTGTGGGAAGTGCTGCATGAAATTGTCAACAGCCTTTGGCCTCAGGAGATGGGATGGGAAAGGCAGTATCTCAGTCATTTCCTTTCTTTCAGGTCTCATGACAGGCCTTGGATAAATAACACAATGAGTTTGTGATCCTCATTCTACAGGCTAAATATTGGGCCAACATATTCCAAAGCATTTTGGAAGATTCTCTTCTCTGGCCCTTCCTTCTGTAAACAGTGGTTGCTTCTTTTATGCTTAATGCTTTGGTTAAAATCTATGTTGGTTTGTTACCGTAATGAAAAAAAATGCCATTTTAAAGGGGAAAATTGAGAATTTCTCAGTTGTAAATCCCTAAATTAAATGCTTATTCTGATTATTCTGTGCTCTTTCAGAGTTACGTGTGAGTTCAGATCGTGTTTATATCTTTGGTCCTTTTGGAGCTCAGATTTTCTGTGAACATCTTTGTTGGGAGCTGGAGGAATGGGTGTGAGGCTGCTGCCAATCTGCAGAGTTTTTGTTCCACCAGACATGGGAATCCCCAGGCTGGAGCAGTGTCTGTCAGCTGCCTGAGGAGCCAGGTTAGCTTGTCACCGTCTGGGTATGCCTGCCCTGTCCCAGAGCAAAGGTTTTTAACTTTGCTCCTACAGAGGTCAGAGGCAAGGGAAGGGCACTGCGGTGCCTTCATGTAGCAGGGTTTTGCAAATAACTGATAAGGCAAAGTGGAAATGAAACTAAAAGACCTACACCTTTTGCTGGAATCCACTGGGTGAGATTTTAGCTCTGTTTCTTCACTTGGAGTTCAAGGAACAGGCTAGAAAAATAGTTTCTTGTGCCTGTAAAGTGCACTGGGCTGTAATGAATTAGGGGTAGCTGTTGTCAGTTTGTTCAGCCTCTCCTCTGAGGGAGGGGGAGGTCTTTCCTCCTTGTAGTGACCTAATGAAGGTGTCCTCTGCCTCCCAAAAACATGTAAGTAAATAAAAACACCTCTAAGAGCCCAGCCTAGGAGGCAGAAGGGATGTGATTAGCTAATTAATAAATGTTTCAATCTCTTCAAACTGCTGCTTTCTGTGAGCTCAGCCAGCTTGTATCCCTGCTGTGTCTATCCTGTGCTGGCACTGAAGGGGACACTGAAGGGACAGTGGTGTGGCTGCTTCCCTGACCTGCTCTTCTGTGGCAGAGCCTTTTATGCAAACTCTAGCCTGGGTCTGTGCTTGCTTATCTCTTTTTTTACCTGAAAACTGGAGTAATTCCACTCTCAGGAAGAAAAATTTAGGAAAATTGACAGTATTTATCCTCTGTAAAAACTGGATGCCGTTGTCTGAATGTACCCCTTTGGAGCTGTTTTGGAAAGCTGTGCCACCTCTGCTCTCCAGAGCAGTGCAGGAACTCATCCTGGTGGTGGGACAGCCCAGCCTGTGAGGAGGGGGCACAGGCATACCTGTGCTGTAGGGAGGACACTGGTGAAGGAATGCCACCAGTTGATGAGGAATGAGCCAAGGTCGGGAGGACTCCACCTGCTCCATGTCGAGATAAGTGTGAGCAGAGCTAGAGGGAGCTTGGGCACTTATGGGGCACTTAGAAAGCTCCTTGAGCTTTGTTTTCTGGCCCTTAGTTAGGGATCAGGAGGGAGCAGCTTGAGCTCAGCTATACTGTTTTGATTATAGTTTTATTTAACTCAAGTGAGGCTATCAAGAAGGTTGTTGCTGTCTGATCGATATCATATATTATAAATATCCTTAAAATGCTGGTGTGCTGGTCCATTTAAAATCTTGGGTAATAAGATAAGGGTGACTTCTGCATCATGAAAAGCATAAAATCAATGTGTAACTATGGTCACGTGTGCCTGTAATGATCTGGCACAGCTTTTATTGCATGGACTTTGGATGTATTGTTTGGAGGAAATTGCTCAGAAATATTCCTAATGGAGATTAAGTGAGGAAGAATCCCGTGCCAGGTAGGCAGCAATACACTGCTTCATGATTTCTCTGTTGCTGGGCTTGTGCATATTTTCTTTTTTCTTACTTGCTTACATCATGCAGACTAAGTACATGTTTGAAATTTTAAAGCTGAGAGCCAACAGTATTTAATAAACATCTGTCAGCTCCTGTGCTGCTGTGAATAAATGCTTTAGTGACAGAGTAAACAAGTAAGGAAATTAATATTTTTTAATTAAGTAGTCTGATTTGAAATTTACATATTTGCTTTAGAAGTGCTCTGAAACTCCAGAGTGTGTATTAAAGGTCAGTAGCCAGATGGGATTTCATGTAACAGTAGAATACCAAAATACCTGTGCTTGAGTGTGCTAGTATTCTGTCTTGTCCTGATGTGGGTAGAATGTTAATAGGTCAGTAGGTCTGTTCTGCACATCTTTCTCATTTCACCCTAAACACCTGACATTCCAAACCAACTGTGTGTTCACAATTAAAAAAAAAAAAAAAAAAAAAAAAAGTCAGTGTTTACTTTCCTTCCCCCTCCAAAACAAAAAAATCCCTCACTAAACAAAGCAAAAATGAGAAGGAATTTTTTTAGTCTTGAAATGTTTTGGAGATTAGGAAAAAAGCTAATGGCTGGAATAATGTGAATGTTCATATTTTTAAAAGAGAAAATTTAATTAAAGTAGGTTTTGTTCATTTTCAGTTGTGATGTAAAAATAAATACTGATAAAAACATCTGGAAAGCTGTCTGTATTGGAAAACACATTGGTTCTTATCAGAGGAAAGAATGAAAAAAGTGAAAGAGAGGCATAATATGAACTCTATTAGACTATAACAGTGGCAGCAGATCAAGCAGACTTCAGGGGGATCAGAGTAAGTTAAAAAAAGAAAGAACTTTATCATAGCAAGTCACTTCCTCTCCACCAGGTACAGCCAGTCAGTCTGGTTTTCCCCAGTCTTCTGTTGGCAGCTGAAGGTCTGGATTATCATCTCACTTCCCATTTTATGTGGTCTGGGAATTTTCATTGCTTACCACGTCCTGTGTTGTCTGTTGCCCTACAGAAAGTTTTTGAGGAAAGCTGAAAGTTTGCTCACTCTGCCAAGATACCTGTTTAAGGATAGTAGTTCCTAATTTGCAAATCTTATTTACATGTGAATTTCAGGTGTCTGTTTTATAAAGGTGGCTTTGATTTTGGAGAGCTCTTAACCGAATTTGGAGAGGTTACAGCTGAAGCAGAATGAAAGCCCAGAGCTGCTGGAGTGACAGAGCTGCCTCAAGCAAATCCTTGCCCAACCACACACACAGACAGGAAAGAGGATTCTTGCTCTTTTTTCTGCAGTCCTCCTTTCTTCCCTCTCCAGAGGTTCCTTGATGAGTTCCCATCTCTATCTTCCTCTCCCTCCCCCAGGGACATGGAGAAGCCAGATGCCACAGAACAGGTTTGGAACCAGTCAGCAAATGTTATGCAGGTTGAATTACAGGAGGAGGAGAAGCAGTTCTAGTGCACATTCTTCTTTCTCACAGTGCGGTGAATTAGAGCCTCTTGCACAGCCCTGGAGATCACCCTGCAGGAAGAAATGGGGCATCTTTTACATGTTTGTGTTATTAAACTGTAAACTGGAGAAATTACTCTGGAAAAGGAAAGCCAGGAAAGCCCCTTCTGTGTGTTCGTTTTTATCTTCTCCCCCTGCAGATGGTTTGTTGTGTATGTAACGGAATACAGCCCTTTAGACAGTTGTGCTAATGGTTGCAGACTAGGTTAAATTTTAAACCCTCCATAAAGGCAAAAATGATCCAAGTTTGAAACTACTGAGCCAGTTGTAATGTGTTCGATCAGTCTGAAGTGTATAATGGCCAAATAGTAGGGAACACTGTACCAAAGGGGACCTGCAGTCCTGGCAGGGAACAGTCCAGAAGACAAGCTTGGGTGAGCTGCTTATCAGATTATTACAGTCCATTAGTTAAGAAGGGAAAGCTCTCCCAAGAAAGCTGGAAAGAAATCAGTGTTAGTTTCTTCTGTCTCTCTTGTATTTGCTGTTCATGAATATGCAAACCTTCTGTATTTTGCATTTTTGTTGTCTATTCTATTTGTTGATAAATTATTTCATGTTAAAGTCTAGCATTAGAAATTTTTTTGTAGCCCTGAAACTAAGGGTGTTGTTTTTTATCCTGGTACAGTTTTGTAGATCTTGATAGAACAGAAGGCCCTATAACTTTCCAGTCTGGTAAGTTACTGCTGCAGTTGATTTATAGATGCATGAGAAGGGGTTAGAATTCCAGTTTAGAAACCTGATTTAAATGTTTGATCTAAAAAATACTCCAACAAACTGTTTTTCCAATAGCCCACAAATAGAAAGTGGAAGTCATTTGGATTCCTTACTGACGTTTATGGAGGTAATTTTGCACAGTGCTGTGGGTGGTTGGGTTTGATTCAGTAAAACAAGCTAATAAAATTACTCTCAGCTCCTAGACCAAAGCTTCTCTCCATAGACTCCAATGTGAAGGAAGCCACTGCTCTCTTAGAAACTGTACTCTTCATCCTGACCCACTCAGTCTCAGACTTAAAAATTCCCTCTGGCATCGGCCCTGGGTCTGGTGATTGCTAGGCACAGCCAGCATGCCCTGGGATGGTCGAAAGCACCCTGCTTTCTAAGGTATTCTGCTTGTAGCAAGTAATTTCCCTTTGTTTTCCTCTGGAATTTGAACTTTTAAAGATTGTAAAGCACTGCAGGATAATCTACCACTATTTGCAGTTTGGCTGCTGAAAAGCAACCGAAAATTTCTTAATCAACATTAATCTTGTCATCAGCACTATCGGAAAGCAAATATGTTTTCATAGTCAAGGAGCAAGGAACAGATGAGCTGTTAGATTTGTGCTTGTGCAGTACTTCAACATTACCAGGTTTATTGATGCATCAGAGTCTTTCCAGTGGGATGTAACGAGCAGAGCCATGAGAGTCAGGAGTGTTGTGACAGTGGGGCTGGGCAGAGCAAAGCTGAAGACTGAATGCAACAGCACTGGATGTTGAAATTGAAAATGCTGAAAGCCATTTAACCTTTTAAGAATGTATTATTTGCCTCCTACAGAATTCCCCAGATTGAAGGGGCTTCAGAAATTAGAAAAAGGAAGAACCAAAAGAGGAGAAACCCCACACTCGATACTTTTGCGTCTAAGTACCTGCAGCTTTCTAATGTGTTATTTTGTTATAGTAGTTATTAGCTGGCCAGTCATATGTACCTAGTCTTGAGAGTGTACTATATTGCTTCAGACTATAAAATTTAGAACTGTGCTACAGTAAAGGCTCTTATTTTTTACCTGTATATATTACTGTAATAATAAAATTGCTAAGTGACGCAATTATTATAGTGTACATATGAAACAGTGTGAGATAGGAGACCCAAACAATGAGATTTTTTGAGCTTGTGTATGAATGTTTATGCATTTAGGAGCATTAATGAATATTTTCTGATTGTAAAGAGCATTGCCTCAGCTCATAAAAGTGGTGGTGAGACATCACCTGCATGTGTAGAAGAAACAATGTGGAGTTCTCAAAGCAGTTTTAAGTGGAGAGCAGCTCACTTTCCTATGGGTGAAGCATAACATCCTGAAGTAATAGGCAGAAAGTCCTAATATTCACAGTGATTCCCTGGTTTGTTGGTATTTAACCTTTTAGAGGTATAAGGTTGCACTTCTGCAGAAAAGATTATTACATGCAGGCTCTCAGGTTTAAGGTCTCTTGGGTCCAACAGCTGACCCTAAACCAGAATGCCTTTTCATTTTATTTTCCTATTGAAACACTGCAGGCAAACACCGCCACAAAATTTAGTCTTATGCTGAACATGCTGTCAGCTTTTGATAGAGATTAATTGACTCATTCCCTGCATTTTCAGTCAAATCTGATCATCCTCTCCTATCTGATGATTCACCATATTTTTAGAAATCTGTTTGTCAAATAGCTGCTACCTGTACCCAATGCCTTTTAGATGGACTCCTGCTGACCTGCTGCTCTTATCTGTGGAACCTATGCTCTGCTTTTCAAAACACCCTCATCTTTACAAGGGCTTTGGAGTTAATGTGCTGTGAAGCAAGCAAAATAGCCTTTCATTCAGCCAGCTCCTCTCAGTGGGCAAGTGTATGGACAGTGAGTGCTGTCCCTACATTGCCTGGGAAGGGGTAACTCTGGCAGCTGGACAATTCCTGTGTCAAAACCCAGGTGGTAGTATGAACAGAGAAAGGCAAAACCATGGTGCTTTGCTCTTCACTGTAATCAGGCCATGTGTCTTGCCAGCAGAATACTTGTTTTTATTTAGCAGGCTTGTCTGGAGAGTATTATAGGACTCAACAGAAGGCAGCTACAAAATCCTTGTAATTTTATCAAGCACATTAGACTAATGATGGCAAGAACCTTGTTTCCAGCAGTAGATCCTTCCACAGACACACATGACTAAAGCTTCCTCCTTTCCCGAAAATGATTCTACATTTGAAGTCTTTCTCAGTATAGTCAGAACTCTCATTTCCAGATTACTCAACAACTGTGCAATTCAATAGTAGAGATAGCTCTGAATTATGAATGAATGTTTTGTTGAAAATCCAGTAGCTTTTCCTTTTTTTCTTTTGTGTAGAAATTTCTCTGACTTCTCGGACTTTACCAGAGTATGTAATGATTGTATTTTTACAGAAATCTGCATTGTAATCTTGATCGTGATTGTGAACATGAACTGTGTAATCCTCACTTGGAAATTTAGAGGTCAGGTAGAGGTACAGCAGTAAACTGGAACAGGAAACAAGGAGCAGAAGGGATTAGGGTGTAAATTGCAAAACACTAGGGAAGGGTAAAGTTAAACTAATGGTGAGGGATGTGCTAAGAGACCTGCTGGATCAGGGCTTTGCAAGGATTTGGGAGCAGGTGAGGAAAGTGAGGCTCCTGTGCTTCTCCCTGGGGGCCCCAGGATGAGGGGAAGCCACCAGTCACTGTATGGACAGCTGGCAGAGTACCTGTCATACACATGGATGGGAATAGCTACAGTTACCCTCCCTGCAAATCCCTGGGTTCTGGTGAGAACAGCAAGCAGGGTGCCTGGCTAGAACAGGGCAGTTCAGATGTCTTCAACCATCTCCTCCTTGTCCCCCAGGTGGGTTTGTAGGGTTTTTTTTCATTAGTAGATGATGTCCTGTGGGGGAAGGATGTTGTCCTCAAATTGATGTCCTGCATTCTTAAAGACATTTTCATGATCTGGGGTGAATGGTTGCTATACTGCTAATATACACTATGGTCAGTTATTTTACCCTGCTAATAATATTATCTATATAAATGTGAATTGATACTTTTCTCCCAAAGCCCCACTGGCATTTTAAAAGCTGTCTCTTACATATTTCAGGAATACTGCTTATGCTAAGCATAAAAATATCACAGGTCATACCTTGTAAAGTTATGACTAGCTTTAAAATTGAAGTTTTTGAACAGTATAGATACTGTCCTTTATTTAATACAGTATCACTTACTGACGTTTGACTTTCATAATATTCTACTTTTACCAGTAAAACCAGTCAAGCTTCCTTTCCAAAGTACGTTTCTTCTGCCCCTTATTGGCTCTTCTAGGAACCTGCTGTTTTGTGATCTGAAATAGTGCAGAGTTGTTAGTGATTATGATTATTATTTCAGTCTTCATATTTCTAGTCTTCTGCCACACTGATCCTGATTTCCCTACTGCTGTTGTGGATAAGTCTTTATTCCCTTTGCTGAGGTATGTGATTTTGCTGGAGGAGGGGATGGTGCCCTCTTCTCACCACTCTCTCAAAAGTGGTGAAGGTCCTCTTGTTCCCCAGGGCAGGGGCAGAAAATGAAGCAAAGCTGCTGTTTGCACAAGGTAAGGAGGATGGGCAGGAGAGAATGTAAAGGGTTTACCTAGGGAGGATGTGCCACAGGGAGGGGAGAGCTGCCTGGAAAAGAAACAGGAGAGAGAGGGGATCTTCCCCATGCCGAGCCTCCCCCAGACCTCACTGACACCACGTCCAGCCATCGTGCCAGGTTTGGAGGTGTGTGGCAGGACTGGGATTTCTGGTGCCAGGCAGAGGAATGCTCTTCCCTGGCCGTGGCCCTGGCGTTAACCATGTTGCTTTGTTTACTCTAGATACACTTTATACTGCTGTTCAGTCGGCAGGGGAAGTTAAGGCTTCAGAAATGGTACACGACGCTACCTGATAAAGAGAAGAAAAAGATCATTCGAGAAATTGTTCAGATTATTTTGTCTCGCAATCAAAAAACAAGTAGTTTTGTTGACTGGAAAGACCTCAAGCTTGTTTACAAAAGGTGTGAGTAGTTTTGTAAGAAGGTACAATCACTATTCATATGAGTAACACATGCTAGAAGAAGAAAAATAAAGGCTCAGTTAAGGAGAAGCAACAAACAACACTCCTGGTGCTGGGCTGAGTTAGGAGCCTGCCATTGGCAATCTGGGAATAACAAGGCAGTGTCCCTGGATAAACCAGCAGGGTAATTGTGGGGTGCAAAATACTTGTATGGTCTGTCAGATGAGAAAAACAGGAGTAACCTAATAGGTATTGGTGTTTAGAAGGTGTTAGACCTCACTGCCCCTTCAATTCCCCAGGGTAGCCTGGCTGAGATGTGTGTGCTGGGTTTTATCAGTTGTGGGGACTGCAGGAACTGTTCCAAGGCACTTACATAATTTTGTCGAGTTTTGTTTTTGAAATATTTGTTGCTCTGAAAAGTATTAATTCCCATTTCCTTTTGCAAAGAAATCCCTGCTTCCCAGTTACATGATGCCTAATGCTAACAGCCCGTTTGTCCTCATAAAGTTGTAGCAAACAAAAGTAGCCTTAATGTGTACTACACTGGGTAAATTAAACATCTCCCATTTATCAAAATCCAAGTTTCATGCTGTGAAGGGAGGGATATAAACATCTGACCAGAAGCTGTGACAAGTTGGCCTCCAGCCACAGTATCAGCAAGCTGAATAGATCTTGGTGCAAGTTAGTTACAAAGCTTGTTTGATCTGAGAAGCTTCGTGCATTCTGGCCCTCTGTGTTTTACACTGTCATTTGATAGTCAGCAGGCTTGCTGAGATGTAACTCATTTCACCTTTGCCTTATTTTTATTTTTTAATTAGAAGAGGTAGCTTGTCCTATAGTTTAATTAACCCCACTTACTGTAGTGCTATTGCAAGCATTTGGAGGAGACCTGAGAGCACTACTTACTGCTGATTTATTGTGTGTTTTATTATGTCCAGTGTTACAGGTGTCCCACTTTATCAAGGTTGGAATTGGTGGTTCTAACTTAAATAATTTGTTTAAATCATCTGATTTTCTAAAGTGTTCTCTGGGACACTATAGGAGTGAAAGAAAATGTTTATTTTAGAGTCTAGAGAGGAATTAACTGTCATATGAATGACCTCTGAGAGATGAGCAGAGCACTGAGGTCCCAGCGGTTCACTGCCACGTTTTTGCCTATGTTTCCCCAGGTATGCTAGTTTGTATTTCTGCTGTGCAATAGAAGACCAGGATAATGAGCTCCTGACACTAGAGGTCGTTCATCGATATGTGGAGCTCCTGGACAGATACTTTGGAAACGTAGGTTTCACTTTCTCATGAACTCATTCCTGTCTGTGATACAAAATTATGTGCAGCTGATTTGCTTCGTGTTCCATCTGCTGCACTTGCCCTGCAGGTGCTCTCAATCCAGAATGAAATTAATTATTCGAGTGTTCTATAAAATAGTGCTGAAATGATCATAAAATTGTTTTTCCATCCTTTTTCCACTTGCCCAGAATTAATCTTGATGTTTTGTATGTCTCTCTTGGGATAGAATTTGAAGGGAACGCTTCAGGAAAAGTTATTTTAAAAACTCAGAACAGGTTAAAGTACTTTAATTATTTCTCTTGACATCTTCAGATAGACTAGTTTTGTTTGTGTCATAATACTGTGTATCAATTAAGGACATAGAGGCAAAAGATAAAATCACTGGGTTTTTAAAGAAAATACTTAAAGAAGGTCCAAATAAGTCTTTCAGTAAGTCTTTAGAGACTACAAGAGACCCATATTTTCTATTAATATTTTTGACATTCCTGCCTACCTCAATTCATATCTTAGTTAAATCACTGTGCTATGACTCATGTCTGTACTGCCTCAAAACTCAAAAGCAGTTGGTGGCTGTTGCTGGGCAGGAAATGATCTTGCCCTGTGAAATGGTGAGTGTAGGTAACCCATAGCACAAGGGCTTTGTAGGACCTGTGATAAGGTTAGTGGGCTAGGAAGTCACTTTGCTCTCTGACAACCAGCATGAGCTTAATAATTGAGTAGAATATCTTTGCTGTAAGTCTTTATATGTGGAGACAATATGTGCAGAAGCTTCAATATGACATAACATGCAGCTTGTTTCTTCACCCTGCTACGTGCCACAGGGGTGCGTATGCTGAGGCTATTTGATCATCACAACAGCTTTTGGCCCAGTAGTGCTTGTAATACTGTAAAAGTGATTGAAACGTGCTTGTGGCCTCTTGTTCTGGCAGGTGTGCGAACTGGATATTATCTTTAATTTTGAAAAAGCTTATTTTATTCTTGATGAGTTTATAATTGGTGGAGAAGTACAAGAGACTTCAAAGAAGACTGCAGTGAAAGCCATAGAAGAGTCTGACATGCTGCAGGAGGTAAGGCAGAGGAGGACAAAAACCAAACACCTCATCTTCCTACATCTTCCTTGTTTGACAGGGGATGAAAACACAGCTAAGCACTTCTGGTACTTAATTATCCAAGTGTGTCTTATGTTCAGTTTCAACAGGTACAACAGTGCAGTTACAAAAGCTTTCAGTTCAACCCTCTTGTTATCATCTAGAGGCTCTCTTTACAAAGCTGTTGCTCTCTTGCAGCTTAACTGCTCGAGTTTATTAAGAACTAGTTTAAGATGTATCCAAGATACTTCTTTATTATAAGAACGTAATCTGAGGTTATATTTTATGTATGCATATGTATATTTAAATACAGAAAAATCTATTTCACTAATACATTGGAAACATGACCTACTGTTAACATTTAAAATTTGAAAGAGCATGTGCTGGCAAACTCTGTTTTCATTCAGAAGCAGCTGTGTAGTGTGTCTGCAGGGCACAGATATGTAACCCTTACTCAGAACCCTGCAGGAATTCTCTTATAGCTTGGAACATGATGGGTACCATTGAGCCAGGAATGGCAAAAACAGTTGAATGTGATGGCTTTCATTCATTTCTTCCTCCATCACAATCCTGAAGGGAGCAGCACAGTGGTAGAACTGGCTTGAGATGTGCTGTGGGAGTTGAGCAGGTTTCCACAGTGCCCTGCCCTGTGCACGTGAAACTCAGGCTCTGTGTGCAAAGGCCACTGGTGTGCTGAGTTGAGCCACAGCTGTATTATGGCATGATTTAAAGGTCAGATTTTAAACTATTCTGTAGCATGTTTTAAAGCAGAATTAGTTCTGTATTCTTATCTAATTTCCTGCAAAACTACAGCTGTCCTCAAAGGGGATAAGAGGGTTTCTATGAATATTACTGTACCACTCTATAATGCATCAGTTGTTTCTTTTTTTTTGTTTTGTTTCCTAGACAGTGGAAGAATACATGAACAAGCCTGCATTTTGATGCTAAACTACCTGCAGAGAAAACTGCTGTATGCACCCCTAAAGTGCACTTCCTGAAATTGCTTCCCAATGTGCCAGATCCTCAGAGAAATACCAAAAACCAATACCTGAAGGGGTTTGTTTGTATAATGGTGAAGATGAAGGTCAGCTAATGTAGCAAAGGGTTTTAGCAATTCTGTTTAACAATTCTTTGCATTACTCTGTATATGAGTTTCTCAGAGTTGTTACTATCCCAGTCTAGTTTCTCTTGTCCTTGCTGGACTCAGTTCTCGTTTTGCACCAAGTCTTTTAGCTACGGGTTTTGTCATCACAAAGTGCTCCTCTGAAAATACTTTGAAGAGGTGTTTTTACTAGTTTTGTTCACTGCTGACTGTATGACTCTACTTTTGTACAAATGTCCATTATTTTGAATGTAATGGTTATTCTGCTGTAATAATAACTTTTTTCTAAAAGCCAAATTGTTGTGGGCCCTGATTTCACAAACTTGTGACAAGATTAACCCTTGAAGTATACAAGGAATATGTGTCTCTCTGGGGCTGCCCCTTTCTTTCACTTCCCTTTTCTGCTCTAGTCTAACAAGACTTCTCCAACTGCTCCTAGAGTGCACTCCATGCCTCCATTTAATCTGGAAGACTGTTTGGAGGTAGGCTTCTCCTAAATTTAATGAATTCTTTTTTAGCTGCTGCATGCAAATGGCCTGTTTCTGTCTTCACATTTTCCTATCCCCTTCCTGGATCCTTTTGACCTCTGCAAAGGCTCCAAACTTTGGAATTGTGCAGCATGAGTGCAGGAGAAAACCTGAAGAGAAAAAAATCAGCCTTTGAAAGATAGTCTTGTATATCTTTTGGTATCCCAAACCCATATTTCCCAGCAGAGTTTTCCAGTTTGAAATTCACGCACCTGTTGGGATGATCAGCTTTCTAGTAGTTGAAGATGTTTTTGTGAAGGCTGAGTAATTTAATCAGCTTTTTATAACTTTGCAAGCTGTGAAAAGGATAAAACAGTAGGAATCAACTGGGCTGTTTGCTCTCCTGTGTGTCACAAACCGTTGCAGTGAAGTGTGTGTGGAGCCGGGTGTGTTAACTCGCCTTTCAGTGCAGTTTATAAACTGATTGAATTGGCTTCCTTAGAGAGGTTGTCCTCCTTTAACAGAATAGGAGAAATTCTCATAGAAATTCTGTTTATCTGAGCCAGTAACTCAGCTACATGTTTTGTTTCTGTCAAAACCATGAAATTATTCTATACAAAAATTAGGAAAGTTATCAGACAAATATTCCAGAATGGTCCATGCATTGTCACATTCCCCTTCATTATAAATATTTCCCTTGTTTTCTGGCATGTACAGTCAATATTTTCTTTCAAAGGTCTTTCTAATCCTTAAGTGTCCTGCATGCTTACTCTGATTTTGTCATTGCTCCTTCCTTCCTCCTGAGTTTGTGTCTTCCTACAGGAGGGACACTGGGGGTTGTTTGGAGGGTGGGGGCACTTGGACACAACGCAGCTTTGCTGATTGTCACTCACTATTCTGACTGTGCTTTCCAGTCTGTTAGTAAAACTGTGACAAACTGGTTCATAGCATCATGTTGCTCTTTTTTATAATTACTTTATCCATCTGTTTTCTCTGTATCAAAGGCATATTTTCAGCCTGGAAAAGACAGTAAAAATTGCTGAAGGGCTTTTAATAGCTCTGAAGACATCCAATTTAATAGCAAATTAATGAAATTGTATAATTGGTATATTATTTTCTCATGGCTTGGAATTAAGTTTTTTAAAGTACAGTGTTTAATTGATTAACAAATCCTTAAGAAATCACTTCAGAATGTGCAAAGAGGCTCTTTCCACTCTTTGCTTTTATAAGTGACTTCTACTAACTGAAATCATCAGTGGTTTGATTTTATTCCCTTTTGGAGCCATGCTGTGATTCTCTGACTCTTAAAATTAGTTGAATTCTGAATTAGATCAAAGTAGGAGTACCAAAAAGATTTCTTGGTACAAATAAGGATATCATAAGCCTGTCTTTTCAGTCATTTTAAGAAGAGTGAGAAGGCTTCTTTCTGCATCATTTCAAGTTGAAGAGAATTCCTGATGGAAGAAGATAATGGACTGGGTAGAGGTACTTACACCAGCCATATCAGTACAGCATCTGAAATAAATAGCATTGCCAAACTGGTGTATCCAGTGTCAGCTTGAGAAGTGTGAAGGAGTTAGTCTGGTTCATTGGAATATGGTGTGCCTGTTGTGCCACCTGCCTTTGTGCTACAGACATGAATGGAAAGCACGTTAAGTACTCTAAAAGGACTGCTGCATTATGCTCATGCTCCAAGAAACAAACTCCTGCTGCTTTTGTAGGAGAGCTCCACAAAGCAGGCTGGTGAGCCTTAGTTCATGTGACACTTGCCAGCCTGCATACTTAAAAACAGATGGGTTTGAAACATAAAACTCGTATTTAAACTTTTTACGACCTTCAGTGAGAAAGGGATCACTCAGGTAAGTAGTGTTGTAATGGAATTCAGTTCAACTCAGGCCTTTCTCCAAAGGGAAGAACCCAAATGAAACCCATTTATTTTTGGGTCATCTTTAGGTCACTGTCAGACTGCACGTGTTCCCATCTTTGTGAACTTCATTGCCCGTAACAAAACCCTACATAGATTAGTGCACTGCAGTGCATAGCTCATCAGAAGATTTATGTCTCTTGATGTCTTGGTTCCTTGATTTTTCTTGGAGCAGGAGGTACGTGTATTTTTTTGTACATTTTCACTGATCAGTGAAGCATTGCCGTTAACATTTGCCATTGAAGTTTCTCTTTCCAATTTGCCTGACTATCCTAGGCAATGCTCAGTGTAAAATTTTTTGTGAAACTTTATGATATTATTATCAAAAAAAGTATTAGCAGGCTTCTTAAGTTTTCCCCATCTCATCTCACCTTTTGCCATTACCTAAACTCTTACCTTGCTGACAAGCTTCCAGCACATGCCCTAGTTTGCAAAATTGCATTTGCTAATATAACCATTAATCATGGTCATGTTGCCAGCCTAGATTCCCTTCCTTGCTCTTACCAGCTGCATGTAGCAAAAAGCTGCCTGATTTTCACGTGAGCATCTCTGACTGGAGGGTTCTTAGTGTGATCTTGCTGCTCAGTGGTTGTGTGAAACTGTTTGCAGCACATGAGTTGAGACACCTATGACCATACTATGGCAGAAGATACAAACATTGGACTGAGATAAAAATAAGTGTAATCATGTCAAAAGTAATAGAAATGTTCAAATCATCATTAGTGAGAGGCAAGAGCAGCAGAATTGCACAGGATTCATGAATTTTTATAACTTTTATTTTTTCATTGTGAATTTGAGTGTTTATTAAAAGGTGTCCATTCTTACAAATAATTTAAGAAAACTGACATTTAGGTTGACTCTTAACAGTTTTTGTTTCACCAAGAGCCACTGAAAATCTTCAACAACATCCCCAGCTGCTCCTGCAACCCACCTGTGCTTTCAGAAACCCCACTGGGAAAATCACAAGTTTAGGTGTGATTCTGTATCTGAATTTTCCTTGGATAGAATAATGTTGTGCTTGGTAAAACTAGGAATTCATTCTTTTATTTTATTTCACAGTCCTTTCAGTAGAGTGCTTTGCTTAGCACTATGCTGCATTGGAGTAATGGAGCATGCAGAACCAATACATGTGGTGTTGGGAGGGGCTGGCTTGTAAGGGAAGATGGGAGTGTGAGGGGTGTTCAGAGATTTCAGAGATGTTCAGACCAGAGTCCCCTCAAAATAACAAGCAGTTCTCAGAGAGAGAGAGCTCCCATCCCTGCCTGTCCATGACGTTCTGTTCCACTGAAAGTGCGTCCAAAAGTATTTCTGTCAGCACAGCTCCTGTGTGGGGGAGATGCTGCTCTCACCCTGCCTAAGATGACTAAACCCAAAGGTCTCAGTTGCGCAGCTGATCCCTGTGGTGGGCTTTTCATTAACTTTATCCAGTGTCTTTGTGAGCATGAAGTCTGCATCATCATCCTGCATCACTATTTCTGATTTAGAGAGCTGGCAGAGCTCGTGAGCTCAGACCAGGTACCAGTGTCCTTCTGGGGGAGTGACGACATTGCTGCTGAATTCAGTGCTGTGTGTGTTCTGTAGCAGGATCACAGGACAAATGAAATAGAGCTGTTGATTTAAATGACTGTTAGCATATTTCAGGAATCTTTTTTTATGAAGCTAGCTGGGCTGGGTTAGAGTATAGTAGTGAAAGCTTTGTGTTTGTAGCAGAAATAACAGGCTGTGCTGCAAGAGAGTTAATGTTTGCTGTCATGGAAACCTGTTGCCTTGGAACATGATTAATGAGACAGGCTGAGGGAAAGGAAGAAGCTATTCCTGAAATTAGTGTTCAGTAAACCCTAAGCAAGACCAGCAGTATACAATACCATGAATTTTAGTTATTTCAAATTCTAGTTGTCTAGTTCACTTAACCATGTCTTTTTATTTATTTATTGAGCAGCTCTTACAACCACATGTTTTTGTGCAAAGAAAATAGTTCAAAGCTAATCCTTTGGCTGACTAGAAATAAATAGCATGTTACTTGCACTTCCAGTACACTACAAAATTTGTTCAACTTTTGTGGAAAGCACACACTGCAGACAGACTTGTGGCTGGTCTGGAATGCCCCAATAGGCCAGGGGGCAGTAGCATTTTAGCTGAGGATTTTTGCCTTTTGGCTGTAGTTGTAGGTTTCGGAGAGTCCAGGAATATAAGGTAGGGAGCATTTCTGTGGACTTAACCATTTGGAGAAATCTGGTTACTCCTGATTGGTGTGGTAAGATTGCTATTCTCCAATGCTGAAAGGAAGCAGCAAAGGGAACACACAAAACGTGTTTTAAAGTTGGTGTCACCCTTCTGCCATCTCCTTTTGGAACTCCAACTGAGACTTTCTCCCAAAGTTCCTGCTCCAAACCCAAAACGTGTCATTGCACACTGGATTTTGCCATGGGGAATAGAATGTTTTTCTCCTGCAGAGGTGAATTTGTGTGTCTTGTAAAAAACAGTGCTGAATGTAGAATCCCTAGTTTACAGAGAGTGACAAATTCATTACAGCTTGCTGTGAATTCCAGCTGCCCTCTGGACCAGGATCTTGCATGAATAAATTATCAGCAGCTCTAAGTCTCCCTGCCTTGTGGAGCTCACACTTCAGGGCCCTCCTCCAAGCTCACAGTGAAGAGTCAGCCTTAGCTGGGCTGAGCCAGCAATGATAAGTCACAGGGGAACATCTTCACAGAAGAAGTTTCAGGTGAAAAGATCTTTTTATTTTTCCAGAGGGCTTAGAGTGGGGTTCTAGGTGAGTATTATGCTGGATAAAAGCTCTGAAGGCACAATCTCACAATGTAATAAAAGGAGATATTCTGGGAAAATGAACAAGGAGCTCGCTGGGTTTGTAAGCTGACAGCTACACTGGGGCAAATGAAGGTTTTTTTTTTCTGGTGTCTGTTGTCAAGGACAAGGTGGATCTTGCTTTTCTCAGAGGGAAAACTGGCTTGGATAATGAGTTCTTGCTTGGCAAAGGCTGACACAGTGCTATGTTGGTAATGACAAGCATGTTCTGCTGGCAAAAAGGTACCACAGAGAGCAATGAAATACCATAAGTCATTTTAAAATCCGGTAGTAAAACATTGATTCATTCTGCTTGGGTTAATATGAGAAAATACGAACATTTAGCATGACAGTTCTGTCTGAATGATGATGAAAACAAATAATTGTCAAAAAGGTTATGTCATAATGTATATTCCAATATTTATGTCTACCATGAGAGTGGAAAGCTTAAGATGTCAAGAAATCTTGTTCATCCTTCACAGGCACGATCAGCTGCACTTAAATTCTGAGTGATGTTTTTGTAACTTCTTCAAATCAGCCTGTGGTGGACATTTCAAAACATTCCTGAAGAATTTGTCCTGAGGAATTTGTCTCCCCCTCTGAGATGAAATGCTTTTCCTAATGCCAGATCTTTTACTGCAGTAAGCCCAGTACTACTTGTGATACCAAGCACAGATAAAGAAAAGCTTCTATTTCATTTCCCTGCAGCAGCCCTTTCAGGGGTTCTCTGTTTTGCTGTCCAGCTCCCAGGTAATGCTCAGGAGCAGTGAAGCACAAGGCTGGCTGTGCCTTCAGTGTGGGCTATTGAGTGGTTTTAACCTTGATTCTCTTCAACTGTGTTCAGTTGTGGTGATGAGTAGCAGGTCAGAAAATATAAATAACAGCTAAACCGATGAAAAGCAGGAGCACAATTGCTTTCTTCTGTTTTTTTTACACTCTGTAACTGCTCAAAACAGCTGAGCATGAGGCCTGGATTCAGCAAATACTTTCTACCCCGTTATAAACATGGTAGAAAGCTCAGACTGCTTTCAAGGGGTAGCTGCATTTTTGAGTTTAAATTGTCCCCTGCCTGGCTGGCTCAGCACTGAGGAAAGAGCTGTTTCTTTCCAGGTGTAGGAAAAGGGGAGTTCTTTTCACTGTTATTACTCTGGAGTCATGTTTTAAGACAAAAATAATGAGAAATGAAGCTTATTTAAATTATGACAGGTTGTGGGTGTGGGAATTCTAACCGGTTGTGGCCCTGGGTGTGAGGTTCCCACATGTAATTTTCCAGCTGGGAAACAGCAGAAGAGCTCACCCCTAACAGACAGGGCTGGAAACTTAAAATACGACATGGGGGATGGTTTGGAGGCAGGCAGTGAAGGAAGGAATTTCAAAAGGGATGATTTCTGGCTGTCTGGCTTCTCCTGCGGGGTGCTGGAGCACAGCTGGGCGCAGCTGCAGCCTGGTGCCTGTGGAGGGGATGGCTCAGAGCACACATGGACAGCTGGTCTGACAGAGGCTGAACAGGAGGTAAGTGCCCAAACAGTGTCCCAAGAAGCGTTGGCTTGGAGAGGAGAAATCCTTTGGGACAGCAGAAGGAGTTGAGGGGTTGGCAGTGAGACACAAGGGTTTGCTGTTGTTTGGCTTGTCCTGCCGTGCATTAACAGGCAGAGAAGCCTGTGTGTCATGTGCAAAGAATAGTATCATAATAGCTATAGTGGAGCATCTAGTTCTCTTCCAGAGGAGAAAAATCTAGGACCCTAAATATCTGCAGATTGATCTGGTAAAAGGAAAAACTAACAGAAAAGCAAATGGATTCTTGGAGAGAGAGAACCTCCATTTTCCTTCTGTTCCTTAATGAAAATACAAAATTTATTTATAAACTTATTGAGGGTTGTTGAGGGGTTTCTGCCATTTCTTCTAGAAAAGACTTTGTATAGCTGCTGAGGCCAAGCAGTGACAGTGTGGCACAAGTCAACGGAGTGAAAATGCTTACAGCTCCCCTTCTGCTCCAAGGTGATCCTGGCCAGGAGCAGGAGGGAGGTCCTCTGGGTCTCTGGCACGCAGCTTCTCCTTGGCACAGGCTGGGAGCAGGAAATCTCCCAGTCAGGGATGGCAGCCAAGAGCATTAGGGAAGTGTCCAGCCCCAGCTGGGGGAGTGGGACACACTGCCCTGCTTCCAGCACCCCTGCAGGGGCAGGGCATGGAGGGTCAGCCAGCCCACGGGAAGGAGGAGAGGCTTTTCAAGGGGGGAAAGTTGAGAAAGGGGGCCTTCAGGTGCAGTTTCCACACTGTTTGGAGGGGAATGCTTTCGGTGTTATCCACAGCTTTCACTCATCCTGCTCTCTGCGCATTGCTGCTGCCCCATTCTCTACCACCTTTTGCTTTGTAAACCTGCCCTGTTTTCTCCAGCATGGTTTTCCTTCCTTTCCTTTTCCTGACATCTAGTCTTGCATACACTCTCCTTCACCTCCTGTCTCTTCTTTCTCTACCCATTCTGAACAGACTTTCCACAGAGGGAAGGCAGGGCTCTGTCTCTCCAGGGACAGCAGAGCAGTGCAGCTCGGGAGCCGTGTTCTGCTCAGCCCACAGCTCCTGCTGATGGCACTTCCACAACCTTTCTCTCTTGTCTCCTTTCTGTGTGTGCTTCTGCCAAGAGTGCAAGGTCTGTGGAGGGCCTTGTTTGAGGACTGACCACATTTCTGGTGCTGTATTTCCTGTTTCTCCTCCCTGAGTAACTGCAGAGCTCAGTCTAGCTCAGTTTGCAGTTTGTGATGCTTTGCATAGGGAGTTTCTGCTACTAGATCAGATGGCAGCTTGATGCTTTTCCAAACTAGGATGTTATTTAGGGTCCAAATATGAGACTAAGAGCCATATGGAAAACTGTGAAGACTTCATTGCTAATCAGTTCTAGAAAGATGAGCAAGAAGAGTATTTTCACTCATATTTTATCATGTTTGTTGTCTAGAATTAACTCAGACACCCAGAGGGCATTTTTGCTGTAAACTTTCTATCTCTGCTGCAGATGTATTTGAAAAAACTGGTTTGGAATGCACACAAACAGAGACCCCACAGAAAAGCAAGCAGTTAAACTGAGCCAAGGCTAAGAATGCTAACAGAGCCAAAAGGTCAGACAGGAAACCCATTTCACACCAAAATGACAGAAAGATGGTCTTGATTTTTAAATAGAAAAGTATGTTGGGCAGAGGCTGGTGTCATGGCAACCCTTGGCCTTCTTCACCTTTTCTGTTACATGTATTTGGTCTATCATTTCAGTCATCCTTGCCTTTCATACTGTGGCTGTACCCTGAGCAGGCCTGGGGGAAGAAGCTTGGCTGAGAGCACAGCCATACTCCAGCAGCATTTTCCACATCTGGCACAAACTCTGTGTGTGGGGGTGACCCCACACTGCCCCATGCACTTTACAAACCTCCACTTTGCTCCCTAATTGACTGACTTTGGTGAAGAGATGGAGCTAACAGCAGTATTTCTGCTTTCAACGCCGTGCTGGGGAGGTCAGGATTCAGGAGCTGGAAGTGATGCTGCCCTCCAGGCAGCCAGGATCTGAGCTAAATATATTCCCTACCATTGTCCCTGCCATTCCCAGCTGAGGAGTGAGAGCTGCTGCCTGAGCTCAGAGGAGACTGGGGTGCTGCCTAAAGCTAGCAGAGAAAATGTATATCACAGATGTTAGTAATTAATCCCATGTAAGTGCTAAATCTCAAGTTACCCAGCTTGTTCCCCTCTCCATCACTTTGCTGTTTTTCTGAGTAAAATGCTGAAGTCCATCTAACAGGACTTGCAGTCTCAAGTAAGAATCTGAGTTTTCACTACATAGAAATGGCCCCTTTCTAGGTTACTTCTTCTGCTTTTGACTTTTATGGCTCTCAGTCCTTGTTTGTTTCACAAATTCAGGGCTGTGTTAATGTATGCTTTTTTCATGTCTTCACATTTCACATGACGTTTGCAAGGCACAGAGGACGGAGTGTCTGGAGTTTGGTAGCACCAGACTTGTTGATGCTTCTCTTCCTGTCTGTTTGGGCACCCTTATCAGGTGTTACTGGGCAGCATCATTTGGGCATTTCAAGGATGGTGTGCAGCTACTTTGGGTTGTGCCAGCATCTCTGGAAGCCCTCCCACCTTGCTGTGAGTGTGGGGAGGGCCAGGACAGGGCATGCACTCAGTGCCCTGCTGGGCTCTGCTGGGCAGGGACATTCCTGTGGGTGCACCAGCAGGGCTCACCAAAAGGCCTAAGGCTGGGAGGTTTGTTACCTTTTCTCAGTCACTATCTGATTCATCAGTGTGCCTGAAGAAGTGTTTTGATGGTCTTGGTACTCAGCAGAGAAGTTTACCCTTCCAAGGTACTCTGGGTGCATAGGCAGGGTGCAGCTCCTCAGGCAGCAGCAGAGATGACCCCTGGCCAAACCCCTGTGTTTGGGAGGAAGTTCAGGCTGTTATGTTGATACCTTTTTTTATCTTTTTAATGAAACCTCCTTCCTGCCATTTCAGAGGAGAGGAGGCTTTGACGTCATGTGCTGATGAGTCACTGCTGTTAACAGGCCAGCAAGCAGGGATTGAGAGTGCTGTCTGGAGCAGCTGCTCTGTTAATCATTCACAAAAAGCCCAGAGAAAGCTCGAGGGGAATGCTTGTGAATAATTAAATTTCTGTTTTCATTATGAAGACGCAGTTGATTTACCTGGATATTCTAGAATCCAGGTATTGGGAAGTGAGGGAAGAGGACAATGATCTCACTGATCTTTTGATACCACTGTAAATAGCTTTTGGATTGTCATTGGTGTCAGTCAAGCATAGGCATGACTTAACAATTTCATGTAAAGCTTATATAATATAGTTCTGACCATCATCTACATCTCACTTGCTGCAAACACTTTAACCACATTTATGTTTTCTAGAAGAGAGCTCTTGGGGAAGCAAATGCCCTTGATAGGGCAAGACATGGAAGGCTGGGTTTCTGTATGTATCTCATAGCCTAAAGCTGTGTATTCTCAAAGAAAGTAGAGTTGTCCAGGTTTGTTCACTGATAGTTCTTCTGTTCATAAACATCTTCTGGGAGTGACTGGATTATTTAGACCTGCTGCTAAATCAGTGTCATGACAAGAGATGTTGCGCTCTTTCTGATGAGCTTTAAACTTCAGCTCCAACATGCCATGATCAAAGAGTTCATTAGATTCTGTTTTGGGTGAGTAGGACTTTTATTTCAGACAAGGTCAAAATTGGATAAATTCCTAAATAGTGAATTATTCCCTGCTCTCTAGTTTCACATGTCTTGGACAAGAGTTGCTGCCTTTTATCCAGAGAAGAATAAGACGGGCAGTTTTACTCCCAAAGCAATCCCATCCCCTAAGTGGTCAGTTGAAGCTGCCTTAGGACAGAAGGATGATGCTTGGTCTTGACAAAATATTAAGTTTAGCTTTTCCTGCACAGTTGGAGTGCTGGGACCGTGGGCGGCATAGGATTGCTTACAAGCATTGACTTTAATTACCTATACAATGAGAAAGTTGTTGCTCTGCTGTCAGATAAATAACGAGGAAGAAAGCCCACACAACAAAACCATTTGAGTCTGATAAGCTTTTCTGTCTTTGGGCATTGTTTTCGTGGACCTGTGAAAGCCCAAGGATATGTAGACAGAACCTAATTAACTACAGCTGTTGAAAGAGAAACTCTGAAATGATTTGTTGAAAACTATGCTTTTCATCATTCAGCACTGTGGCCAATTTATTGTGGGTTTGCTTTCTTGAACTGATTCCTACAAAGTCTAACTGATCATATCAGCTCCTCCATACCCACATTAGCCCCAAAATCTACAGCTTCCTATCACGTGCTTATTTGATGAGCTGAGTTATTCTTGATAGATAAAAAACTCCTGGCAGATGAAACCAGATAACATCACTGTGGAAGAGAGTTGTCCTGGAACTGCAATAGCTGATGATTTGCCATTTCTGTAATGAGATGATTTCCAGAGCCCACTGTCAGTCTGCTGATGAGCATGGCCAGGCTGGACCCTTTCAGAAGAGCTGGCCTCGCTCCTTGAGCAGGGCCAGGCCTCCTGCTGGGGTGGGACAGTGGGTACTATTTGGAGATTAGGGGTAACAGCAAAGGCCAGCAGAGATGGTACATGAAATCTTGTGGAGAGGAGCAGGGGGTTCATTGGGATGGTGAAATCTGGCATGGGATTCCAGCAACAGGCTGACTGTCCTGGGTGGGGAAACCAGAGCCAGGATGGGGAGAGCAGCTCTGGTTGTGAGGGCTGTAGCTTCCCCCATCACTACCAGGCTGTAGTGAGGGGGGAGCACTGTCAAACCATGGAAGGTGTGATCAGGAGGAAAGGAGGTTTGCATTGGTTCTGGCTGTGCTAGAGCTCAGTTCACAGATGCCAGCAGTGACAGGTTCTGTACATACCCTGTCACAAGCAAGCAGAGATCATGAACCAAGCGGCTCTGTGTGTTCCTCACAGAATCACAGCCTGAGAAAAGGGGTCTGAGGATGAAGGATTTGTAACTTTGGTCCTGGAGCACATCCCTTCTGGAACTTTTCATGTTTGCCTTCTGAGTCTTTGAGATTCTGGTGTTCAAATTCCTATTAATTTCAGGACCTGGAGAGACTTAGGTATTGAAAGATGTCAATTTAATAAATAGCTAAATGACAGTATAAATATACCTGGCTTTACTACTAACTCTTGATATTGTGAGATTTGGATTCTGCAGCATCACAAGCCACTGATCCTGGGATGTGGGATAGAGCCCAGTTTGGATATCAGAGCTTAGGGTGGTTATTGATACAGCAGGGGAAAAGGTCAGCAAAGCAAATTGTGTTGCTTGCAGATGGAGCATACGTTGTATGACATGCAGTAATGAAGGTCTCAGAGCAGAGCTGCCAGCAAAAATTGAGGAATATTGAAAATAGGGGAAATCAAACAGGAACTTTGGAAGTGTGGGAATAAAACAAAACCAAAAGGAGGAAACCAGTTAAAATCTAAATACAGTTTCTGAGAATCAATATTTTTCATCTCAAATGTTGGTTGCACAGAAGATGCTATCTTTAGTTCCTCATTAAAAAGGGTCCTCCTGAAGAGCTATTGTTCTCTGGGAAATCAGATGCATTGTGCAGTCAAATATCATATTAAAAATAGAGAAGGATTTCTGGAAAGATGGGGATGCAGGAAAGCAATGCATTCTGAAGAGGCTGTTAAAAGCCACCCAGAGAAAATGGCCATGTGAGGTGTATTACAACACTGAGAAGCGTCAGCAACAAGAAATCCTCTGGGACACCCAAGCCTGGGTCTGCACTAACCCTGAGCACCTGGGAGCCTCTGAGCTCCCTCCTCTGGAGTCCTTGCCTTGTGCATGAGGACAGCTGATGGCCTTTGCTCTGACATTTCTATTACTGGAAGCATTCTCTGTGGGAAGGACTGGAAGGTTTAAAAACAAGTTTGAAATTTTTCCCTATTCTCCAGACACATTTTTTCCCCTTAATTGCAAAGCAAGTATAGGCTTTTTTGAAGTAATGACTGATTCAGCCAGCCATTTAATCTTTTGCTCTCTGTACTCAGGAAAAATGTGAGTTTGTCTGGAAAAATAATAATTGGAGAAAGATTAACACAAAGGACCAAAACAAACTGGGATTAAAGGATGGGTTCAGGAATATTTCCTCATCCCAGGTCAAGAGTAACAGAAATTATCCAGTAGGTTCTGGCTAAAATCATGATCTTGGGTCGGTGTCCAAGGCTGAGCCCCATGGCACTGGGGGTGGGTGCTCCCTCCCTCAGCCTCCCATCTGAGCCTGGCTGCTGCCTGCCTTGCTGCCCAAGTTATCACAGTGTTGTGTAGGAAAAGGCACTGCTGTTTGCTGGTCAAATCACCAGATTTCTTCACTCTCTTCTGGCCTCCCAGTTAGTGCTTGGGAGAGCTCATCAAGGCTCCTTGGACCTGCCAGCCCCCCAGAGCTGCAGTCAATGCCTTACACAGCAAAGCTTTGGGGAGCTCTTGTCATGCCAGAGCTCGTTAGGTGTGTCCTCGTTAATTATTGACAGAGCACTCGGAGATGGGACTGTGATAGTTCTGTTCTTTGTTTCTATTATAAGAAAAAGAATGGTTGAAAAAGTTAAATTTTAAAAGTTTAAAACTTTACAGAGGTGCCATGCCTGAGGGGAGGCGTTTCTTTTCTTCTAAGGTCAGAAATAAGTTTCTCTTTCATCTTCCATCCTTGCTCAAGCGCTGTGGGATTTCCAGAGGGCTCTGTGTCCCGTGTGAGCCGGGATGAGCCCAGTGCATCAGCTCGACTGCTCTCACAGGTACCAGGCAGGCAGTGGCTCAGACCCTGCTGCAGTGAGCAGCTGCTCCCTGCTTCTCAGGAGAATCCTCAGCACCTGTCCTGCCCTCAGCCCATGCTCATGAACATGGAAATACCTGTTGTACCCCCTCCTCTAGCAGCCTGATCTCGCCCATCACATCCTTCCAGGCTTTGTGGCAGGATTCTGAGTGTGCCTGTGAAGCTGCTCTGAATTTTGAGAGCGTGGCACCTCGTCTCTGCAGAGAGACAAAGATGTGCCCTTCTTTTACATCCAGCCTGCTGGAAAACAAGGTCAACCTGATTGTTTTGGAACAGATGGCTTCCTTCCATGTTGTGGCATTTCCCTGGCTAAATGGAGCCTGACTAGACATAAATATTAAATGTAGCTATATGTGGATCTATAAGTATAGCAATGAATTGTAGGGTTACGAGAATTTAGGGCTGCTGAAGAAATTATTATATTTTTCCCAAAAAAACCAGTCAGCACTTATAATAAGTAACTCGATTTCTTTGTCTTCAATAGTCATCCTTTAAAGTAAGTTGGCAGGTGACAGGTTAGCCCAGTTCCCCCCTGGGGAAGGTTTTCAGTGAGAGATGGCTGGGAGCAACTGCACAGGAAGAGTTTGATATATTCTGAGCTGTCTGCCCCAGCGGAGCAAGGGCTTGTTGAGTTCTGTGGAAATGTGAGCTAAACCAGATCTGATCTCAATGCTAAACCAGGAGATTGATGGGGAAGCGTGGGCTGTGAGGTTAGAGAAAGTACAGGTGAATTAATGGCACACAGAAACACTATCTTGCTGTTTCCAAGTAAATGCATGCTGCTGTCAGTTTTGCTTGGTTTTTTACAAAATATAGGGAATGATTGTGCCCCAGATTCTTGTCTGACTGTATTACAGCATGCCTATGGGGGGTAGGGGGAGTGCATGTCTTATGCATGCATTTGAGCATTGCTTGAATTTTTCTGTTTTTCAGGGTGTCTGTATGCATTTCCTGGTCCTAGAGAAGTAATTTAAATAATATTAATTAATTGTTTCTAATACTATTGTGCTGAAGGGAGTCTTCAGAAGCCCATTCCAGCTCTGTTTTCACATTGTTAAAAAAGCAGGCAGCCCCAGCAGTGAAGGTCCCTGCTGCAGGGTGTTTTACTCCTGTGTGAGTGGCCTTGGTGGCGTTTGGGGAGCTCTGCCTTTCCAAGAAGGGCATTCAGATCTCTCCAGCTTTATCTCATTAGCTCTTTTCAGAAAAAGCAGTAGAAATCTAATGTAATCACTTTGTTCAGGGCCCTGGCTCAGCTAAGACACTGGCTCAGTAAGGGGAAACCTGCTTCATGACTCACTTCCAGTTCTCTTCACTGAGTCACTGTCCATCCCTGCTGCTGGGACTACCTGAGAGTCTGACTGCATTCCTGGGCACTTGGAGTCTTACCTAACTTCAGTGAACTGCAGGGAGTTCACTCAGAGACATGGGAGCTTGTTGTCTCCTCCGAAACTCCATGAACTGGAGAGATTTAGCAAGTGTGCTTGAAAGGCTAAAAATGTGCAGGGTTCCTTTGGCTGGTAGGTCATTGCTGGAAAAGGACTGAAACACAGCCACGAGGACTTCAAAGGAGTTCACATCTGAGCTAGAGGTGAATTTAATTTCACAGTTTCAGAGCAGAAACAAACTCCACATGGAGTTTAAATATCATCAGCCTTGCAAGTCAAGCACCAAGTTCAAGTGTACAGTGAGGGAAGGACCTTGACGGAGTGCCCAGCCATTATTTGTGTGCTCCTGTGTCTGAGCAGGAGGGGAATAACCCCCAGGAACACCTCCACCCTGCCTCTTTGGGACCCCTCAGCTTTCCTCTTCCAGGTTTCCTTCTGGCTCTTTGAGCTCTTTTTTCATCTGCTGGTTCTGTTTCCAGAAATGCTGCCCCCTCCACACACATTTGTCTTTTCTGCCAGGTTTCCCAGTGCCCGTGGTGACTGCATCCCACAATCTCCCTGGTCCAGCTGCAAGTCCAGAAGCTGATGTGGTCTAAGGTGTGAGCCTGCTCAGCCTCTCCTCACATGATCCATCCACACATGGCAGGAGATCAAGGTATTTTAAAAGCAAACCCTGCTCATTACAAAATAGAGAATTTTCTGAAACAAATATTTGTGTGTGTTTAAAGGATTTTTTGTCTTTCTTCACTCAAAGGTTTTTTTGTTGTTCAACAATGTTGAAGTCATCCTGTTTTAAGAAATTTAGATGAAAACTAACTTAATACACTATTCTTATAAATAACGCTCACTTGTTTCTAATACACTATTCTTATAAATAATGCTCACTTGTTTCAACGTCTGTACAAAATGTAGGGAATAAATATCAGCATTGAGACTGAAATAAAGCTAGAAAGATCATTTATTTCTCCCTGAAGTTAGGCTACTCAGCTCCCTAAATCCATAGGTTTTCATTCTTATGATTTGTTTGCCTAAGGCACTAATTGCATAGTAAGGCAATGTAATGTAACATTCCTTCACACAGAACTTGTCCTTAGTTTCAGTATTTCCAAAGGAGATCTCCCAGCCTGCTTGGAGCCACCTTCCAGAAGGCAAAGCCATTATTCAGAGACCTGCTTTCCATGGATATCTTTTTTGCTCCCAGGTAAGTGCTCCTGGTTGTGAGAGTTATTGACCCTCTCCAGATACTTTCATTTATGAACCCAGCTCTTAGTCCAGAGCAGTTTGAGGTTTTCTACTTTGCTGAGATCTAGTGATCAGTGAAGTGACCAAAGGAGGGTCAGAGCAGAGCTGCTGGCTGCCTTCCCAGCCCTGAGGTTGTGCCTGACTCCTGCCCAGACCCAGAGGCAGCAGCCAGGACCTTGGGCTCAGACCTTCCTTGCCCCAGTGAGTTGATGCATCCCCATAACAAACAGGCCAGGATATTACTGCAAGCAGGTCTGACTGGGTTATACCAGCAGCGAGGAAATTAGCAGGAAACAAAGCAAAACCTGGCTCCATTAAATCTGATTAGTAGTTTTTGCTAGTGAGTGCTGGCAGTACAGAGATTTGTGTTGTTTTAGAGATTGGCTGATAGTGACTGAGGCTGAGCAAGGGATGCTTGATTTGCATGTGCTGTGCCCAAAACAACCTTGGTGTTCCTGTGCGAATTTAAATGTTCCCCAAGTCTGTGCAGAAGTGAGTCTGAAAATTAACTTTCAAAGGCTGGGAATGTATTTCCCAGGTCCCTGGATTTTTGGCCTTGCACATTGTAGGATGCATCCTCCCTCTGATTAAGGTGTTTATGAGCTGTGTGTTGCCAGATAAACACAAATAAATGAGACTGATTTATGAGTTACCAGCCCTCAGTAATTCTTGATGATTGATAGTCTTGGTGTGGTTTGGGTTGCAGCTCCAGTGCAGCTGCTTGTAGCTCTCTCTTCCCTCCTTGTAGTTTCTCTTTTCCCTCTGGGAGGGGGAGGAGACCATTCCTGAACCTGGCTTCTGAATTTCTGCAGTCTTTCAAGTTTGTAAATTTGTAATATTTGACATGTCTCATGAAGTGACTTACTAGTGGGATATTGGATATTGCTGAATATTAGGGATTCTTTGTTCTTAGTTCTACAGCCGCATTTTAGTTAGACCTCTTTTCCATCATTTAACTCATATTAAATGACAATGTATGCTTTAGAATAGAAAATTAAATGCTATAAATCAATCTGAAAACTAATAGCTACCAGAAGCTAAATTTAAGTCTGTGAGCAGCCCAGGGGTTTGCTGTTTGGGCAGGCAAGTTTTCAGCCAACTCTCTGGATAAGATGCAGAGGGGTTGCATCATTGCAAGGCTCTGGCTGGCAAAACATGCCATGAGAGCAGAGCAGTGTTGCTTAGCGACTCGTGAAGGATGATTAACCCTTTCCAGAACCCCCAATGAAGCTATGGAAGCCCTCCTGAGCCATCATTCCACACAATAATTGAATCTGAAGAAACTACTCTAATATTTTTAGCTATTAGATGTATTGATGTATTAATCATTAATGTTTAATGAAGGACTATCTTAATGTTACCATTAGTTACTGAAGGAGATCACTAAATCAAAAGCCATTTGTCCATGGTACGACGTGTAATTATTGCAAAGGAAGGCTCATATAATTACAGTAAAGGTGGAGTAAGAAGTGATTAAAACTATTTTGGGACTGATGGTGGTCAATGCCACTGCCTCTATTTCTTCATATGAACTCAGGTACTTCTAAAATTTCAGCTGAATTGAAAGACTGAGCCCATGCATTGGCATTACTCTTGGGGTACCTTGAAGCAGAGTTGAGTACCAACAGCAGTTAGGGAAGTTCCTCACCTCCCATCCCTTTCCAGCAACAGAGACATTATAAAGGACAGCCGTTTATAATTAATGTTTGGTGTTGATGGGTGGAAAAAGTTCTGTTGTCTTGTCTGAATGGTGCCTGAAATTCAGCATGAGCTGATAAACAGGAATGTGTGGGTGTGGTGGGCGGGTTGGGTTTTACTTGGTGTCACCTTCTGCAGATAGTACAGAGCAGAAATGTTCCACACGGTGTCACTAATGTGTTCCAGCATTTGGGTTGGTTTTTTTCAAAATGTGATCACTTTGGGTGGTGTTCACCTTCTGCAGGCTGAGCTCTCTGAATGTGAGGTGTGGAGTCAGTCTAGCTGTGGACAGGCAGAGCAAGATGAGCAATCCCAGCCTCTCTCAAGCTGGGCTGGGCTGGGCTGGGCTGCCAGGTTTGCCCTCCTTGGAAGCAGCCTGGAAAGGCCATTGACTGGGTGAGAGAGCCCAGCCCTCAGGCTGGAGGGGTGTCCTGACAGTGTTATCTTCACAAGGATGGTTCAGTGTGAGCTGAACAGCAGCAGCAGAGCAGCATGGTGTTCCATTGCAGCACTGGAAAAATCCCCCCATGGAACAGAGGTTAAAGCACAGACAGAGGGTTTTAAATTGCAATGGTCACTCTCTGTGATTTCAGTTGGTAATAAAGGCAAGAATTCCCCTGGAGCAAAAAACACTCTTGGTTTCACCTTTCCCCCTTGAGGAGCTCCAAGGAGTTTTTGCAGCTATTGACCCTCAGATCTGATAACTGGGGAGAAGATGGGGCTGAGAGCAGCTCCATGGACTTGGGTCTGTGAGCACCCCCAGCACCTGTGTGACTGCTTCATCAACAGGGAAACCCACCTGAGAAACATTTTGTACCTGGTAATGTTGAGACTGTGTTCTCTTCTTGTTTGCAGATAGGTAACTCTGTGACTTTAGCAGGGACTTACAGGGCGCTAGAATCAATCCAGGTGACAAGCTGGCATGAAGATAACCTTTGCTGTCACATATCCAAATGCAGGCCTTGTGTTTCTTAATTTGTCCTTATTCTGTGTGCAGCTATCAGGCAGATGCAGAGGCTGCTGCTGATCTTGTTTCCCAAACGTCTTATCCTGATGCATTTCAGACTTTCAGCTCCAGAGAGCAGCCCGTGTGACAAACAAGCTGACTGTGTGCCATGTGGGGTTTTGCACTACTGCTTTTTGAGTGAGTCCATGCCACCGAGAGATCTCCAGGGAGATTAATGCTGTAACAGAGGCACAAAACAATGCAGATATTTCTGAATTGTTAGGCAGATTATTTACTGTTGTTTTGAACACGCTTTCTTAACTTGCCAACAGCAAAAAGAAACGTGTGTGACTGATATCTGAGCTGTTTTCTTTTGCTGTTGTCAGTAAGGAGATGGAGCTTCCAAGCTGGGATGTGTCGGTGTTTTGCTGGAATGGATGGGTTTGACTTGTCTGAAATACGATTTCTGCTGGCACCTGTCAGAGGCAGCAGCCATTTGTCTTGTGCTGTGCTGGCTGGCGTGTCACACAGTGGGGACAGCATCTATTATTACCCTGCTCTGTCCCTCCACTGCCTTAATCATGTTTGGTTCTGAGCAAGTGATCCTGCACTGGGGCTTCCAGTGGTTCCTGGGCAGAGACCAGCCTGGGAAACCTTAACGTCAGTGCTGTGCAGAGAGGAGTCCAGAGCCAGCTGTGTGCCCCAGAGCAGGAGCCAGCCAACAGGGCTGCTGCAGAGAGGAGTCCAGCAGCCAGCTGTGTGCCCCAGAGCAGGAGCCAGCCAACAGGGCTGTCCTGGGCTGAGCCCTGAGAGAGGCAGTGCTGCTCTCCCTGCTCTTGTCTCCAGTGGCACTGCCCAGTGCTGATGAGCACAGCAGGAGTGTTCACACCATGGGCTCTGCCCTGGCTGCACCCTGAATGTCTCTGTGCTCTCATTGCTGCTTTTGGGGGGGCTCACAGAGCTGATAATTTCATAATATGCTTCTGGAGGGAACAAACTTGAGCTGGGATTTGTGTGGGCAGTAGGGCCACAGCAAAGCGATATGTATGGATGAATCTGGCTGCCATTGGGGAATTCTTGGCATTTCTTGTACCTGTTCTGATGCAGGCTTGGTGTGGTTTTGGGGCACTGTGTGGTTTTGTCTCTGTAGCCTGGTCTATGGAAAGGCTGGCTCTACTTTGATAGTGAAATGGGACTGCACATGGAGTGTGCTGGGGCTGTGTGGGGTTCAGGGTGCTGCAGGGGCTCAGCAGTGAAGCCCTGTCTGTCCCCTCCCTCCATTCTGTGCTGCTCCACGAAAGGAGCACTGTGGCACAGAGACAGCTCAAACATCCTGGGAGGGAGGGAGGGATGGGGACACTGACACCTGAGCACATGCTGGGACCTGCCCCTGCCTGCCTGTGCACCCTGCTGGGGTGAACCCAGGTCAGCCCTGCCCCAGCACCCCAGAGCTGTTAGCAAATCCATCCTGGAACTGTCAACAAATACACATGTACCTGCCCACAGGGATCCAGGACTCCATTGCCCATAAATTCTAAATTCTTTCGTTTAGGGGGAAAATCTGAATGTGTGGTTATTCATTAGTTCCAGGGGTGATTCAGCCATGTGAATTGTAAATAAGAAAGTGGTATATGAAATTCTAGCCATTAGAATGGGGAAATAAAAGGCAACTAATCTAGAAATTATTGATTTTCTTTTTCCAGTTGTTCCTGGTTAATATTTAGCCACCCCTAGCGTTGCTTGAACACACCTGTGAACACAAAATATGAGACAGGCAAAAAGAAGTGGCTGATTTCATTTTAACATCCTTTAATTAGTGCAGAAAATAGCCTGTCACCCATATCTGAATTGGAAGGGCTGCACTCTGGAGCATTCCCTGTGATGAAATAATGTGTGATTCCAGGTGAGGCTCTTTCTTTCAGCGCTGTCAACACTGAGCCCTGGGGAGTTTGTTCTTTCCAGCTGGATGATAGCAAGCGACAGATTTCTTAATACTTGTTACAGTGTTGATGCCTTTCACTGCATGGCACATCAGGAGAAAAAAGATTCACTGCTCTGAATAGCTGAACCTGGCCTTTTTGCTCTCACCACTAGATTTTAGTGGTATAGCTTAAAATGTATATATGTGATATGAGATTATTAACATTTCTTTAGTTAGGATGTAAACAATTATATTTTAAATTTTATTAAATTCACTGTGCTCTTCAGAGCTAGAGCCCACTCTAATGCCACAATGCTACAGAACACAGAAATTTTTGCAGGTAACTTCTGTACAAAGCCATAGACAGCTGATTTCAGTCACAATACAAGGGGCTATTATGTCACATTTCTCTTTTATTGTGGTTTATTTTGAGCAGTTTTCTATACTGTGAGTTGTTTGCTTTCATATCCCGTTAAAACCTGCTGAAAATTTTATGCCTTTTTTAATAGTAAATGGGCCTCTCAGTCTTGATTGCTCAATGTTCAAGCTGTGGTGGGCAGGGAAAGCTAAAGAAAAGCTAAAGCAGAGAAACTGGGAGGTGAAGGAGCGGACGGGTCCCTGCAGTAAGACATGGCTCCACAGCAGCAGAAGGAACCACAGAACCACAGCCCAGAGTCCATCACAGCCTCACCTGGAGCTGCAAAACTCACTGTGGCTGCAAAACTCTGCTTTATTTTCAGTGACTGGGAAAACACATGGTCTAGTTGGTGTCACCAAGGGGAACCTGCTTTCTCTCTCAGCCCTTCCTCCTGCAGGCTGCCCAGTGTTAGTGGAGACAGAGCAAAAGCCAAAGCAGCAGCTTCCAGTGAGATGGAGACAACTGGGGAGGGATGGCTGGGGTATTTGAGACAAACCCTGCCCTCGGAGACACCGAGCACAGGCAGGAAGGCGCTGTCACCTCCATCCAGAGCCAGCCCCATGCCTGGGGTGTGGGTGGGTGCTGATGCACAACAGCTCTGATTTACCTCCCAGCATTAGAGAGCTAATGGTCCTAGCAAGGGTTTCAAGGCTTTCTAGCCCAATAAACTTGGATGAGATCACACTGAAGAAAGTGTTTTGCAACATTGCTGGAGCTGAAAGTTGGGAAACCTTTTGTGGATGCTGAAGCCAGCTCCGTTAAAGCGGCTTCCCTCTCTTTCTCCAAAAAGATCCTGGTGACAGAGGTAATGGTTGGATGTTTTGATTCTGTCTAAAAACTAATTTCCATTGTATCAAGAGGGAAAAAAGTGCTACAGAATCACATAGTTTCAAGAAATTGCATATGTAACAAATGCTGTATTGTGAGAAGGAGGCTCTATTTCAGATATAAGATATAATTGTTATTGAGAAAGATCAGAAGACACCCACAAAATATGTAACTGAAAGTGTATTTGATAGTAGACAAAAATCATCATCAAACCTAAAAGTGTCCCAGTTGCAAACATTCAATTACAGTCATTAATTTCTTGTGTTCTAGATCACCCAATTCTGTCTGGTATAAACACCACCTTTATTTTGGGAATGCTTTTTCCCCTGATCCATGTGAAATCTTCCTGGCCCATTTATAGCATCCTGTAACAGCCAGGCATGTCTTCAGATGTCACACAGGGTTTGGTGCCCGAGATCCTGGGCACAGGTCATACCTTGGAGCATTGGCAGTCTCTAGTAATGAGGCAGTGTCACGTCAGATACAACTGGATGAGTTATTTGAAGCAAACAACTGATTTAATTTCTTTCCCTTGGTGCCTGAATGATCTGCTGTGAGGTTTTGACTGCCAGAGATCTGCGTGTGTGAAATGACAATGACTGTTTTATGCAAATGGTTTCATGCTCTGGATTGCCCATCAGCTATTCAGAGAAGACATTATTTCTCATTATTTGCTGTTTCAGCTGAATGACAGTCCTTGCAAGTCACGGGGTGCTGAGGCTGAGCCCTGAATGAACAGCTTCCAGGATGATATTTCAGCAGTGCCACGCACAAACCCTGGTGCAGACAGGTTTCTGTGCTCTCCTCCTGCTCCTGTGCTGTGGTTTTTGCCAGCAGGGGATGGGAGCTGTGCCTGGTGCACGGGGCAGTCCTGTGCCTCTCTCTGCACCGAGCCTTGTGAGCAGGTTTTGGCAGCATCTCCTTGGTTATAAACACATGGCACATGGTTCAGGGAGGTGGGGTGCACTGGCAGTGCGCAGGGGATGGTCTGGTTTGGGTTGGCCACAGGACTCAGCACTATCCCTGCTCCCTTTTTGTCTGCCCAGGGAGCAGGTGATGTTTGCTGTGCTCCTCGTGCAGTTTTTCAGCAAGAGGTTGTACATGAGAGAGCGGCATCATTTGTGACAGTTGTAGCTCTAAATAGGAAATGATTAATATTTCATGGTTATTTTTCTGTAAGACATGATTCTTGGGAGAATGCATCAGTCTGGCTTGCTGGAGAGAATAAGCCTGCCTTGCTCAGCTTCAAATGAAAATGTAGTCAGGCACTGCATGCTAATATTCCTGCTTTAGATGGAAGCTCTCTGTCTGCCTGACTAATGCTCTGCTGCCAGTACGTCAGTGCAGAAGTGTGCGCTGCAGTTTTGGAAACTTCTCTGTCCCTCATCAGTCATCAAAGTTATCTGCCACTCTGCCCTTGCACCTCCAGCCTAGGTTTTAAATAGTACAGGAGGTCACAAATGTCAGCCGACTGCATCAGCTGCAAAATCTCTGATTCTGATCTTTCCTTTTTTATTTACTTATTTTTTTCTTTTCTTGAGTCATAAGCAAACCACTTCAAAATATTTCAGGGTTGCACCAGAGAATAGCAAACAATTGGTCAAGGAAACATTCTTGTCTCTGTGGTATGACTTCCTGTAAAGGTGGCTGTTCAAAATGCCTCTGGATAACAAATACAGGCAAATATCTTACAGATCTTTTGTTCATATGACATGAATGGAATGGTCACCGAGTTGCTGTTACTCAGCAGCGAGGCCAGCAAAGTTTTGACTGCCCTGGACTGCTACAAGGAAGTCTACAGGAAGATTATGGAAAGCTTGGTAAGAAAAGTGCAGTGGAAGCTGCTTTTTTTTTTCTGCTCTGCCAGTTGTTCTGTAGGAGGAGTTACACTCTACTGTATGTAGTAGGATGCTGTTAAATACTGCAAACCAGGATGAAAGAAACAGAGGGACAGATTCCTACTTACATATAAAGGTTTCTTAAGCTGAACTCAGACCAGAAGAAAATGCTTGTGTGTTCCCCCAGACTGGTATAATGAGATTCAATCCTTGCACAAACAGCTGTACTGGAACACAAACTATTCATGGCAGATTCTGCTGTCCCAGCCAGGGTTTCATTGGGTTAGACACAGTAGAGAATGCTCAGAAATGTGATGAATGAGAGGCAAGATGGCAGAAAAAACCCATATGTTAGAATGTGCCAGCATTGAAGTGGTCTGTGAGAGGTTAATTTAACCATCCTCCACTCCTGTCCCCTGCAAGTGCTACACTTGCTCTTAATTACAGTCATGTCTGCCTTCTCTGTCTGTGCAAAAGAGTGGATGTACTTGATGTCACCAAGCAAAACAAGCACCGCCGGTTCTTTCTAGGATGCTGTTTTGCAGCTGGAATTGTTTCTGTATCACAGCTGCTCCAGATTATTTTAAAGTACCTTGGTAGTCTCTAAATGAAGCAAAAAGAAATGTATAGGAGTGGCAACTTCTTTGCAAGATCTCTATAGTCACAAGGCAATTGAAAGTAAGGTTTGGAGAGGAATGATTTACAGCACCCAAAATACTTAGAGACCTCAGTAAGGCACAGGGTCATCTCAGAACTTTTGTCTGGGCTATGTAAGGATTTAGGGACTTAGAAAACTACTTAGCCTGAATTGCTTTGCTTTGCATTGCTTTTCTGGCTAAAAAAACCTGATCAAACCACCTATTCAGGGTGTGTATAATTTTCTGCCCATGTGGTTATATACTATGATATTTGGTGATCCATCTTTTTTAAGCCAATGCAGCTGATATGTCAGGCAAGACTTGCTCAGCATTATTAAAATGCATGTTGCTTTATGAATTTTAGACTTACTTCAGCACAATACAAAGTATGAATTCAACAGCTACTCTGTAGGTCAGAATAGTCTTAAGCTAATAGGCAATATAGCCATGGGGAGATACCACAGTTATCAGTGGATTGTAGGCAGCTTTGTAGATGTTGCTTTCAATGATCAAGAGAGCAATCAAATTTGCAGGCTTGTTTTATACTCTGTCTGCCTGAATTTTTTTTGCTTGCTTGCTTGGCTTTTTTTTAATTTTTATTTTAATCTCTTTGCCTGAAGTGTCATTGTTTTGTAAAAGGTCTGGTTGGATTTGGTTATAATAATTATGAAAATAGGTTTGGTTTGGTTTGGTTTGGTTTGTCTGATGCCAGTGGCACAGAGAAGCCTCTGCAGTTGTGTTTGGTTTCCGGGTTAATGCTGTCTGGGTGTTGCTGTCGATAGATGGTTTCTGAGCCCCGACTGTCTATGCAGCTGTGAGAAGTAACAACATCAACTTAGTATTAAGGTTTTTGTCAATACTAATTAAAAATCATGGTTAAGGGCTCTCATTCAGCAAACACTGCTGCTCAAAGCACTTAGATATGTATTTAATTTTGTGCATATTCCAAATATATCTGGTCTCATTACAACTGAAGCATATATTTTGAATCCTATGGGTTTACTGCTTTTTGAAAGCAAATAAATCACTGGAATTCATATATGTGCTTGGTGGGTAAAAATCAGGAAACATACTGGAGTTTTTATATGGATTTACTTTTGGGAGCAGGTTCTGTATTTCTGCTTCCCTGCAGGTTAATTGAGCTGGGATTTACTCTCTTATGCTTCTTTCTTCAACTAATTTTTCCTAAGATTTCTCTTACATTGTAAGCCTCATTTCATACATTTAATGTCACTGTTCATCAGCCTAATTACCCTTTGGTCCCACCTCCTTGGCACAGACCCTCAAAGAGAGACTCAGTATTCCTGCCTCAGCTCCTGCACCATCTGCTCTTCCCAGCTAGGAGCCTGTGTCTGTGGTTTCCAGAGGAGGTTTGGTCTCTGTGCTCTGCTGGCTCAGGCACTGCAGCTGCATCCCTGGCAGCTGGCTGCTCTCTTCCCTTACCAACTCCTGCTGTGTCTCCTCACGTTACAGTCCTTCCTTCCCATTTCTTCCTGTCCCAACAGAATACCTCTGTTCTTCAAAAAGTGTAATGAGATGGGATTGATGTCCTTCCCAGGAGCTCAGGGGCTCTGCTTCTGCACAGGACCAAGCCTGTACCTGCCAGGCACTGCCAGGTCCTTGCAGAAGAGAGGATGAGGTGTGAGAAAGGGACCTTTGTGCATCAGGGTGAGAATCAGCCAGCAGGGGCTTCACAAAGAGGCACAGCATGACACCATGGGATCACACCTGCCACAACAGGCACCAGCACATCGGGGGAAACCAGGGAGAACCCACCTCAGCAAACAGATTGGTCATGGTTCCCTGATCAAAAGCAAGCATCAGCAACCCGGAATGGCTGGGTTTGGGTTTGTTTGTGTGTTTTTCATACAATAGCATCATGAAATGGTCACGTACAGTTGAGAACCTCATCGATATTACATCTGCAACAGGTGGTGGAAACTCCTGGCATGGACAGGTAATCCATTTAGTTCTTCAGTCRTGATCCCCAGTGCCAGGCAGATCATCTGGCCTTTTGGTCCATCTTTGAGGTACACCAGTGGGACCCACAGCTGGCCAAAGAGCTCCCTGTGACCCCACATCCCCACAGGGGCACTGTGAGCCATGCTCAGGGTGATGCTGACAGCAGTTCCTTGAGGGATTTGTGACCTGAGTTTAAACAGCTGCCATGAATTGCTTTTGCCTTGAATTTCAGACCATTTATTTTGGGAGAGCAGAGCACCTCTGTGAGATGCAGCATCATGCTGAATGCAGTAGGAACAAATGACAGGATAACTGGTGTTTTTTTGGAAGATGGCCACTGAGTCCTTGAGGATGCAGGTTGTATCTGTGAGCAGCTCCAGGGCTGTGCTTTTTGGGTTTTGCAGCCCTGATGCTGGCAGGATGGACCCGGGGTGATGTTTTGCAGCACAGTGGCAGCAGCAGAACTGCTTCAATATAAAGGCACCAGCTACAAGTTTGGTGAAAAATGTACCGTCCCGAGCAGGAGCCTCAGGGCTGGAAAGGACACTCAGCCCATCCATCCCTGGCACTTGCCAATAAGCTATGTAAGACAGAAAGTATTTACCTCAGGGGAAAATCACAGCATTTTCACCAGATTATATGGATTTTACTTGCCAGTCAAGGCTCTTATAGCTGAGAGAGATGTGAGACTGCTATCTAAAACAGTTTGGACATCCAAACAAATGTTCTTCCCAGCTTGCAGAAATGTCACTAGTTGTCCTGTAGACTGGAGCCTGTTTGGAGAAGCAGTGTCACCACTTTTATTTAGAATTTGCCAGAGAAGGGAGCAACCTATCAGTTTTTTTCTGTACCAAGAGACCTTTTCATGCCTGAGTGATAAGAAAAAGCAGATTAGAGATGTTGACAGAGCTGTCAATATTTGCAGAGGATGGATGCTGTGCTGTATCCAGCTGTACCCACCCTGTGGCTCCCACCCCATCCCATGCTGGATGGAGCACGGTGGCTTTCCAAGTACACTTGCCCATTGTGGAACTGTGCAGCTCTCAGCTCACACTGTTGGATTTCTGTGTCTCCTGCTGGCCAGAGTCTCCTCCTGCACATCTGTGGGATGGCATTAAGCCCTCACCACCACAGTGGGTGTCAGTAGGTCAGTGGGCCCTGCTGGTTCTGTGCTCGCTCCTGAGCACAGCCTGCAGCACTGGGGGGTAAATAATTAACCTGCATCTGTTCTGCTGTTGCACTGAGGCTCTGCACTTGCCTTCACAGCCACTCAACTAGGGAAGCTGCCGTTGAAGCCAGCCAGCTCTCCCTGGGTCTATATCTTGAAATTCAAAGTCAGCACAGCTGAATCCTAAAACAACAAGATTTCTGTTTGGTGCTGATGTTACAAATGCTAATAGCCATAACCACAGGGGAGGACATGATTTTTTGCTCTCTTTCTGATGCAGTCACTCATAATTATGTTGACTAAACTTTTAATTTAGTATGCATTTTTTTAAAAAGGGCATGCCTTGTCCACATGAGCTAACAAATAAAATTGTTTGCTCTTTTCTTGTAGAAGGAGGAAATTCTATAACCCTGTCTCTGTGCTGTGCCTTGTACTGAGTCTCTTTTGCCTATTTTTGTCACGGTATTGACCAAATACTAGATGTGATTTTGACCCAGATCTGTATAAATTACTGTGGCAATAGGGTTGGAATTCATGCACATGTGTACTGAGCAAAGGACAAACCTATAGCCACAAAAAGGGCTGCAATGAAACCAGTGGAACAAATGACCCTGACAAGGACAATGCACAAGAAAATTGTGATAATGTTTTATGGCTTGGAGCAGAGATGGCATTTTGCCCTCCTAGCTTTAGCACATAAATTCACACATGCTCCACTGCTAAAGCACCTGTTGCCCTAATGGCTTGGGGATGGAAGAACCTTTGCCCACATGCAGTAGTGCCAGCATGCTGGCTCGTGCTTTGGGAATGGTTGGACTCTCAAAAAANTGTGTTGTCAGACAATGGCAGCAGATAACAAATAGACACTTTTCTGCCAGACATGGAGATCCAAAATTGCAGAGCTTCTTCGTGTTTATGGGTGATTAATGTAAAAATTAATGAGGCTTTAATGTAAGTAAGGAATAGAAATGACTTAGCCCCAAGATCATGATGTTTCTACAGAGCAGAATTGCTGAATGATTTAGCAGAGGACTAAATAATGAACCTAATCTTATGCACAGCTGTGAAAGCACTTCTCTCTATTTAAAATGAAAACTCACATAAATGTGTGTACAGATCACTGATGTGCAAACCTTTTCTCTCCTGTGTAAAACTTCGGTGTTCACTCATGAGGAGACATCACTGAAGGGCAATCCTGGCTCACCATAGACTCCAAGGTGGCCAGTGCCCAGGCTGACAGTCACACCAGCTGAGGACCTTGGCGTGAGCAGGTGCCATGCGCCGGGAAGGCACAGGCAAACCGGTTTTGCTGGCTGCTCCTGTTTGTTGTTGCCACAGCTGCTCTGAAGGGTTTCATTCTACAATGGTTTGGGGTGAACCTGTGCAGATTCTCCAGTTGCCAAGGCTGGTTGCTTTGCCTCCTGTCCCCATGAGCCAGCAGTGGGGAGTGGCGCAGCTCCCCAGACAAACCCCACCTGGCTACGAGCAGACTATTTTGACTCAGCTAGCAAAGGAGAGGTGGCTGGGGCTGGAGTAAAATCTGCCTCTTCCACATCTGAATGATGCTGGTAGCTGCTGGGTCGTGCAGCATCCTGTGGATGATGAGTTGTTAGAGCAGGCTGTGAGCATAGGCTGAGCACAGCCAGCCCTGCAGCCGAGCCCCTCGGGGTGTCAAGGCAAAGGGGAGCCTGCCCCACACTAATTAAAACTCTTTTCTCAACTTCTCCTTGGCAAAGTGCAAAGAAATCCTCTTTTCATGCCTGAGGACTAAATATAAATCCTATTTTGGGTTTCAGAAGCAGCCGCATGACTAAATGAGCCCTTCAGTTTCATTCATGTTTGCTGTCTATTAATCTGTTCTCCTCACCCTCAGCAGGGTATGACTCAGGGCTTCACATTGTCTTCCTCCCTGAACTATCTGTGTTTTGACTTTAAATTCTGCTGTCTGACGCAAAGCAGTGCTGAAATCATGACAGTTTGATCCAGCCAGCTCCCAGGAGACTCTTGATCTTTACTGGCTGGTAAATGTAGCACTCAGAACAACTATGCAGAGCAGATATCGATATTTTTACACCAAATGTTGGTAAGCAGATGTCACGGGCTTGTGAAAAGCCCTGAAACTCCACAGGAGAAAATATGGGAGTATGTGTGTGGGAGGCCTGAAGATAAAAATAATTTGGTGGTTCTATGAGAAGGCATATATTCCTTAATCCGTTGGTGTTTTGCTATTCCTGTGCAGGGTACTCAAAGTGGAGGCTGCTATACTGGAACAAGTAAACTCTTTCCTTGTTGATTCATCTGCTGCTTTTGCAGCTCCTTCCAGCCCAGCTTCTCTGCCCCTCTGGCCCTGTCTGAGCTGACAGATCCCATTCCCTGCCCTGAGCAGGGCTTGTCTCCCATGGGATTATCCCAAGCCTCAGGCACCCCAGAGTGAGTGTGGGTCACTGAGAGGGAGCAGCAGGGAGGCAGCGGGGCTGGGCTCCCCCAGCAGTCCCTGGGGAGGCTCTGGAGGGGTGACAGAGCCCCAGGGAAGGACTGCAAGCAGGTGTGGCACCCTGAGCCTCAGGTGAGCCCGGTGCAGAGCTGCAGAGATGGTTCCCATGGCCAGCACCACTCCCCAGCGCTGGGCACACACCCCTGGCAGCCAAGCCTTGCCTAAGGATCCCCAGCAGAGAGAGGTGTTTCATAAGCAGGCAGCCTGAAATCCTGAACTAGCAAATGTTGGATAAAAGTCCTGATTGGTTTTTTTCTTTTTTCCTTAGCTTTTTCCTGTTCTTGAAGTGTCCCCTCAGCAAGGTGTGTAGGGCAGGCTGGTGTTAAACCTGCTTAATTTCGATGCTGTGTTGAATAAAGCCCCAGTTTATTCAACAGTGATCTACAGCCAGTGGACACTTGCCTTGGCATCCCTGCTTTCAGAGGACTGTGGTTAAAAACTGCAAAGCCCTTATTTTTCCTTACAATGCTGTATTTATCCCTCCCCTTATGGCTTTGGAAATGAAATTTGAGCCATTTATTCTGCACTAAATTTAGGGAGACCAAAAATATTTGCATACAAATATGATTGATCTTTCAAGCATGCAAAACGAGCAGAAAATGACAAGTCTGATGTTGGACACAAGCAGAGCTCAAGTATTTAAAATTAAAATAATGTAATATAATCTGTATCTGTGATGGCATATGAGCTTTTTCTGAAGAAAGAAAACCTCTTTCTCATTATATACAGAGTAAATTAAGATATTCAAGTCAGATATGGACTGAATTTTAAATGTGACAATGGCATTTATTCTGCAGGAGATGTCATGTCTGTAATGAATTGTAAATTATTTTTAGTTGCTACTAGAAACAGAAGAAGGGAGGGAAATAATCAATATTGACACAACCCTTTATTTTTAAGCAGTGCTGATCTTGGTGGCACCAATTAGAGGAGGAGGGAGCTAGAGCTGCAGAAGTGCAAACCATTCTGGTGTTCAGAAAAGGGCCCAGCAGCCAGACAAATGTGCTGCTCCTTGTTTCTGCTGGGATGGTCATACCAGCAAGATCATCATTCCATCTCCTTCTGGGAGCTGGGCAGCTGTGGGGGGAGGCCACAGTCCATGAACAGCTGTGGCTCTGGCCACCATCACCCCACTGGTGCTGCTGTGACCCAAGGCCCTTGGCCAGACAAGTTTCCTGAATTTTCTTTTCCACTGACACTGTGGGGATGATGATATTCCAGGTAGGATATGGCAAAACAGAATGGGCTGGAACCCTCTGGACTCTGCTGCAGTGAGGTTCCCCTCCCAACTCCATGCCCTCCTTCTTGCATGGAATGAAATAAAAGCCTTTTGCTGCAAGGTGCAGGGTTGATTGATTAACTTTTATCTTCTCATGATGCATGACTAGGTAAGCTAGAGCATGTGACAAGGCAAGCTGTTCAGAGAAATCACTGCGGATAGAGCTGGGCTGCTCCCAGCATCCACAAAAGGACACGGGATGGTCAAAATTTACTCAGAAAAACAAGATTACCCAGCTCCTTTCTTAAGCAGATGATATTGAGCTAATTCTAATGCAATTTCCTAAAATTCAGAGATGCTGTGATGCGATCTTACTCTTGTATAAAATGCCACGGAACTTCTGATGACAGAAGAGATCCAATTTTCTGTTGCATGACTCATTCTGAGGAAAAGAATGCTGTACATTCAATATGACCAAAAAAAGTACATTCAGTAAGGCCCTCCTTATAGGGCTGTGTGGATGCAATCAATCGTAAGCACAAAGTCCAGGCAACACTTTTTGATATGGAGTAAAATTGACAGATGGATTGTAGAGAGCCTTTGGAAAATTTTATCCACTGAACCCAGAATAGCCACAGCAGAGACCTAAGCCAAGTGTCTGCCTGACTTTATATGCTGTAAATCTGAGGTGAGTGGTTAAGGAGGATGGAATCTTGCTCACGTGCCAAATAATTTGGGTTGTCTGAAAAGCACTCCAATGCAGAAGATCAGGGATAGGTGGATGAGTTTCAACAGGATGATTTAATGGGAAAGAATTTTCTCCCAAAGTATTAGTCATTTGGTGATAGAATGCAAAGGAACCTGTTGGAAATACCTGCAGAAGCACAAGAAAATTCCTGAAAGTCTGAATTGAGTAATTTTCTTCTGGGTATTTTTTGTTGTTATTTTGTTTGTTGGTTGTGATTACATTGAGTGTTCTGTCC
>PYHW01009614.1:5191356-5234818 GCA_013186435.1 Turdus rufiventris
CAGAGGGCACTTGGACCTTGCCCTCTGCTTACTGCAGCCATGCCTTTCTGTTCCCCTTCCTCGGGGCTGCTACCACGGGCCCTAATGCAATATTTTTTGGCTCTTTTCTTCCTGGGTCTGCTGATGAAAGTGAGTGTGTTGGATGGAATCTGGGGCCAGAATAAAGCTGTTGCTGAAGAGTTTCAGCACAAAAACTGGTACTGTATTTTACTCATAAAACTACATGAGGTGAAATAAGATCTCTATTTCCAGATCTCCATGTCAACTGCAGCGAATGCAAGCAGGATTATCTTGTTGTCTGTTCATGGCTACAATTATTTCTAGCTTACTGTTCTTACAATAATTTAATTTTATAATGTTTATTGGCTTGGAAGGTACATTCATCCTAGGTTTTTTTGCATTTTGTGCTGTAAAAGGTCAAAATTGTCAGGAAAGATTTATTTTTAGGGAAAAGGAATCCTTATTTAAAAGCCAAAGTAAAACAACCTTTCTGTAATGGAAATGAAACAGAGGGAACAAGCTAAAAGTCTGAGCATCAGCTGAAGCCATGTGTTACATCGGGTATTTTGTGATTTATGGCATGGTGGTATTTGCTCACCCCGCTGATCCAGCCGTGCAAGCGCTGCTCTTTTTGAGCCCTGAGAATGGAGGTGAAACCGTGAGGGCCTTTCCAGCAGTGCTGGCAGTGGTGCCAGGGATGGGCAGTGCCTCTCTGGCTCCATCCCCATCCAGAGCAGTGCCAGCCTGGCCCTGTCCCATGCCACAGGCACTGGCAGAGCCCGAGCACACGGGCTGGGATGGGGGCTGCTGGGGCAGGAGGAGCCTTCTGCCTTATCTTTCCCCAACATGCCTCAGATTTTCCGTCTACCTCAGACGAACAAAGGAGGGGTGTCCTTCTCCCTCAGCCCCCTCCCTCTGGAGCACCCATCCTTCCTTGGTCCAGAGCTCCAGGGCCTCCTACACCTGATGACAAGGTGCCATGAACTATCCCTGCCCTGTGACAAACCCAGAAATGTGCCACAATAGCTCAGTGAGCTAAAGAGAAAACACTGAAAAGCCCTGCTGGCCACAGCTGTTGAAAGGCTGGCTCAGGCCAAGGCAAGGCACAGCCAGGCACACTCACACTGACCCTGGGCTGCAGGGTCATAGCTGGGCTCACACCCCCTGCAGCCCTCGCGTGGGTCTGGTGTACAACTCCTTCCTCCCAGCCTGAGGGACCTGCGAAGCAGAGAGCTGTATCACCTCTTCCTCTTCTTTCTTTCTTTCTTTCTTTTTTTTTTTTTTTCCCTTTTTTATTTCTTTTTAAACCTTTTTTCCCTTTCCCCCTTCTTCCTCGCCTCGCCTTGCTCTTCTCCTTTCTCCTCGTGGCTTTTCTCCTCGGTCCCTTTCACTTTTCTCCGCTGCCGGGCGCGGTGGCTCCGTGCGGGCGGTGCGGGCGGGGCCGGCCGTGACGCGCTCCCGGGCCCTATAAACGGCGCTGTCCCGGTGCTGAAAGCGGCGGAGCGGAGAGCGGCGGCAGCGCAGGTAGGGCGGGCGGGCTGTCCCGGGGATGCAGGGATGGAGAGATGCAGGGATGCACGGATGCAGGGATGTAAGGGATGTAAGGACACAGGGATGTAAGAGATGTAAGGATACAGGGATGCAGGGATGCAAGAGATTTAAGGGATGTAAGGGATGCAGGGATATAAGAGAAGTAAGGGATGCACGGATGTAAGGGATGTAAGGACACAGGGATGCCGGCACCGTGGAGCCCCAAGGCTGCGCAGGGGTCTCCGGCACCGAGAAAGCGGAGAAGTCGCACCGAAAACCGGCTGTGTCTTGCAAGGGAACGCATCCCTATAGAGCGTGCCCCTTTGGCTGTATGTATTGCATGGTGTTGTATTGCTGTATCTGTGCTGCCAGCACCGCACGGGCTCCGGAAGCTCCCGGTAGCGATGGCACTCGGTCATGCCAGATCCCGACACTACAGGGATGGGCGGGGGGTTCCCTGGGATGCAAACCCCCTCCGAGTCACTTCCCAGATGTGTCCGCGTGCAAACACCCGTTATGTTCACTAGAACTGCTCTGGGTTTGGGCTTTTGCCCTTCGTTGGTGTTTTGTTTGTGTTTTCAGCTCCTTCCGCAAGGTAAAGGGTCAGAGATGCTTTTAAACAAGGCAAATTCATTGCAGTCGTGTTATTTATTGCAAAAGAGAAATGGGAGGAAGAGTGCATGGTGCATTTATTTTCCCTATGGAAAACTGCTGTCAGGTTTCACCTAAGACTCTCAGGGCAGGGGCACAACTATAGGAAAAACCTATGAGTTTTCATAGATAAATTTCACTGGAAGCATTAGAGTCACATCAGAAACAACTCCTAGGAGAATGAGAGAGAAAAATTATTGCTGCCATGGAAACATCCCAGAAAGGAGAGATTCTCTGTGTCTGTTTTTTAGGGAACTTTTTCAGTCTGTATTGCCTTTGTATGTATTAAATTTTGATCATGATTGCCTCATTTTGTAAAGAGAAGCTTCTTCATCTTCATTCGTTGGCTAAAAGATGATTTTCCTGTTTGTTAGGTGCTAATAGAGGAGAAAATATGCTCTCCATCTAGACTGGCTTCACAGTTACCGACCTGGAGACAGAAGAGCTGTTTTAGAGTATTGTCCTTTGAGGGGCACAGGAGAGAATGTTTACAATATTTCCTAAAGACAGGCTAAAATGTCCCAATTTAAAAGCAAATGTGGAATTAAAATCTGAAAGAGTGGGGAGGAATCCTCTTACCTTGGATAGCGCACTATATTTAATGACAAGATTTATGACCTGAACTCACAGCTTTTAAAAGAAACCAAATCTATTTGACAAGGCTTTCAAATATCATCCACCAATAAATTAGAAGTAAAAGTTGACCTAGAGGCAAATGCACACAAAATATGTAGAGAGGAGCCAATGATCTGCTGTTCCTGCAAAGAAAACACCCGATCGAGCAGCATCCTTGTGGAACACTAAACTAAACTTTGCCTGGCTGCACATATTTTGATTTTAGTGGGATGCTGACAGCTTTTGCAAAGGCTGTAACAATCCAAATTGTGTGCAGCGAAGGAGGGTGAGTTCCTGGTCTTTGTGAGTGGGAGGTGCTTGGCAGACAATTATAGAATGACTCTCTCCTCCCCCATCCCTCGGAAAGGACAGTTTCTCATGTGCTAATCAAATGAACTCTGTTAATAACCGGTGTTTGCTGAAAAAGAAAGTCTTAATTTCACTTATTTGTTACAGAAATAGAAAATTAGGTGATGTTTGGGTGGGGTTAGTTTTTTGTTTGTTGTTTTGGTTTATTTTTTAATGGAGAGATACATTTATGTACAGGGCTAATGCCTTTTCTGTGACAGAAAATGAAGCAGTGTGTTGGCTTTGTCTCAGGGCAAATGGAGAGTGGGATCGTCTAATCAGCTCTTGAACTAATCATTTGTGAAATCAATGCTCAAATGTATCCAGGCTTGAAGTCGGAAATGTTTGGGGAAATTGTTTGCTATTATGCCTGTTAGCCTGCTCATGCATACTGAAGGAGGGAAAACAAGCAGCTCTCTGAACTGATAGTGCTTTAATTATTTAGTTAAGTCACATTATGTTAAGGACAAAAACTGAGTGGAAAAATCTACAAGTGAGCTGTAATGAACATATTCGTGCTCATTTTCTACTTCCAGCAGAGGGTAAACACGGGTGTACACAGCTCTTTCTGGCTGTCACGAACCACCAGTGTCTCAACAGGATGGCTGAGACAAGCCAAAAACCAAAGGAGCCAAAATAGGTCAATTAATGAAAGCAGTTTCTATCTTTATCATTCCTTTCTCATTATTGTACTGTATTTATTAATGTAACTGGATCAGAAAAGAGTCTGATCTGTCCCATGGCCCCAGTGTGCCAGTGCCTGAGCGTGTCCTAGGGAATGACTGAAGGCAATTTCCCCCCGTGCTGTGTGGAGGGTGCCCAGCTCCCTGCAAGGCTGGGCTTCTGCAGCTGTATCCTCACGCACAGTGGTGCTGTAATCATCTTAAGTCTGTCAGAGGCATATTTTTCCCAGTTCTGTTTCAGAGTTTATTTTTGTCTGGTGTAAGCTGGGCAGACATGGGCTTCTACTGATCTATTCTAACCAAATTTGCCAGTGGTCATGTTTCTGCCTGTCCTGGGACCTGATTCAATTTCTGCTGAAGTGAATGAATAAGCAAATGAATGAAATCACCACACAGAACCTACCTGCTCAAGCTCATTTCCAAGATGAGCTTTAAAGGATTCAGTAAAACTATTTTATACCTTGAGCATAAATCATAGTTTTCCTCTCATATAAGAGATCATTGCCCTAGGAAGATGACTCATAGAGTCATTAACTGATATTCACTTGTAATACAAATACTTCTTTTAACGAAATAGCAAAATAAAGGAAGTAATAGCTTCCGTACTATCAGTACTGACAAAAATAAACTTGCAAGTAATTTTATATGCCATATTTTCCACTTCATCACATTAATTTTATTGTAGTTTAGCACCATTCAGCAGTATTGTCCTGGCATGAAATTAGAGGCCTTATGGAGCAATCTCACAAAATATTTATGTCTGTAGTTTTAATATTAGTATTTTTATTAATATATAATATATATTAATATTAATATTAATATTATCATTTAAATGTATGGATACACAGTTTTGTCATTTAGATGTTCTGTTCTCATGATCAAAATGATATCTTGGTATGTATATGAGCATTTCATGAGTTACATAGGATTGGTATTTTGTACTTTGGTGCTACCATTGGACAATTAGTGTTCATAAAGTACATGGAGCATAGAGATAAGAAATTTCTTACATAGCTTTCTTTCCTAAGCCTGTCTCCATGTGTTAACAGCTTCTTTTTTTTCTTCTTTTTCTTTGTTTAAAGGAAATATTTTAGACATGGCAGAAACCAAAACCTTCCAGCCTGGAACAGCCTGTGCTCTCACCTTTTTCTTTGTCCTAATCTGTTGGGCTGATGCAGCCTCCTTCCAGCAGCACCAGCTGCTCCAGAAAGATCCAGACTATGCAATGAAAAACTTACAAAGGCTCCCAAACCCCGATATGATCAAAGCACTGGAATACATCGAAGACCTTCGCAAGCAAACCAACAAGGGGGAAAGCAGCCCCGATTACAGCTCTTATCAAAGTGTCCCCTACCTCCTGCCACCGAGAGACAGCAAGGACCAGCTTCACCTCCCAGACAGTGTACGGGATTCTTTGAGTGAAGATGAGTCCCAGTGGGTCAAGGTAATGCTGGAAGCCTTGAGGCAAGCTGAGAAGGAGTCCAAAGCTGGCCCAAAGGAGAATAAACCTTTCGGTCTGAGCTCAGACAACAACTTTCCAGCTGGAGTTACTGATGATTACGAGGCTTACAAGTGGCCTGAGAGGTGGCAAAAGTACCTCAAGATGCCACTTGGGCGCTATGAAGACAGTTCAAGAGACAGTCCCTTCAAACGTACAAATGAAATCGTGGAGGAGCAGTACACCCCCCAGAGCCTGGCCACGCTGGAGTCGGTGTTCCAGGAGCTGGGCAAGATGGCAGGACCCAACCACAAGAAAGAAAGGCTGGATGAGGACCAGAAATTGTACACAGACGATGAAGATGATGTGTATAAAGTGAATAACATCGCCTACGAAGATGTGGTTGGAGGAGAAGATTGGAATCCCGTAGAGGAAAAAGTGGAAAGCCAAACCCAGGAAGAGATAAAAGATAGCAAAGAGGAAATTGATAAACACGAAGAGGAGATTGACGATGAAATGAAAAGATCAGGAAAACTCAGCTTCCTCGAGGATGAAATAAGAAGAGAAAATAAAGATCAAGTGTCAGAGGATGTTTCAAAACTAATGAATTATTACCTGAAGAGGCTGATGGGTAGTGCTGGGAATAGGAAATTAAGGACTGGAGGAGAACTTGAGGAAAAAAGAGCATCCATGTATTTGGATAAACAACTTGATCCTCAGGCTATAGCTCAGCTGATAGAAATCTCAAGGAATTTGCAAATTCCTCCTGAGGATTTAATAGACATGTTGAAAGCTGGAGAAAAAAAGCAGCTTCAGAGTGAAAGGTTGGAAGCTGAGCAGGAAATGGAATTCCCAGAAGACCTTGACGAGATAACTGAAACCAATCTAGGACAGAGCGATATATTTAAAAATAATATAAACTCTAAAAACGGGTACATGAAGCAGCCTCTTATTCCAGAAAATCTACCTGAAGACCTCAATATTGAAGATATTGTCAGCCTTCTGGGAAATGACAATTTAGCTAATCAGAATCCCTCCTACTTACTAAATCGTCTTAATCAAGAAAATGATTTGCCAAGACTGTCTTACATCCCCAGAAGATTGAAAGGACACCTGTTCCCCAAAGCTGCCTGGATGAACGATTTGGAAAGGCGACAGACGGAGTATGAGAAACTGAATGAGAAGGATGAAGAACTGGCCGACTACTTGGCAAAAGTGCTGGCAAAGTACCCGGAGGTGATCAATACGAACCAGATGAAACGAGCTGCAGCCTCTGAGGGCAGCCTGCAGGAAGAGGAGCACCTGGAGCAGGTCATCCGAGAACACCTAAACCAGCTGGCACCACAGGAGGCTGCCAAGCTGGCCTCGCTCAGCAAAAGGCTCTCCATGGCCGGGGAAGCTGATGACACACAAAGCAGGCAGTACCTGGATGAGGATATGCTGGCAAAGGTGCTGGAATACCTGAAACAGGAGAAATCAGAGCTTGAAAGAGATCACGTTACCAAGCGAGCAATGGAAAACATGTAATTGTTCCCCAAGTACTATTTCTCTTCAATGTGTTGACTTCTATCCCAATTCAGTTGTGATTTATTCCTGCTCTCCCACTAAAAGACCTACGGTAGACTATTTACCATTGAACAGTCTGCATATCTTTCTCAGAGCTGTTATATTGTTTATTGATATATGTTATAAATTATGGGGCAAACAACAAATTGCTTCAAGTGTTTTAAGAAAAAAATTAATGATATCAAGTAAAAGTATAATATGTAAACAAATGACCTTTGCATTGTTAATAAAACATGATAAATGAAGAGTGACAACTATAATTTGAAATTTTTAAGATTAATTGGATTATTTTGTTACTGTCTGTAGTGGTTTTTGTGCAGTATCAAATAAAAAAAAATAAAGCATTATATATATATATAGTTTTATTTACAAGGCTTTTTCTATTCAGTGTTTTATTGTTGATGAATAAATTATTTCTGGACAATCGACTGTGTTTCTTTGTGACAGTTGATAAAGTCATACTAATTGGAAACATATTTTTACTTCTACAGACGACTCTTCTGAAATATATTATTTTTCCTACAAATTAAGTTTTAAGCAAAAACTTGTGGTTTTCTGGGCCATAAGAACATCAGCTGGTATTACTGTTAAGGGCAGGGGGTACCTAAAGAGCTTGCTGAAGTCAGTGTAATAGCTGCATTACCTATGACTGAAAATTGGGCCTCAGATTATTAAGAGTACCTTATTAATTATTAATAAGGTGTGTGTATATATATATACCTTATTATACCTTATACCATTATTAATTAAGTACCTCTTGGCAGCAGGAGGAACATAAATGATCTGTCCAGCTGAGACAGACTTGATGATGAAGCTCTGAAAAAATACGGAATGGAACCTCCATGAGCTCTGGGAAGCTCTGCTGGAGTAGCAGGGGAGCTCTGCAGACAAATCCCTTCCACCTCTCACGATGACAACTAAAGAAATAACCAGAGGGGAACAGCCCATAAAAAGATTATTTCCTTTTTCATGAAATGACCAATACATGTTGCATAAATACACAGAAAACCTTTACTGTTCAGCACATTCTCTGGACACTTGAAATGTCTCTTGAGCTCCTGTTATCACCTGCAGTAGATGGTCTGGAAAGGTTCTGGCTCTTTCGCAGAAGGAAATGTGCTTGCATAACTCTGAGTCAGAGGTGATTTTCACGAGGACAGCTCATTTCCAGGATTATAGTTTAAAAGTGTCTTTCCCTGTGGTATTCTGCAGCAGCTCATCTGGGCTAAGTGGGGTGGGGATGATTTTTGGCAAGGCAATGTGTAATGAAGTACAAAAGCTGCAGAAATAAAACTTCATCTTCAGTGTCACCATTACCTGAGCAATCACTGCCAACAGGAGCTCGGCCCCGGTCCAGCCACTATTCCTTGATAGATTCCAGACAATAAAATATCTGATTTTCCAGGTGTGTGCAGGACCTGGGAGAGATGTCACACATGGCAGGTGGGAGTTCCTTAGCCTGCAGCACTCCCTGGATTACCCAGGCTCCTGAGCTGGCCAAAGCCCTAGGGAACTGTTTGACTGCCTCCAGGCTCTCAGGTAGCGCTCAATGAAAATTTTGGATATCAGAACGATTTTGGATCTAAGAAACCAGTAATACAAACCTATGTGTAAAAGGACAGATGCTGACATAAACTTTGGAGAATCCTAATCTTGGCATGAGTAACTACATCACCTTTTAGAAGACCACCTCACTCACAGAATGTGCAAGCCATTAGGGACCTTGTGGTTCATCTTCACAAGAAAAAGGTGTCATATTTGAAATAACAGAATTATTCTTTGTCTAACACAACTATATGGAAGTGTCAAGCTGATTTCAAGCTAAGAAGTTATGTCAGTACTTTTTCCTCTTCAAGCCACAGAAAACAGACAGACAACTAATCTCCCTCTGAAGTGCTTTATTTCTAACAAAGTCATCTCCAGCTCCATACTGGAATTAAATGAAATGAGAAAATATTAAATAGGCAGCACTCTCTTGGTAGCTATAGCTGCCTCTTGCTCTGCAACCCAGGCTCCCACAGAAGAGTGATAGTTGTACCTGAATATGCAAGACAGCATTATCCAAATGTACGTCCCATCATGAGACCTGCTCCATTAAACCACTCCAGAGCCTCCCCCTGCCGAGAGGCTGTGTAGTGCTTAATTGTTCTTAATAGCCACGGCTGCTTCTGCTTTCATTTGTCTGTGGTTTGTGTTTTCCTTATGGGTGCAGTGGGACAAACAGTCATGTTGTTAATAATGCACACAGAATGCATAATCCATAACAGATACACTATCAAGCTTATTGTTATAATTATGTACAGAATAGTGACCACCCTGCAATTTTTACTCAGGCAAAGTGAGGAGCAGATTTTTAATTCCTCTTTTGTGTTACAATTTGACAGCATCCCAGATGCAGCTGGTTTGTACTCTCTGTGGCAGTGGCTTTTGTCCAGCAAATAAAATGTTTCTGCTCAAATCTCCCTCCTAAAACTTCATTGTGTCCTTCCTAACACTCAGATTGAACTGAAATTCTGTATCTGGTCCGAATACACCAAGCTACTGAGCACCTTCCTCAGGATCTGAGGTAATTTTTCTTCGTACATACACTAGAATTCATTTATTAGTACCTATAAGAGTAAATGCTGTTTTGTTTTTTCATTAATTCATATGCTACTGCAAGTACTTTGTTTACATCTGCCTCTTGATGGTTCCATTATTTTGTCAGCTGGAGCTCTTAAATGAGAACACTTGTTGATTCAAAAATTAATGTAACCAAATTACCTCGACTGGAGAAATGAGATTGCAGCAATTATTTCCTTCTAAAAGGGTATTTCCACAGAGCAGTGGAAGGGGGGTGGGCTGCTGCAGTGTGACAGTTGTAGCTGTTTCCCAAAGCACTTTACAAGACATGCCTTTGCAGGAGAAGCGACACAAGCCATGATTTTATTAACACGACAAAGGGGAGCCAGGGCTGGAGCACAGCAGCTCGAGCTATGCTTTGTCTCGCAGCTTCATTCTGCCATTCCTGCTGTTACTAATGAGAGCACTGCTGATTCCAACCTGCATCTCCAGACACACCTGACCCACCCCACCTTCCAGGAGTTGGGTCACGGATGGCATCGCCGGGGCAGAGGAGTTCTGTGGCCGAGGGATGTGCAGGGGTGACTGCAGTGTGGGAGCAGCATTCCCTGGAGCATCCCAGACCTTCCCCAGGCTCCCCAGCACTGAGCAGTGGCTATTTACTAGGTGATGTATAAATCCATACAGGCACAGCTGGATGGCAGCTGCACTTTGCGTTGTTCAGCTACCCAGGTGCCTCCAGAGAGGTTAATGTGAGCTCCAGGAGCTCCAGTGAGCAGCAGCAGCAGCTGCAGAGCCTCCAGTGCATAAAGTGGAAAGGAGAAGCCCTGAATCAGAGCTGATTAGCTGAAGAGCCACCTTATTCCTGACTTTTGGATCATTCAAAAACATTTGAGATCGTTAATAATTCATTTGCAGATGTAGCAGAGCTCTAAATGTGGCTGATTAAATGTATTTGACGTTTCTCTTGAGAGAGGCTGTTATTCCAGGAAACCACTTGGTATCTGCAAATGTCTTGGAGTTAGTGTACTCAAAATTACAGGTTTGCTCACAATGTTTTCCCTTGTAAAGAAAGGAAAGTGACCTCTGATTCCAAATGTAATGTACCCTGGTGGATAATTACAGCGCAATTACTTTAAAAGTTCCCCACAGCCACTCAGCAGATCTGCTGTGTAATGACATGGTCCAACATGCAGAGCTCTGCCTTCCTCTGCTGAAACAAAAAACCTGCAGCCCGTGAGCAAGGCAGGTCCTGCACACCTGGGGAAGGAGACCTTGAAAAGGGCTTGTTGGGCAGCTGCCCAGCTCCTACAAGTGCTGCTCAGTGGTTTGCTTCCCAAAACCCTTCCTGGCACAGAAGCCAGGCTCCCATGGAATGCCTTGGTGGGAGTGCCACAAAACCTCCAGGTCCTCTGGGCTGGATGAGCAGGATCCAAAGGATCTAAAGGAAACCACAAGCTTTGTACCACCTTTGTGTCTTCCTGATTATGTCAGCAAATCTGGGTCCACTGGGTTTATTTGGCTTTGTGCTTAAGTTAATCTCTTCTGGTGCAGCTGTGGGGTGCATTTTGTGCCACTGCATTTAAACATTTAATGAGAACCAAATGTTTATGCAAATTTGAGCACACATTTTTCAAGGAGGTCACCCACATCAGGCCAGTTTTCTACTGTCTATTGGGACACCTCATTACTGGAGACAGCAGGATCCTTCCCTGATAAAACTTTGCTCAGGGTCACCTTGAGAAAGCCTTTTTGGTTTATTTTCCTCTTGCTCTAAGCTCATGCCAATATACAGAAAGGAGAGGCACAGCATCTGTCTGTTGAGATCTCCAGGTGAAACATATGGTCATTCTTTATTGTCTATTAAAACTCTTTCCAAAAGCATACATCCTTTACGTGGATCTTTTCTCCTAGCTCAAATTCTAGATATCATTTACTTTCACATTGTACATTTCTTGAGCCTGGATGCAAAAAGAAACCTCCCATCCCCACTTTTCTCTCTCCTCTTTGACCTAAGAGAAGGTATGAGACTGCTTGGATGAGAGGCAACATATAATTTCTGCAAAGAAACACATTTTTACCATGGCTACAGGTTTTGCCTGCTAATAAATGTCATAGCAGCACAGCAAACCACTTAGATCTACCAGCTCTTGTACTCCCCTACTGAATATGTAAGAACCAGGCCAGGAACAGCATACACACACAAAAAAAGGTAAAAACAAAGATAAATCGTTAAATGGGGAAAACCCCAACATCCCTTGCCTGTTATTCATGCAGCATGACAACAGAAGATGTGTTAAATCCTTGCAGTAAGTTTTGGGATGGAAATACAATCTGTAAGGAAAACTGTTTTCTGCAAGGGTAAATTTACTCAGATCCAGCACACTAGCAATTGATTTTTTTTCTTACAAAACATGAATGCAGCAAGGTAGGAACTTTTTGATAGTGACTAGCACACTGAAAAACGCTAAGAAGAAAAAACCTAGATTGGAAAATTTTATTCTGTATGTAAGTCTGCAACTACCACAATTTTCTACTGGGTAATTTAGACAAGAGAAATGTTACTGTGCAAACTCATGAGCTTTTGGTCTCACCTGCAGCCTCAGACTTTGCTTTCTTAGAAGCAGTAGTCAGGCTGAACTTTGTTTAAATGTATTTTTTACTTTAATTTCTATTTTTAAAATGCCAGCCCCTGGCCCTCTTCTCGCTCAAAGTGTATGGTCTGAAGCTGGTGCAACCACTGGCACAAACTTTTACGAATAGCTGGGGCACAGTGGCTGCTCTAATTGCCAAATGTTCTGTCTTCTGCACTCCTGAGCATCCTGCTTGTGACAAAGGAGCTCTTTCATCCATAGCATCTTTATCTGCAAGGAAAAGTTTATAGGTATTTATATTCTAGAAGAAAAATTACTGTTGAGAATGACACAACTGTAAAAAATTTAGGAAAAAAAAGGAAAGCTGCCAAATCCTCACACTTAATTACTTGTTACTTTTTTCTTTATTACAAAAACACTGAATTTGTTTTTCTTCATGCTGTCCTCCTTTGGTCCTTTTAGAGTCAGCACACTGTACTTTTCTGATGCTGCACAAGAGTTCAAAGCTACAGCCTGCTTCCCCATTTGGCAACACCTTTTTCATCAGTGTTATTTATATCTGACCCAGTGCAGGTGGATCTAACAGCTTCACACAGCTCTGTGCTGCCTGCTGCTATTTGTTTCCGTGCCAGAAATGCTGCGATGTCCCACGTAAGGAGGCTGTTTTCAGCTGAAGCTCATTCCCAGCCCAGAGAAGGTGTGGAGCAGGAACCAGCATCCTCCACCCCGGACAGAGCAGGGCTCGACACTGCCCTGGCAGCCCCGAGTGCCCCTCCCCAGGGTGGGACAGGCAGGGACACCAGTGCAAACATTTGGAGACACAGTGACAAATGTACAGCTCAAACGTATGGTTACTGGGTGTTAAACAAACCTCTCTGCAGTTTTTCTGGTTTTCTTCAGTGCTGCTGTGCTGTGAAGCTCCTTTCAGGTTAGAGAAATATCCCTCTGTGGAGCTGATCTCTGCTTCATGCACGCAGAGCCACATCAGACTCCACATCCCTTGGCTCCAAACTAGGATGCTGCTTACAGATCCCTCCTTCCCAATAGGCTGGAGCATCAGCTCTGAAAAACAGGAAAACTGTTTGGGCACAGATATGAGAACAAAAGGGATGGTAAGTAATTTGGATATTAAAAAATATGCTAACATAAATTGTGGCAGGCAGGTCAAATTCCTGAGGAACAATATTTTGACAACAACCTTCCAAGAACATTTCAGTAAAATCAATACTTTCTCAAACACCTTTTCCCATCCATCTGATTCACAAGTAGGCAGCCAGAAAATGTGATTAGCTTTATTTCATTTACCCTGCTAAAGGCAACATTTACATTTTTAACTTAATACTGATGCTGGCTGAAGTGCTCTCCAAGGCCAGGTGATGAATGAGGCTGCAGAGGCTCCCATCCCTGTCACTGGCTACCACCATGGGCCACAGAGCAGATAAATGATAATTGGGAACCTGCCCATGCTGCAGAATAATGGAATCATCTGGGGAAAATGGAACTGGAGCCTGCCTGAAGATGAGCATTCCCCTGGGCTACCTCAGGCTTTGGGAGCCTTCTGTCTTTGAGCTGACACCTCAGTGGTTACTTTCTTGGCTAACTCATTTGTTAGTCAGGTTGTTTAATTTCCTTTTCTTCCATTTACCATCCTCCTGACTTAGCTCAGTGCATGAGTCAGTAAGCCTGGCTTAATCATCTTCTTTATAAATTCTGAATCTATTTTATTGTAGATAAATTTCTTGCTGACCAGCTCCTACAGCTTAAATATCCAGAATGGAAAAAGCCAGTGGGACTTCACCTTTGGCTTGGGTATTTTTAAAATTTAACTCCTGCCCTATAGCACCTCTCCAAAGAAGCAGCCAAGAGCAGGAGCAGCATATTACATCTATAAATATAAAAAGGAAGTGACCTTTTAAAAATACATACTTTACATATCAAACTGGAGACATAAAGTAGAATATAGTTATCCTATGGCAAGACCATCGAGACACTTGCCTTTTTCCTACGGAAATGACTTTGCCTCATAGCTCACCCTTTTATAGCGCACATTATTCTGCCTGTGAAATTCACTTCTTGATCTCCTCAGTAGCCTGGTGCTGATGTCTTTAGGAAATGATTTTTTTAATAGCCTTCTTGATGAACATGTGTTTTGTGGCACCTGAAAATAGATGTACTGCAATTCTTGGCTAGCTGCACACTTTACCTATTGAGCTGCACATTTCAATAGCTGTGAATTTCTATGTGTGGAGATGGAAATAATTTAAAGAGTCATTTGCCTGACAAGATATGATTATTTGTCCTCCTACATCTCCTATGAGTACGAAGTTGGATTTATAGCTTGACCTTTTTATTTTACATCTTTCAAGAGCCAAAGAAGGAGTGCAGTACTTTATAAAGCCTCGCTGGGTGAGCATAGGCACTGCAGTGATACAACCCCCTATAACAAAACCTATTGAGATGTACAGAGCAGCAGGTGCTTTAGTGCAGCCAGGAAAAAATATAGAAGGAGAGCAGCAAGACCCTGCTGGACATTCATGGGCTAGGAATGAGGTGTGAGGGACCATTTCTGCCACCAGATGTGACTTGGGCAGCAGGAGACAAGTCTTCAGCTTGACTTCCTCACAAGGAAGGCACCAGTTTGGCTCATCAGTGCTTCTGTTACTTACCCATTTTCTGGCCAAAGAAACCAAAGACAGGGATGCTGTTCTCCTAAAAATATTATGACTTTTGCAACTGTGAAACAATTTGGCTGCCTAAAACTGGGCATCTACGTTAAAACAGCTCATCTTTCCAAGCTGCTGTGCCTTGGCAAAGCTAAGGAAACATTGGGGTTGCTTTTCTTTATAAATAACCACATTGTGTGCTGGGATAACTTATTGCAGCTTTGCTGACTTGACTGAGTTCAAAGGTTTGGCCCTCTAGATCAACAATTACATGGAGACAAACGATCTCCCCTGTCTATGTGAGTGTGTGACAACTCCATGTTCTGCCAGGATCTCTGGAGAGCACTGGTCCCTGCCCAGCAGAGCCTCTCCCTGCCCTGTGCAGGACTGGCAGGGTGAGGGACACAGCTGTGCCACCTTCCCCAGCCCAGGTGAGTGAGAGCCAAAGGACAAATTAATGTCCAAGGTCTCTGAAGGCACAGTGCTGTTCCCCACTGGAACAGGCTCATGTGCCTCTTTGAAACCCATCCACTGAGCGCTTACAACCTTCTATAGATGGGCAGGACACAGCTGTCCGGTGTCCTGCAGGCCCTGTGCCATTCCTGCAGCCCCCAGGAGATGGGATACCTGGGGACAAGCCTGGACCTTGGCTGGGAGCCTCGCCTGGGTGGGTGCAGGGGGAGCCCTCCCAGGGACAGAGCTGCTCTGGGCAGAGCTCCCCTGCCCTCCCCTGCCACAGCCCACTGTCTTTGGGCAGGCTCTGGAAGGTTTTTTCCTCTTCAGCCTGATCCTCAAGCTTGGGGAACACAGGGGTAGTGGCTGGGGCCATGTAAGGACAGGCACGTTTATAGTCTATCCGTGCTACATTTTCTCCAAAACTTACATGAATCCAAACATTATCGAACCCCAAGCACTTCATTTCACACAACACAAATTTTTATACAGCTCTTGAAGTTGCTTTAAAAGCTCTTCTATAAAAATGAAGCACAAACTGAAGGTAACAATCATCTGTACATAAAATGAAGTATATTCTTTTCTGAAAATTTCCTTTCTGTTTAGCTTATAAGGGTTTTTACCTGTTCAGGAATCTGCAGACAGCTTTACTCAAAGGAGATTATAGTTTTTCAGGATAAAAAATCTTATTTCAGGAAAAGAAAATATCATTCTCCTCTCTTAAGCTAGAAAACAGAAAATAGGATCATCTTTTCAGCATTTCTGTGGCCAATAGCATCTGTAAGAGGCTTTCTGCATTCCTTCTGGCAAAAGAATTAGTGGAAAATTAAATATCATACAAATGTGTTGAGACACAACTACAGCCTGATGCAAAACATCCTGTCGAGAATAAGGTATCCTCCCATCCATGGAAGCATTGTTATTCCAGAGAGGTCTGTCAGGGACCATTACTGATAATGGCATATAAAAGCCGTGGTTCTGTTCCCCAGAACTAGCCAGTTTGCTTTCTTCACATGTAATTTAGAATTTGATGTAATTTTCAACTCTGCAGTGCTGGTAGAGCAGTTCAACTGACTTTTAAAGTTAATTTCAAGAATCCAGTTCAATTTAGCAAGTAATTTGCAGAGACCAGCCCTCTTATTGCAGCATGGTTTTCTGCCCATTGTAGAAAGCTCAAAGGGGAAGGAAGACAGTGTCATTAACTACCCCACATAATACTCTCCAACACAAAATGCAATTGTAAGTGCATATATTAAAGTGTTAAGATGCCAATTAGCTACTTCCATGTAAATTATTCTTTTACTTACAGGGTAATTCTTCCTTAAACCTGAAATTGCTGGAGCTCTGATGCTAACACTGAATCATGAGATAAATGAATCACAGAGTCAGGTTACTGCATCTGCAAAAAATGTTCTTCAGTCTTACCTGATGGTACAGCACTTGCAGGAGCTCTGTGTGTGTGAGCATGTATTTGTATCTGTCAGATGGAGCAATGCAGGAGCTCTGTGTGTGTGTCTGCATGTATCTGTCAAATGGAGCAATTCCCAAGGGATTTTCTGGTGAAACATCTCCCACATGCTCACAGGGCTGGAGGAGCAACCAGCTGGTGCTTTGGGTCCACCAAAGGGGAGCACATCCCTCCCCTTCTCCTCTGTTCTGCACAGCCCATTCAGGTGAGTTCACCCTTTTAGGTGAGTTCACCCTTTTAGGTGAGTTCACCCTTTCCTGGGCACTTCAGGGCACCCAGCAGTTTGGTGGCAAGTGTGCCAGGGCTATCAGAGGAACCCTGACCTGGCTTTTACATCTGTTCCTGCTCTGTCAGACTGGTCCAGTTACTGGTCCCCATGTTCCTCACCTGCCTTTGGAGTGCCAGGTTTGCAGTGAAGCAAACGTGAGCCAGAAAAGAGGAAACAGGCTATTTCCTCAGTTAAAGACAGATAGCTGGAGGATTTCCAGAAATATCTGGAGGTTTTTCCACTGCTGATTTCTTTGCTACACCCATGATGAAACCAAACCCAGGGGGTGAGCTTTCTGCACTGCCATGCCAGCTTTCCCAGCCATGCTCTCCACTTCCCCCAGGAGCAAAAGCTCTTCTCACCCAAGCCTTGGGACCCCCAGTGCTGCTCCCCAATTCATGTGGGCTCCCTGCATCCCACCTGCACCAGCCACACACCTGTCTGCCTGCGCTGGCAATTGGGAAATGGCATCTGGGAGCCTGGGGGCTGCTGCAAAGGTCCCACAGCAGTCCAGGAGGAACCCAGGGCTGGTGCTGGTCTACCTGAACATGGTGCTGCAGCCCACACTGACCCCCGGAAATGTCTGAGAGGTGCAGGCTGAGTGAGAGACGATGCTCTGCAGCACACACACAGTCAGGAATTGGCTGATCAGCTCTTGCCTGAGGTCATGTAACACAGTAAATACAGAAATGGGATTATAATTGCATCAGCCTTGGCCTTTTCAGTTCAATTTCTAGCAGAGGAAATGCTAAAAGTATCCACAAGTACTCTGGCCAATTAGTTACCAAATGTTTCTGCAATATCTATAGCACCTTCACAATTCAGAGTATTTGCTGTTACTGAGAAATATTAAATTTTACTACACTCTGGTTTCACCCTTTGCAGAGCTGTAGCACAGTCCATTATTACATTGCTGGCTGTGCTCTGTTAATGCCTACAGAGAAGTTAATGGCAAAAATCTGATTGCTCTGAGCTCAGTGGGAGTCCACCCCTGCCATCAGTATCTCCCAGACTTTGTACAGCTCTTTAGAGACCATGTCTGTGAAATATGTCCCATCCCTAAGGCAAAGCTCTAAAGCTCTCTCCTTTTTCTAATCCTGTTTCTGAGCTTTTAAATCTTGTGGTAAAATCTGCCCTAACTGGGCATTAAGTTCCAAACCCTTTCCACAGACCTAGAAGGGATTTTTTAATGTTCCCATATTTAAAATACAAACATTGCTCAAGTTTTCAGTAAAAACAAGTGCCACAGACAGTCCCAGGACCGGCTCCACATGCAGCTAGGGAGGTACAGCCTGAAGGAGGCTCACTGGAAAGCAACAGAACTGAAAGGACCCAGCCCCTGTGACCCCTTCAGAGACTCCCAGCAGCCATCTCCATCACCTGCTGCTTTCCAGCATGTGCAGACTCAGGCTGGTGCCGCATCACTCCTGATGAGATGTTGGCTCTCGCTGGCAGCAGCAGCTGCCTCTGCAACATTAGTCACACATGCAAAACAACTCAGCCAACTTAGGAAAGACAGCAGCATAAACTGTTCTTCAATTTCCTATTTTGTTATCTCTGTACATCTGGCTTGCTTGTTTGTCTCGTGTCTCCCAGGCTTGGTCTCAAGAATGATTTTTTCTGCTGGGGTGATTTATTTCTGCAGGAGTATCTGCCTTTGCCAGGCTGATTGTGCAAGTGGAAATGAACTTCCATTGAAACAGATTAATTAAAAGAAGATTAGTAAGATTAGCTGAACTATAACTGGTTTGTGCCTTCCCTGTTGAATGAAGAGTATTGTGCTCCAAACAGCATAGCCAAGGGCCAACCCTCCTCTGTAAGTATCCAACGTTGCTCCATGGATTCTGGCTTTATCAGCCACTTGCTGGTAAATGGATGATAGCTGCTGTAAGGCTCTGGTGCTATACACTCACAAGCACACAGGAAAAAAAAGAACAAGGAAAAATTTCCAATCATTCACAGTGCAGCACTGCTTTGTTTCAGGAAGGTGGGCTCAGGGTCACAGCTCTCCCCAGCACAGCACACCAGCCAAAGGGAGCTTCACTTGTGATGCACCTGAGCTGTGCAACCACCAGTGACTGTTTCATGGTGTTAATAGAAAGACAGAGGTATTTCTGGCTTCTCTCAGATTTTTAGAGCTGTTTTTCAAGACCACTCTGAATAGCTTGGGTGATAGGTTTCTCACCCTGGGGTTCTCTGAGACCCTTTGGGTCTGTCTGTGCTACTCAGCCAGGCAAGATTGCTGGGACCTGTGTCTTCTGCTCCACACACCAACCCCTTAGCAGGAGCACTGGCCAACATAGCAGGAGCCAAGCATTTTCCCTGGCACCAGAGCTGGAGAACACCACCATAGCTGTGGGCTGGGCAGAGGCAGGGCTGTGTCTGGTGGTCATTTGGAAGAAACAGGGCTTATCACACCCCTACTGCCCCCACATCCCTGCCTCCCCAGCACATCTCCTGGGCTGGCACCCAGCCAGCCCCACTGCCACAGTGCTTTCTGCCACCTTCTTGTCAAACCAGAAGCAATGGATCTCACAGGAAAAAACCCTCCCAACTGAATTGTGTTTACCTCAATTACACAGGAAACCACTCTGTGGATGATGCTAGACAGGCTTTAGCTCTTCTTGTAAACAGCACTGATCTTCCCCTTCTCGCTTTTTCTGTGCCTGCTTTTTTTCCAACTCAGGAACTTGACGGGGGAAAAAAAAGAAAAAAAAAGAAGGAAGACAAACAACAGAAGAGAAAGAATAAACTTGAAGCACAGCAGGTCAGGAAGAACAGAGAGAAGGCAGATCTGGAGCTCCTGTCCTTCCCATCTCAGAGCATATGAGCAGTCAACGCATGAAAAACAGCAAACACTGAGCTGATGGAAGGAAAAGCTGTTCCACCTAGCATAAAATCAGACCAAAGAACTCAGTGCTCTGAAAGGATATCCAGGGAAGGACACAGTGAAATTTGAACTTGGGTACTCTTGTTACTTGGGTAACGAGAATAACAGCTTCAGCAGTTAACAACCTCATGTGTGTGAGGAGATGATGTAGCCCAGCTTATTCCCAATTGAAACCAGTCAGGATCAGGAGAAACCCAGTTAGAAATGCAGTCTGCTCATAACAGCTGGCTGCACCTGTGCCCTGGTGCACTCACCGTGGGGATGGAGAACAAATCAGGGATAAAACACCTAGGAGAGTGTCCAGGAAGGAGATTTTATATACAAGCTTCATTTGCAGCTTGAGCACACCAGACTATTTATGAGAGGAGTTTAGCTGCTGGAGATAATGAGCCAGTTTTCAGCAAAGTGTAAATCTGCTGCTGCTTGTAGGGGCTCCCAGGCTGTCAGAGCACAGATCATCACTGCTGAGTGCTCTGCTAATACTGTAAACAGTGATGACATTTAGAGAATTGTTTAACTGAGGGAGGAGGTTTAAGTCACTTCTGCAGTAATATCTAATGGGGGTAAACCTCTGCAGATTATACATCAAAGCTCTGGCAGCAGTCTATAATGTCTTTAAGCTACATCTTTAAATGATGAATAAAGTCTATTAAAAAATCATAACTCTTATTTGTGGTAAGCATGTCTGGGTAAGATGCTGTCAGAAAGATTAGAGCCCAGATCACAGATGCAGTATCTGTCCTCATCTCAGGAACAGTTTGCAGGATTGGCACACCACTCTAGTGGTTTACTGCACCTCTCAAAACCAACACACTGTAAAGTGCTTCCCACCAACAATCTTTCCACTTGGATTTGAGTTAAGCCCGTCCAAGTCTGAGCATCCAAGTGCAGGAGAAATCAGTAGGATGCACATTTTAAGGAAGTAATTTGTAACTTCAAGAAAATTATTCTCTCTACAAGGATGTATTTATCCTGTAGCAAGGTAGCTTTGAGACAATGCAAGATGAGCATGACATATCTTTCCAGTCACCACAGCAAGGAGGAAGCCCTTGGTCTGTGTCCCTGAGGCCACACTCATGTCTATGTGTTTATTTCAGCAGTAGTGCAAGAGGTGTGTGAAATAACACACTCTGAGCACTACCAGGGTATGTAAAAATGTACCTAAAGTCAGTTAAGCTTTGAAGTGCATTTAGCTTTCAAGTTAAAGGGCAAACAACCCTTACACTGATAAAGCCAGTGTTAAGGTCAGAGCACATATGTCCCTACATTTCAGTAAGAGCAGAAGCAGGTGCCTCCTTTGCCCAGGTCAGTGCTGGTGCTGTCCCTGTCCCTGTGAGGTCAGGGGGATGGAGCTCCCTGGCAGAGACACCTCCAGCCTGCTGCTCACTGCAGTGCCAACCTCACGGCACCAGGAGCTGCTTCCCCAGCACAGCAGTGTGAGGGTGGGCTGGGTCACAGGATGGTGCTGAGACCACTGTGTGAGCCACCAGAGGGACCCAGGCTTCCAAAGCCCAGTGTGCAATCCGGCACCACGGGGCAGGGACAGCAGCACAGTGCAGCAGGACAGGGGCTCACCTACAGGGACATTTCTGATCACAGAGAGTCTGTGGGACCTGCAGGCTCTGGGGGTGGGTGGGAAAACCACCTGCTTGCCCTGCCTCCCTCCATCCTCCAGCTGGGGAGGGGAGAGGACAGGCACAGTGGCCAAGCTGGTATTTCTCTCATCACACAGACCAAACATAGCAGCTGGCCTTAATACAGGCTTTTTCTCTAACCACTTTCTTCTATCAGCTGCATAAAGGCCAACCACCATCTATTCACCACAGAGCTAGACAGAAATCCTGAGCAGAACTTCCAGGTCCCTCAAGAGTTGAATCTTCTTGCACTCCCTCCATGACCAAGCAGTGGGACAGCCTCTAGCCAGGTTAGCATGATAAGTGAATTAGCAGCACCATCCATAGGCTTGCAGAAGGAAAGAAAATCAGAGCAGTACCACACAGACGGGAAGGAACTTCTGGCAGCTTACCCCAATCTTTCTGGAAGGGCAGGCAGGCAATCAAAGCAGCCACAGGACATAGCAGATACCATTTGATGATGCATTTTCCCCCTCAGCAAATGTAAAGCTTGTTAAAAGGGGGACACCAACAGCACTGAGAAATAGCTGAAGAAGGAAAACTGGTTTCAGTAGCACGAGATTTCACATGCCTTCACTGAAGAAGCAATCCTCAATCTCAGAAGTCTCACTTCAGTGAGAAACTGTAAGGGATGGTCCATTTACACCAGGTTAACTACAGCCTGCCAGGGCCATCCAGCTGGATGAAACCCCATTTCTGAGCCCAGATCTGCTCATTCCCCATACATAACATGATAAACAGACATTCTGCTGGCTCTCAACCCAGCACTCTGACATTGTGGGGGCTCATCATGCTCTCTGGGGCTGATCTCTTGCAGCTCTGGTTGTAGCACTGGAGGATCCCTCCTGCACCAAGCCTGGTCTCCTGCTGTCCCAGGATGATCCAGCTGCCAGGCAGCCACCATGCCCTTGCCCTGAGTTACAACTGAAGCAGACAGATCCACCCCAGATGAACCAAACCCCTGGTGAATGATGCCCACCGGTGATGAGACAAAATCCTTCTGCAGCACACACAGAAAAGGGACTAGCACCACCCTGGGACTATTCCAGGCTGCTGAGGAAGATGCTCTGAGGCATTGGCAAGCCTCAGGGATGCCAAGATTTTTTGATGTCTTGTGTGTAGTCAGAGTTCCACTTTGCCTGGAGTGTTTTTACTCAGGGGATTCAAGTCCTGTTTGCCTCCCCACTCTCTGCTCCAGCTGATGGGGACACATCTACAGGACAGGAGAAGTTTTTGAAGTTACACCTGATCATCCTACAAGAACAGTCCTGTAATGAGAATATCTCAGAACCAACATTTCATTTAGCAGTTTGCATTTACTACAAACTACCAACATTAAAATGAGACGAACTGACAAACACACCAGCTGCACCTCCTACTCTGCACAGCATCCGAGACGGCCCCTCTTCCTTTCCAGCAGATTATTTCCCCTGTAGGAGCCACCTGCTGATAATATCAAGCTCATCTGTTTTGAACATTAACTCTCTCCAATTCTCACTTTCTTGGTGGGCCTTTGCCATAGAAACCTTCCTTAGCAACAGGGAGGCAGAGCAGCAGCAGCTCCAGCCAGACATCCCTGAGGCAGCCCTGGACCCTCTGTGTGCCACCTCAGGCCTTGCCTCCTCAGCTCAGCTTTGCAGCAGAATCAGGGGATGTGTCAGGAGGCAAAGGGCTGCATTGGGAAACTGAGACCACTTCAAAATCACCTTCTGATTAAGTTCCCGTGGCCTGGTTTATGAACCCAGCTCACCCAAGGCAAAGTCTGCACTGACTGAGCACTGGAGGGACAAGGATGATTTCTGATGTTTGTGGCCATGGGTACAGGGGGGGACAAGAGGAACCTAGAGGAAAGTGGGGAGGGGAAGAGCTGGGGCATCTCAATATCAGCTCAGGAGTCACTCTGATGAAGAGGAACAAGCAGAATGGCTCAGGGCACTGAAAACAGCCCTGAGAACTCCATGGAAAAAGAAAATCCTGAGCACAGTCCCATCCTGCACAATCATTTGTCACCCTCACTGGCCAGCAGACAATGGTCTCCAGTGTATCTGAGCCTATGGGAAGTACTGGTATCTGCCACATGTTTCTGCTGCATCTTGACTTGACTGATATTTCTTTTAGTGGCTAGAAAAATCAAGTATTTGCCTCTCTGATGGGAGGCATGCTGTCAAGAGAAAATCAGGAGCTGCATGAGACAAGGAGCAATGCCTCAGTCCTGTACCACCACAAGAGAGATGGCAAAGAGAAACGCAGGCAAGAAAAGCTGCACTTCAAATTCCTAATCAATCAGCATCCAGGCTGTAAGAGAAGTGGTGGAGGATCAGAGACAGCATTGTTATTGCTTCTGTATCATCCTTCCTCCAGGCCTGTGCCTTTCTGTTCCCAATAGCTTTATTTTGGCAGGCAGATAAAGGAGTATACATGTTGCTCTGAATTTTCCACTTTGGCTCTGCAGAAAGGAACAAGTCACTCTCCCTGTGCTGCAAAGCAAGTCTGAAGTGGAAACATCTCACAAGGGGGAAGCACCTCAGTCCAGGTGCAGGTGGAGCTGCAGCCAGTGGTGCAGTTCCAGTGTGGAGTCTGCTTGTGCCCAGGGTGGCCAAGCGTCCTACCCAAAGCTCCCCCAGCTGCCTCCTCTCTGGAGAGCCAGCAAAGGACATGTCTCAAGTGCTGAGCAGGCACTAAGCACCCCTTCCAGGCTCAGGAAGCTGTACCTTTATCCTCCCATGCTCTGACTCATGCTGGCAAGCCCCCTGCTGCTGCCAGCATTACACCGTGACTCACTGGTAAACCTGCACTGCTCTCACCTCCATCCCTCCCTGCCAGGCTTTTCATTATCTGCTCTGCTGCCTGTGGGACAATCATCTCTGGGGAGAGCCCAGGGGGTCTGCACCTCCAAACCCCTCTTTCTGCTCACCAGTCACACAGGACACAATTAACTGCAGGCAGCTGACCTGAATTCACAAACCCAGCTTGTAGGGAATAGGGAACAGCCAATTTGTCCTGCTTGTCCTATGCAGTGAGAGCAAATGCTTTTATCTTGATGGATTATAGAATCTGCAAAACTCTCATTACATATACAGGAAAACATTTCTCTGTTTTTATTTGCCAGTTTGGTTTCACTTTAATATTTTCTAACTTTTATCCATCGACAAACATTTCTGCCCTTAGATGAAGAAGCATTTGTTTATGCCACTGACCAAAACTCTGGCCCTGAGAGGGCTTGGATTTAGCACATTCATTCAACAGCCAACTGGGGAGCAGGAGACTTGACTTACATCATTTATTTGATATGTTTGATCTTGAAGACATATGAAAACTTGATTATATCAAAGGCTGCTATTTATAAAGTCTGTTTCTCAAATAGAGAGAGAAAAAAAATCTTAATTCTTAGATGAATGCTTGTTGAATTAAATAAAGGAACCAAATGGCTTTCATTACACATGCAAGTGTTCTCACACATTGCTCTGACTAATAACACATAAAAAGGTCATGGAAAAAATCAAACTTGCTAAAGGCTAACTATAATGTATCCTTCACCATCAAAGAGAGAAAGTTTCAAGATTTAGAACATTTTAAACAAAAAGTCAACAGTGAACACTGTCCCTAAGACACAGATACCACCTAAACAATAAGGGTAAGGTGCCAAGGCTGGGCAGTGCCTAATTCCCAGGGACTGGCACATGCTCAGGTAGCTCCATTCAGGACAAGTAATTCAAGAAACTGGAGCTGCCTTCAAGCCTGGCTTACCCTCTGGATCTCCTCTGTGGAGCAGGGAGCCCCAGCAGCCCTTTGTTTCTGGAGAGGGAAGGAGCTCTGCAGAGCCACGAGTGCCAGGGCAGGGGACCAGGCAAAGGCAGCACAGGGCAAAGGCAGCACAGAGCTTGGTCTTCTGCAGGCAGGAAAACTCCAAACACCTGGCTTATCTACAGAATGAAAAAACCTGGAAATGTGATCCAGCTTAAAGCCTATCCTTAGTGCCTTATTCTGATCACAGCCTCCCAAAAACGTTTTGCTTTCTTTTTCTTCCAGGAAACATAAACAAACAAACAAAACAAATAAACAAATAAATAAAAGTGGCATTCTTTATAAGCGCATATGGAAATATTTTCTATTCTGATAAAAGAAAAACACATTACAACTTTGTTCCTCATACTTTTGGCTCGAATAAGGAATAATTCTTGCTTTACATGTAAATTTTCAGGAAAAAATATTTTTTCCTTCTATGAGTTCTAGCTTTTCCTTTTCTACTGTTTTTCCTTTTCTCTGAGTTCACAGGCACCAGGGTATCAGCAGTGGCACTTCTGCTCCGGTGTGCAGCTGTAAGGAGCTGTGTCTTTGCAGGGGAAGGGGAACAAGGTGAGTTTTCCTCCATTCCCATTCATCTTGCCCGTGCCCTGTTGCAGCACTGCAGAGGACAAACTCTCCCAAGCAGATGGCTGAAAGTTGCCATGCAAGACAGGAGAGATCCCCCACTGCCTCTTCAGACCTCAAACACTTTTTAATCATGAGGCAAAATGACCTTGGCTCTCTTAACACATTATTTTCTGCCAAAATTATGAAGCCAAATTAACTTTCACAACTGAGTTCAAGCACTGAATTTCCATCAGTCGTGTGAGGAAAAATTCACAGCAACCTACAGCTTCCATGCCTGTGGTTCACACTTTCTCCACAGCCTGAGTACTAAATAAACAATTTAACTGGGATTCCAGGGGAAACCTGAGTAGCAGAAAGGAATCAGGAAGCAAACACCGTGGATGTAGCTAAGGAAAAGCAGATCCCCTCCTCACACACCTGCCAGGCCTTAACCAGGCAGCTCTAAGAGAGAAAATCTTTCTTGCTAGGTGAATCTTCCTGGAAGGTGAAAGTAAAACCTAAAGAGCACTTCAAAACTGAGTCTGACTTCAAAGAGCCCTGCTGGGGGACTTGCACCTGAAGCTTTTCATATTTTCTTGCCATGTTTGACTGTTTACAATTCAGCTATTCATTCAGCCAGATCAGCACAACAAACAATTTAATGGATCTTAGGCTGAAAATAGTTCAGCCTGCAAACATAGAAAGTAAAAGCATAATTTTCCAAAGAAATTTCAAAGAAATCTTTGATCTATCCTAATATACTGCTTTGTTTTCAGGGGTAGATATACATTCAACCTTTTGTTTTCCTTCCTGTGGGCTTTTTAAGCTCAATAACTCTCTGAGCCTTTATTGACCAGGCACAGCAGGGGAATGTGTTTGAGCATCTCACTGGAATCCAGGATGAGGAGACTGGTTCTGAAATCCTCCCACTGCTGGTGCACTGTGCACAGGCTCACACGGGAAAAGTCTTCTTCTCACGTCCACGAAGCTCTAATCATAGGAACATCTACAAAATTTTCAACCAGGCTGATTCTCAATGAACCAGTGAAACTTCTGATTTTTACCATCAAGGATCTGGCTCCATCTCGTTAGATTCCAAAAACTAAACTGAACCTTGCAAAAAGCTTTCTTGCTCTCTGCCCGTCCTTGTTACAGAGCCTCCATTACCACAGTAGTGGAGTGCTTCATGATTTTTAACATTTATGCTCACAGCACCCTACTCCAATGGAGAAATTTCTTCCTCTTGTACAGTGAAAATTGAGACAGAGAGAGAGACCAAAGAGCCTGATCCAAGAATTACAGGACCTGTAAGGACTAGACTCTAACCCTGAGTCCTTCACCTCTAAGTGTTCCTCAAAATCCACCAAGTCCTTAGACTCAAGTCTGTCTCAAGTGCTTGGCATCATCATCAGCATCATGATCATCACTTTTTTCATATGAGAATGCTGGAAAAACCACTCATCAGAAAGTCAGTGCTCAGGACGGAAAGGAAATCAGACGCTCTGAAATGATGAAAGCAAGTCAGGTCAGAGAAGCCTGGTTAGGGCAGTGAGGCACATCCACATTATTTATCCTAATAATATCCTAATATCCTAATCTCTGGACCACACAGAAACACCCAGACTTTTTCTTCTGGCATCAGCAGCACCCAGGCCAGCAGGAGTACTGGGATGTTTTGAACCCACCTTACTTTGTCAGACACTTAGCATAAAAAGCAGCAGAAAGTTATGATGAAAGGGATATTATGTGGCTGTGTGACTGTCACATAATGGAACACTCTCTCTGAGTAATTGCGTAAAGAGCAATTTTGTGGGTTTTATTGAATAACTCGAGATAATTTAAACCTCCATAAAAGGATTGTGAAAATAAAAAATAACTCTCTTACAGGAAGACACGTCCTCACATAAAGAATTCTAGAGGTGCAACACCTATGAATATGTTCGAATTTTAACTTTTTCAGAAGACGTTGCAACATTTTAAAAGGAGTAGTTTTTGTTCAGACAGTCCAATAATTTAGTTCATAGCATACAAGTTCTGAATGTTGTGCACATTTAATATGTACTGCATTCAGTATATAAGTGCTATACAAAACAAAATGGAAAGGAGAAGTCCTGTTTAGAAAAATATTCCCAGCCACATAAACCAGGCGGATAAAGGAAAGGAAAAATTTCTTTGCACATCAAATACATCTCCTGCAACTGTGCCTACAGCTGCTTCACCTACCTCCACTTATACCCTTAGCACTTTAAAAATCAGATAGATTTTTGCCCGAGATATTCCTGCTAGAGGGCTGCTGCAGAGCCGTACCAGGGTCTTATCAATACCATCTAAAGAGCCAAAAGAGAAAAATTACATACATTTGTTGGGGTTCTTGTTTTGGTTTGGTTTCTTTAAGGGAAACATCAGCATCAAAAGATTTATACCCCCATTTACCCTCATCTATCCGGAATTACTGGTAGCAAATCTGGAGAGCTGATCTTGGACCTTGTGCCTCCCAGCACTCTGTTCAGCCAAATGCTAACAGAAGTTATTAGATATGTCACTGAAGACAAAACCACTGAAAACACCCCCTGAGACACAGTGTCCAAATTTAGGGATTGTTTCGTTCTCTAATTTATTTTCGTTCCTTTGTTTTCCCTTTTAAAGGAAACATCAACACCACATCTTTCTCAAGGTGAGGATTTTCTGAGCAGTGCTGCCATTAGTCTCGCTGGGGAAAAAACACCCAAGCAAACAATGACAAGCATAATTCAGTGCTCACAAAAACCCATATCCAGTGGCAGGTAGCCAGTTTGTGATCTCATTTACACTGGGGCAAAGCCATGGCAACAGCAGAGCCGAAGAGCTGGAGCTGCTCCTGCTGCTCAGGAGATGGGCACAAGTTTGCAGCACGATGCAGACAGCCTCTGCCAGCAATGGGAAACATCTAGAGCAGCAACACGTTTACACATCACAGAAAGATGTTCCTGTCTCATCTGGGCATTTTGCTGTTAAGCTTCTCAAGTAAATTGTAGACAGCCCAGGCTTCAGGCAGATGTCAGCAAGCCTTCACCAAGCGCTGGGCTGCAGGAGGTCAGGGTCAGAACCAGTGCCCCAGGCTCCCTGGCACAGCTGCTTGGCCAAGCCACCACGCTGAGCCCTCAGGGTGCCCTGCACACCCAGCAGGGCTCTTCCTCCCGGGCAGGAGCTGCTGTGAGCCCGGAGATGTTCTGGAGAGCGTGGTGTGCTCGGTGCTGAGTCAGACCAAGGGGAATGACTCACCCAGAAACGTCAATGAAAGACAGTATTTCTTCTCTCCAGGCTGCCCTTGTGCCTTGTGCTGCCTTGTGCTTTTCATCCTAAAGGACAGGGTCCCTTTGCACCTTGCCAGATAACAGCTGAGCAGTTTTTAGCAACACAGACTTTCAAACATCTTTCTCGACGTTTCTCTGACAGCAGATGCTTTGTCCTGTGCCTGATACAAGACACCGTGTGCCATTGCAGCAGCAGCAAGAGCAGCAGGAGCTGCAAAGAATGGGAACAGAGACAGAGACAGACCCAAGACAGCCTGAGCCCCACTTTGGCTGCACATTTGTCCTCCTCCAGCCCTCCCCAAGCACTGCTGTTTGCTCTAGGCATGACGTGGGAAGAGATATCAGGTCATTAAGTACACGTAACCATGACGTGCCCATGCTTAACAGAACCAATTGTAATTTTTTGTACTTCGTGATTTCAAGACAGTTTCAAGAAAAGGCAAAGGCTCTCCAGAGATACAGATGCTGCCATTGCAGTTCCCAGTGGCCTCTCTGTAGGCAGTGATGGGCTTACCTTCAGGCTCTTTGCTCCTGACACCTTGTACATCTCATTTTGAAAGCTGGAGCTCACAGGCATCAGGGTCCATCGTCTCAATCCAAATCATCTTCCAGGCTTGTGAAGGTGATACCTTTATTTTGAACAGCCTTATTACATCACTGCATAGCAGTTGTGCATGTGTGTTTCCATCTCCTCAAACAAGGGATACCATCTGCAGGCACAGCATCAACAAGAGAACTAGATAAGAAATGGAAAAGCCAGATCTGAAGGGAATGTCTGCATCACAAACAGGGCTGTAAATCAAGACTTCAGTCATAAGCTTATCAAAATATGCTCATAGGCCCATATTAAGTTATCTATCTGGCATTGTTTCATGACCCATTTTACCCGACAGGTCTGCAGGAAAATTTGTGGTCTTTAACAGCCAAGTGTCAGTCAAGGACTGAAGAGCAGGAGAATACAAGTTGACTCTAACTGAGGACCTAACACCATTTAAGTCCAAAATACCAAATATTATGCCTTATTTGAGACAATCCTAAGAACTGGGATCACATCCTACCTTTCTGATACTGCTAGGACGTTATTTTGCACCAGACTTCAGAGGTGGTGCAAAGAGCAGGCAATTTGCTTGCATAATTTCTTCCAAAACAGAGGAAAGCACAAACCCCAATATTTCCATGGCCCTATTATGTACACATGCTCTGTAGCACAAGAGACCTGTAACCCTGCCAGGGCAGGACATGACTGGGCATTCAGGGAATGTTCTCTTGGTCTTGAGAATTTACTCAAGCCTGGCCAGTCAGGGGAGGGAGAAGAGGATGTGCCCTGCTTCTTGCATCATCTTTGCTTTAGTTTGTTCTCCTTAATTTAGACAGGCTGCAAGTGTTCACTCACTGTGGGTCACACCTACCCACCAGCACATTGCTGGGATCCAAAGAAGCGTTAGTGAGTGTGTGTATTACAGCAATTTTCTTAGAGAAGACATGAATAGTTGGCATTTTAATGGTATAATTAGCACCCATAAAAACTCTTCTTTCTAAGAATAGTCACAAGAAACAGAAATATGGAGTGGGAGCTTATAAAATCTTATCAGTTTTGTCATCTCTGTTGAGGAAAGCCTGCCAACTGGCCTCAATTCATCCTTCAAGGGCATAGTAAATGCTGGAAAGTAGATTTTCAGCAGTTTTACTCCAGCCTTCTAAAAATGTGAACAGTTTTCTGCTGCTCCTTCCTTAAAGAGCAAAGCTAAAGCACGTCACCAGGCGCAAAAATTCTCAGGTTAATTAATGAATTAGTTAATTGTAGTTGGCTGCCATATGTGAGCACTGAAGTACAAAGCAGCAGTATTCAGCTATAAGTAGAACTGACCAGGGTACAGCATGTGTACATTTGTATATAGGATCCAAGAAGCTGATGAAACAGCAATTGGCACTGGAATTTGCACAGGTTCATTAAATACAAAAATTTCTGCAGATGTGGGGTAGAAATTAGGGGAAAAGACCAAGTAAGAGTCAAAATTAAAATCCAGACTTACTTAGCCCCAAAGCAGTGCTCTTTTGCTGCCATTGCTTGGTTGCTTGTCACAGAGCTGCTCTGCTGCCTCTCAGGCAAACTGATGATGCCAGCCCCAGGTAAGGCAGCTCCAGGTGAGCATCCCAGCACAGCGGGATCAGCCTGTGCCCTCTGCTCAGCAGTGCCTGCACAGGTCAGTCCAACCTGTCTCTTTTCCTGGGTAACCCGAAACTCAGCTACTCCACTTCCATTATTGCAGTACATACCCTTGGGTGCATAATCTTAATCACCCTTCTAATATTGTGCTGTTGATGTGGGATTTCACTTCCTTTATCACCTTTGTTCTTATCTCTGCTGTTCAGAGTGGGTAAACACTGCTGGATTGTTCCAAGTCACTGCTCTTTTTCTTCACAGCCTGACACCCATCTTCATTCTTTGCACCTCCCTCAAGAGAGGATTACAAGGTAGATTTGCCTGGCTTTTGCACAGTAGTTAGGTAAACAGAGAGAAGATAAAAGAGTTATTCAGCTGAAATGACTTCTCCCTTCTTCCCAGTTTCCAGCCTCAGGTCCATGCTGAAAATCAGGTGTGGCCTAAGGCAACACCATCTTCTCTGGACCCACACATCTGCTCATTCTTCCCAGCTGCAGATGTGCACACCCAGAGAATAAACAACAGGTCCACCCTGCTTGCCATTTGCATCTGAAAATTTAGCAACAGAGATCACCTTGGAAAAAACATACAAACAAAATGGCAAAGAAATTAATAAATAAATCAGTTCCACTCTTGGTGGCATTGAATTCCAAGCAGGGGAAGGAAGTTTTTTGGAAACAATTTTGATAGGAAAAAGTTGTAGATTCTGCTGGAAAGCCTCAAAGATCAGCTGCAAATTACAGTTAGAGATACTGTAGTGAAGATGAGCTTGTATTCAGCAAGGTGTGAGGATATGTTGGCAAAGCAGTAGATTGTGTTTTCAGCAGAGTGCAAGGGACATTTGTGGGAATGTGTGAGATTCAGGAGATTAGAGGATGCAATTCGAAGCACTGGAGACAAAGCAATAGGGAAACAACAGTAGTTATTTTTAACTCCTTGATGTGTTTATGAGTTTTTAAGAGCTTTATAGACAGTACTTTTAAAAAAAGCTTGAAAAGCTGCTTTGATTGCTGGAGTGGGAGAGATCACCTTAATTATGATCTCATCTCCAGCTAAAGCTTAGACACTGTTTCAGGGGAAAGGAAGTGCTCAACCTATTTTGAGATAAAATATCTCACCAAATCACCCAAAGTGGGACCATTTCAAGTTATCATAAATTCTTGCAAAGATTTCCAAAGACTAAGAACTTACTCAGTGATAAGAAAAACACCATGAATTTGCCCTCCTCTGAGACACAGGACAGCTCTGCAAAAGGCTTTGATGAGCCTTTAAAGCCTTCCCTAGGATGGGGTTCTTAGAAAATATATTGAGTATTGAACACAGCCCCTTCATGGAGGGCTGATGACAAACTGCATGCTCACCACAATATCCTACTTTGGATAGCAAAATTTGCTCCTACACTGGAGCGAACCCAGCCAGGAAATTAAGAATTTAGTTGCTACCAGTAGATGTACATTATTATTAAACTTTCTTTGAAAATCATCTATCATTCTTGTAAATAATTCTGCAGTTTGAAAGAAGTCCAAATATAGTTGAGGCAGTTAATTTTCCACAAAAATGAAGGAACACAGTGCTCCTATGTAGTTTCCCATAAATCTGAGGTGCTCAATAACAACTGGAATGGGAACTAATTTTTAGATTTCTTTAAAAATCCCAGACTCTTTCAGATGAGAGAAAAAGGTCTGAGAGGAAAAACAAAATACAGGTGAACAATGGAAGAGCACTGTACTGAAATTCAAATATCACACATGGTTTGTGATTCAGCTTGAAGACAGTCATGTTTAACACACTGCTCATCAAGCAGAATTGTCTCATTCTCTTTTGAGCACTGTGCTTTCCTCCTTCCTTCTAGCAATGTGGGCTTCTTCCTTTACTAATCCTGCATTGCAAGAAAGTTCTTTGTTCCCCTGTTTCATCTTAAGAAACAAAACCAAAAACCCTCTTGTTTCCCTTAGGGAGCTATTTTGTCATGCTGATTTTGAGGCAAATCAAAATGTGCAAACTTGCTCTAATTTAATGTTATTTGGAAGATTAGCAATAGCTGTTCCTGCAAATATGTAGGGGAGAAATAAACTGAAGCTTTTTCACACATGAGACTCTATGGAAAGGCAAGCTCAAACTAAATGTCCTTGGACAGCTCCAGATGTGAATGTGTCTGGATTTCCAACAGTTTTGCAAGTAGGCTTCTTGGCTAAGCTCACCAGAAACACAAGGGCAAGGCATGAAGGTCCAAAGGAGAGGCAAACCTTTATAATTTTCTAGCCAGGAAATGTGAATCATAGAAATATGGAATGATTTGGGTTGGAAGGGTCCTTTGAAATCATCTTCTTCCAACCTCCCTGCCATGGACTGGAAAAGGTATCAAAGTCATCAACATCTTATCAAGCAGGGCAAAGATTTCATCCAACAAATCGGAACTTTATATGGCATGCTTCTGTTTTGTTTAGCACTCAGATTTTCTCTGTATCTCCCCAAGCAACCAGCAGATACCTTCTGCTCTGATGTGCCAAATCCCCATCAGTGTAAAAGCTCTAATTCCACACCACCGCAGCTGCGGCCAACAGAATTCATAATAGCAAACAGAACATAAATTGTAGGTGGCTTTTAGGCTTTCCTCAGATCCAACAGCATGGATCCCTTGCATTCATTTTAACAGGAATGGTATGACTTTTTCAGAGACATGACTGGTTTGGGTTGGTTTGTTTTTTTTTTAATGTTACTACATAACGGCATTGATATTTGCCCAGGTCTTAAGCTTCAAGGCAAGTTTCTTCAGAGATAAAAGGTATTAGTTCAGGAAAGACAGAGATTTTAAATTTAAAATTACTTTTTTTCCTCTATCCCTTTCTTTCCAGTACAGTATTTGTCTGCAAAAGTGCACTTCCCAAGGGGTCACACTAATAGTAGAACAACACCTAAACTGGCAAACATGAGTTAATTTCTATACATACCACTCCAGCCGGAAAACCTGTCCATAATGCCTCTATCCAACTGGTTAAAGCACTGTTTGACTGCATTCCTCCCTATTATTAGAAATCTTGCAGCTCTGTAGGAAAGACAGTAAACATCACAGGGTTATTAAATTTCTGCCTCAAGGTACAGCTGTGAAGAATGGGTACTTAGCAACGAGAAACAGAGGAGCACAACATGTTCCATCCTAATGGCGCATTTCACAAGGAAATACAAAAGCTCCTATCAGCCTGTAACATCTAGGCCAACACAAATGATCTCCACAAACAACTCCAAACTTGGAGTTGGCAGGAAATGAGCAGATTTCAAAGCCTAGAATGTCTGGCAAATATAACTCAGCCCTCCAACTTCCTTGACATTTTTGTCCTTACCATCACCACGTTTTCCAATTGGATTTAAATGAGTAATCTCAGCTTTAAAAGGTTGGTTCAATATTTACATTGGTTATTAAGGTCGAGGAGTCAAGAAATGAGAACGTTAATTTCTGCGAGCAGATTGCCTGACATTTGAACAAGATTGAAAATTCCATCAATATAGCATATTTTTCTTCATAAAAAAGTTCTTGTAATTTCTTAGGCATTAGTCAGCAGAAGTCAATCCTGAGTGACAAAGAAACAACAATGGATCCTCTAGGCCATGGCATCCAGTCTCATTGGAATGTTCATGCAGAAAGTGAATCCAGCACAGCCTGTAGAAGCCACCATACAGGTGTAGGAGAAGCAGCAGGTGGTTTGGGCCCCAGGAGCTGGCTGTAAATAGCTGTATCCATGATTTCAGGCAATGGAAAAGGAAGGACTATTCTGGTCCCCAGGTTTGTGCCTGGGCACAAGGATTGGTCGAGGCATTGGGATGTGAGAGGGCTGGATGAACATCAGTACTCTTTTAGCTGCAGCTTTTCCAAGCTTTGCTAAGTTCTCAGAACACCCACCCTCTCTTCCTTTGCTGACAGCCAGTGAGAACTCCACCTTCTTTTATCCCATTTCAACCTCCAGCCACATCAAACTAAGGCAGGTTTAGAATCTCTTTGGCTTGGCAGCATAGGGGGAAATGCTCCCCCAAGTGTACATCATTCAAATGCTTATTTAATGAGCCTGCTGACTTGCGTGGAAGCTGCAGCCAGAGGAAATAAAGGCTTTTAAGGCATCTTCCTGTTCAATAAATAGACCTACAGGAGCAAGAGGGTTCCTTCTTTACAGGATGTTAGAGGAACGTCATCATGCTGGGAATCACCCAAGAGCCAGCCAGCTCCTGGCTGGAGTGCCATGGAGGGAAGCACATCAGACTCACAGATGGGAATAATCTCAGGGTGAAGCCCATTAGAAACTTTTAGAAACTTAAGTCGAAAAAAAAAAGCCTTTGAAAATGCTCCAGAGCTTCATGCATACATGAAACACTGAGGATTACTGCAAGTTGTTTTTCCTTTCTAAGATCCCCCAAGAAATGTATGTGGTGTTGGAGAAGCATCCCGTTAACTTGCTCATGAAAAATAAAAGAGGGAGGAAAATAATCCCCACAAACACCAAAAAATCCTCACAAGTTTTAGATTGTAATTACAAGAAATTATTCCCAGCATGTTCATATTATTCAGCATGCCAGCTGCACACTCTCTCTCTGCTATTTGGAAAGTTTTGTGCGTGGTTTTGGTTGGTTGGGGTTTTTTCCCAATTTCTTATGAGGTGATTAAATATTGACTACAATTTACAGAATGTATGGAGGTTTGGAGTTCCTTTGAGTGATGTAACATGGGATACAAGCTGTGTCACTGTGTGTCCTGCCTTCAGTGTCACTCAGACCTGAGACCAGCCTGTCATCTCCCAGTGGGCAGCTCCTGCTGGCTGGGATAAAATCCCTCTACTGTCCATCAGTTACTGGGGTTTGCTGCTAAGAGCCTTTTCCTCCTGTGCTCTCCAGGCAGGTGTTTTGCATTACAGGAGACAAAGACTGGGATCCTTGGAGTTTTGTCCTTCCTCTGGAGCTCCACATGAGCAAAATGGAATGGAATAACCTTGCACAAAGCCCCCTCCATCTATGTGTGTAGTCCAGTTACAGGGAAAGGAAGGTTACATGCATATGCTAAGGGAGACAGAGCACTGTTATTGGCCATGTCTGACGTTTCAGTTTTCTACAGGATGTTTTTTTCTTGCCTAAGAGCAGAATTTGGTTGAATTTTAACCAAAACACGATAAAGAGAATGATCACAGATGAAGCCTGAATACAGTTGCTTCGACAGCTAAATCTGATGGTACCTTCCAAAAACTTCAGGAAAAACCAAACTCGATAAAGGACAAAGCAAACTGATGTGAATCAAGAAACAGGCAGCTGTTTCTAATAAGCATATTTGAAACACTTAGGGTGGTCATTTCCACAGATCCCTGGGGCACTCCCAGGATTTGGGAGCTCCCTCTCGTGGCCACGTTAACAATCCTGGCTGCTTTTTATCAGCCCGGATTAATGCGGCACGAAAGGGCAGCTTGTCATCTCCGGAGCAGGAATTGATTTTCATCTCCTCGGTCGCTACATGAGTCACCCGAGCTGCTGCTGAATCACCCCCACAAGCGGTGGAGATGGATTCTGGAGGATGCCTGCATCTCCAGGCTGGGGTGGCAGGGATGCTTTGGGTACCAGAGCATCTGTGCTGCTCCCAGGGCAGCCCGGGAGCAGGACCCCCTTCAAAAACCAGGAACTAAAATGTAATTTCCAGGCTCCTCCAGCAAAGATGTGCAGCCCATCAGCGGGGAAGGGAGGAGGAGATGCAGGGAAGCTGCTGACCCCAGCAGGCAGGAGAGCTTGGGAGGGTGGCCTGGCTTCCAGGGGCCAGTTAATGAGGAAGAAAAGAAGCATCCAGCAGCCACACCGCTCTGTTAAACGAGCTACAGGGAAGCCATGGGTCGAGAGAGCATCAAAGATCTGCAAAACAAATCTTACGCAGTCCTGAAACCAGAAGCTCCAGGGTTTGGAGGCTGAGCTGAAAACCGTCTTTTTTAAAATAAAAGGTCATATTGTACAAGTCTATAATATGAGTTGTGGCCTGCTTTTTAAAGTGGCAGAACACTATTCACAAATTTATGGTATCAATTTGCAGACTGTCATTAAAGGCATGACTGAGATTTCCATTTCTATTTTTAAGACAAGTAAAAAAAGGAAAAAAAAAAGGCAGCTACTTCTTTCACCTGAGATTAAATTCCCCCTCAAACCAAATACATTGTCTGCAAAGACTGATTGTTCTCTCACCATTAAAAGCTGGACTGTAGGTTCAGTAATTTAACTCTAGACAGATTAGAGTGGTGCACATGACAATCAAAGAGTTATAGCCATTCAAACCCTGCACAACTGCTAATTTTGGAATACAATTGTTGAGATATATTGCAGGCAGTGTGCCATGAGAGTAAATATACAGTCTTGCAATCATTACATAGGTCCCCTATTAGTACTTAGCACAGAAGTTTACTGAAAACAAAGTTAATTTATTAAAAAGAATTAATTAAAATTCATCAACATCATTAACATTTCTTGTAGATCAGTATTACCTACTAGATCAAGATTACCTACCTAGTAGGTGCTATCAATATCTGGTGCAGCTCTGGGCCTTATGCACCAGAAAAAACCCACACATTTAGCTTGTGAAAAAATATGCAAATTTAATTTCAGATCATTTGTGTATGCTCAATTACCACGGTGCCATGGGCAAATAAGATGCTGGAAAGTACACACAGCTACAACTCTTGCTTGAACCAGCAATTATCTCATTGTAATGCACCATTGCTTTTCCTAACTTGATAATCTGATCATGACAATAAGGATTGCAATAATTAAACCTTGGGTTTCTTAACTTAAAAAATTAAACCCCCAAAATCTGCCCCCCTCTCGGTGCTGTCTGCTGCCCCCCACCTCTCTAGCTCTCCCCAGGACTGTGAAGGATTTCTCTAATTGCATTTGTCAGACTTTGGATCCAGGTTCCAAGAGACAAACCTTTAGTCTCAAGACTTGGTATCAAGATGCTGCAGTACCACACAGCTGGGGAAGTCAAATGCTTCACTCAGAGACAGAATAGCAGCAATGCTGTCTCAAAAGGCCCTACACCAGAATCTGATACACACCACAGTATGAGCTCAGTTCCTTCTGCAAGTAATTATTTCCCACTGAACAGCATTTTCCTTTTCCAGACATCTCAATGCAAGAAGCAACAAAACCCCCCAAAAGGTAACAAACCCCCATAACCCAGAAGAAAGCCCAGGCCTCTGAAAGGAGGATTCAGATGAGAGCTGCAGTACCTAAGGAAGGAGGTGCTGCCTACAGAAAGGACCTCAGCACCTCACAGTGCCCATTTTCTGAACCTTGCATTTCACCATGGCTCCCTTCCCCATCCCTGTGCACCCCAGCATCTGCATGTGGGAGCAGCGCAGGAGCACAGGCTGCAGTGTCCAGGGAAGCTGCTCCAGGCTGTCCTCCCCAGAGCAGCTGCAGAGGGATACACAGGGATAGGGCTTGTGTTCCCCAGGGTGACCTGTGCTCATACCCAGCGTGCCCAGCCCCAGCTGGGCTCCTGCAGAGGCAGCAGGGGAGCTCAGCATCACTGCAGGCACCACGGAACCCTTGTAAAAAGCTTCCCACAGCTGCATTATTCCTGTCTGGAAACATCCCTTGGTGCAAACAGAAACTGAAGGTTTCTCCTTTCACTCCCTCTCCTTCCCCTTCCTGTATACAGCTGCTTGAAGGGAAAAACAGATTTTGGAGATTGCTCCCACAACCAGATCCTAACACAGATAATTCTGTTAGGTAAATTTTGAGCTGAAAGCTCACACAGCAGTGCAGGGTTTAATCTCAAGATAATTTTAAGGGAAAGGCAGATCCAAAGGGAATCTCAAAAGTACCCATTTCAGCAGACTGCTAGTCTAACTCTGTCCTTGCTGAGAACAGCATGCAGAACAGGCTTGGAGTAATGTGATGGCAGTGACAGCTAGCACCGAGCAGAGAATTACAAAGTGCAGATGCAAAGTTTGGCTAAGACGTTCAATGCTAAAAGGCCACAGCTGGAATTTGGTTTTTGGAATTATCCAGGTTGTGAGTTCTTTGAAATGTAATCATTTTTCACATTTATACACTGCAAATATAGAGTATTATGTTCCTACATTCTTTCTCAGGCAGAAAGAAATTAGGCAGACTAATAACATACCCATTTTATGATGATGACTTTGGGGGAAAAAAATAATACCCTATAGCTAATTTACTAAGGGAGATAAGTGATACTCATCTCTTTTACTAGCTAGCATGATATTTAAAGATGCTGCAAAAAGCTAATTACCTTATTTCTGTGAGGCAGATATAAGACTAAAACCTGTGTAATAGTTAAGCCTGTTGCTATAACAACCACACTTCAAGGACACAGATATACAAAACATGCAACAACATCTGCATTAACAAAATGTCTCACTGCAATTGAACTCTACCTGGCAAAAGAACCAATTAAATGTGAAAACCTCTTTGTTCAAGAAGAGAAAAAAACCAAAAATACATTCTTTTGTTACTGTCTACAGAATTCCATCTTCAAACACCAACAGCCTCTCCACAGGAGATTTACTATTTAATTCATCTAGTTTTGGATTCCTCCCCAAATGTCTCCCCTCCAAGGAAAAGAAGGGAATTTCAGTGTTCCCACCTCAGTCAAGCAGACATTTAAGCATCTTGTTGTTTCCAATAAGTGGTGGGAATATTGCTTTGGCTATGAACTGCACCATGCTCAGAGATAAAACTTCTTTCAGCCTTTGCCCATGAAATAAAATAAAAGAATGAACCACAGAAAAAAAATCTTCACAGTAATGTAACACAACAGGCCAGGCAAGGAATCAACATATTTTTGCATTTTTGTTTGGAGCAGTTTGACAAATTAAGTAGTCATTTGGAACAACTTTTTCCCTTATTTGATCATTATTTAACTGGGATAGGAAAAAGACTATGGAATAATACCTTTTTATTATTTTTTAAAAAGGAAGATAGACTAAGTCAAGCTGAGGCTGACAGAGATGTGTTCAGTGATGCTCAAGAGCAGTACGTGGGTTTTGCTGCTCTGAATACATACAAAAAATTTTTATGGGCCAGGGAACTCTTCTTGTGTGCAATTATGCAGAAAGGACTGTTACACACAAAATATACTAATAGCCATTGATTAGGATGCCAAGATTGTTACTTCAAAAAGAAAAGAGAATGCAAATTTATGGAACAACAATTTAAACTACTCTAAAGCCAGCCAAATGGTGTCAGCATAAAGGATTGTAGCTCTAACTTACACAGTGGTTTTTTCCATGGTTTGAGGAGATTTCAGTTCACTCATAAAATATCCCACAGCTAGAAAGACCAAAAGTGATTGTGATTTAATTTAGGAAATCATTATTTTCAGCATAAAAAGTATTCATCATGCAAATTTCAAATACATAATAGCACTGCATGGGGGGTTGATAATCATATTAATGTTTGCAAAGGGATGAATGCTGCTTCCTTCTGGTTAAATCGGTGCTTTGCAATACAAGTCATGAAACAGAGTGATGGGGAGGTAAGAGGCAGTAGCAGTACTTGTACACCTCTGATGTACAAATTCCTTGACATTTCTCTAGTCTGTTTCTCTGATCAGAGCATCTCAAGCACTATAATTCCAACAATATACACAAATTAATCTGATTATGCTCCATTTCCCCCTTTTTCAATTTCCTGATTTCACATAACTACGTATTTGAGGAAGACAGCTTCAGAAGCAACATGAAATTCAGCACAAGTTTCACAAAGTACTTTCCAGTACTTTGTTAATAATAAACACAAAATGCAGGTTTCTCTACACATACACATACTTTCAGCTTTCTCTTGCAAATAGCAGCTGTGGCTCTGAAAGAATATTGTATTCATTTGAATGCACACCTGTTAAAGAAGCAATAAAAGCACTGGAAGCAGAAGTCAACAAATGTGTTACAGTGTTCAAGGTTTCTGGTTTCAACCCAAATTGCATACTAGAAGGCAGCCTGCCAAAATCAGACCACAGAAATAAAAATCACTTTCCTTCTTAAATGTAAACACAAACTCTGACATTTATTAGAGCAAAACTCTTTACAGCAGAAGGCAGCAAGAACATCACATCATTGATGATGGAACAACACAAGTTGCAAGCCTCCTATTTAAACAAAACCAGTTTTTCACCTGGATGAATTTGCCATCACCTTCTTGTATTTGTTTTTTAAATTAGCTTTTAACAATTGAGCACTTTTAAGAGTCTGCTTATCAATTAGCAAACATACTTGAGTCTTCCATTCAGAGGTCTAATGGCAGGAGCTGGAAAGGTTAATGTATCATAGAATGTTTTACAGCAACTGTTACAGCCAAAGGCTGAAATCCAATCATCTCATGCAAAAGGGATTCTTACCATTGCTTAAGAACTGGGATTTCACCTGCTGAGCTGATGTCTTGAATCATAAAGCGAAAGCAGAAGACACTGCTGTGATACTGACTACCATAAATAGAAGCTCAAAACTAGCAGCTCTTTGTTCAAGAATGGGTTAGGTGAGATTAAGATCAGAAACACTAAATGTAGATTATTAAATTGCAAATGAGATCCAAAATAAGCAAACAATGCTCGTGGAAAATGTTTGATTCCTATCATCTCAAGATGATGAGCCCCCAAATTACACATGGAAAGCAAGTTACAAAATAGCTTCTAATTGAAGGAAAAGGCTGACAAGAAGAGAGGACATAGCCTCATCACTTCATTGACATTAATTTGTGTCACACTCATCTCCTTATCCAAGCAGTCATGAACTTCTGCACCTCACTCTTTTCTTTTTAAGTGTGAGAAGAGGCAATCTTTTATTTAAGACAAGTGGTATAACTTGGAAAGAATACAAGTTATCAGACATACAATCTCTAGTTCAGCTGTTTTGCAGCTGTAAGCATGTGGAGGCCAGTGAAGAGCTATCTTCTCTGCAGAAGAGCCAAGGTGCTGGCACTGCAGTTTGCCTGCAAGAGAGATGTGTGTGAGGAATGCACCAGAGCACAGCAGCCCTGCTGGACCCTGCACAAGCAGTGGCAGGCTCCCAGCTGGAGGACAAGCTCTGAAGCTTCCTCAGGACTATTGCAATGAGCCAGACACATTATTCTGTTTTCCTCCATTTCACAGAGTTATATTGTTTCCCTGGTACTCACTTTCCTATTGTTAATCTCCTCTAGCCCCCAGCATAATTTTCAAATTATAAACAATGATAAGAACAATGTGCATGAAGCGACTGGTGTTAAACATTGTCATCTGTCTTCACTAAAACCTCTCAGTTATTCAGCATAACAGCTGGCAAGAAAACAGATTACTTTCTTTATACACTTCAGCAAATTTCATCTATTATCAATTATTTATGCCCACTTTTGGTTAGAGATGTGAGAGACAGCCCATTTCTCATTTTCCATACTGAGGCTCTCAGGGCTGGGTTCAATTATGGCTAAATTATGAGATAAGGTTTGGGATAAACGTTGCCACCCTCTGACAGTCTTCGCAGACTCTAGTGAGGCTGAATGTCTGCTTTGTGACACAGAAACAGGGCCAACCTTCAGCTTCAGCCTGGCAATGTCATGATGAGGGCTCCCTTGGGGCCACCACCGTGTGGAATAGCTGTCACACCCACACAGGATCACGAGTGATCCCTTGGTTCTGCCTGTGCTGTCAGCAACACCAGTAAGCACTACAGGCTCCTCCTGGAGAGGGGAAATGCTCCAGAAAGAGCTGCTTCACAGAAGCATGGAAGATGGGCAGAAATTTCATGCTCTCTCAATAAAAATTTCAAGGCCTTGGCTGAAAGATAAGTGCACATCTGAAATATGCATGGCAAATCGTCACATCCCTGATTCTAATGCAGTGCCTGGGGACAGCTCACTCAGGCATGTCCTGCTCTCCTCCCTGAGCAGCCTGACCCGAGATGCTCCCGAGGGGACAAGTCTGCTCCTCATGAATGCGAAAGGGCCCGAGCACATCCTGGGCTATCACGAAAGAAGTTCCTGGAGGGTAAGGAGAACATGAAGACATGGATTAGGGCTCTTTAATAGGGCTTTTGCAGCACTCTGCCCTAGAGCAGACAGCTGCAACATCTTGCACGGAAAATAAACACACTCTGGGAAAAAGTCCCCATGAGCCATCAACAGCTTAAATGTAGAATGTGAGTTTATGCCCAGGTATTACGAGAAGAAACAAGCGTGGTTTTGGGCTCGCTGTCGCTGGGATGAGCGGTGCAGAGCCTCGGGCTGCACCCGCCCCGAGGTGCCCGCGACAGCCACTAGAGGTCAACACGGCCCCACG
>PYHW01009614.1:5235462-5289635 GCA_013186435.1 Turdus rufiventris
GGGATGCACAGGGGATGTACAGGGGATGCGCAGGGGGTGCACAAGAGATGTACAGGGATGAGCAGAGGATGCACAGGGGATGCACAGGGATGTACAGGGGATGCACAGGGATGAGCAGGGGATGCACATAGATATACAGGGATGCACAGAGGATGCACACACGGATACACAGGGGATACACAGGGATGCACAGAGTATGCACACGTACACTGAATTCTCCCATCCCAGTTAATTGTCACAAGTCTTATATAGTTCTTAGCAATGTTCAGACTAATTTTACCTTCGTCAAATTGCTGGCTCTGTGAGAGGAATGCCCTCAGTTTATCACTGTATCAGGGGAGGGAGCCAAACATTTGGTATGCTTTAGCAAAAGATAAATATTACAAAGTTTACCCACACATTTACATTCTATGCACCTCCAGAAAAGAACAATTCTTCAACAAATTTTTCTCAAATAAGCTGGTTTTATGGTTCAGGCGACAGCAGATTCGAATTACTGCTGACTTCTGGAAGTTTCCACATTAAGGGAAAAATACTTATATGAGCCTTTTAATATTTTTCTCCTTATTGACATGCCAGCATTGTAAATGAACTCCCATCTGAATTGTGGCTTATTGTAGAATGTAGATTAAGGCCTATGGTTATACTAATAGATTTTCAAGGTCCTTTTATTACAGTATTCAATTTTCCTGGGGTAATTACATGTATCTATTAAACCTTGCAAAGTGCTGTATAGCTTTAGTAACTTGCAACTCACAATATCTTCAAAAATCAGAAGCCATACATAGTTTTTAAGTCTGGAAATGTAGGCCAGTTAATAATTAGGAATTTCCTTAGGAGCCTAGATATTCTGTACCTATTTGCCATTACAAATATTAAATAATTCTATTCATTTACAAAACATATCCTTTTGGTTTTGTTTTATTTGTTGTACTATTTTGCAAGGCCCTTGGGGCAGCAGGATGGTGGGCACCTCAGCAGGAGGAGCGTTGGGCTCCCTGATTCATCACTGCACTCCTTGGCACTTTCAGAAAGCTGGATCTAGGAAGGAATCCTGAGCTGTAAACCTGGGAGGGGGTCTAGGGAATTGTGAAGGGGGCAATTCCTTAGGAGTGTGTTCCTATCCACCCAGTATCCTCCTGTTGTGGTATCCAGTCCTGTGCTGGGCACACCAGCGCTGGGAAAGACAGAAAATAATGAATGCAAGAAGAGTCACAGGCTGTGGAACGAGGTTTTTAGATGAGTCCAGGGCTCACATGGACTTCAGGCATGGGTTCAGCTACTATAAAGAGTTGGAAAAGTCCTCTCAGAGCTCATGAATCATTCTCAGCTAATGAGAGCGCACTGTGGTTCAGCTATCAAATAAACATGTGTTATCTGCTCTCAGCCCTGGCGGACGTGACTGAGCGAGCCAGCAAAGCTCCAGCTGCTTGGACGTGCAGGTAGGGATTAAGTTTCACTTCACTGTTTTGCTGTTGTGTGCACTGATTTATTTGGTAACCAAAAGACCTCAGGGAAGACAGTGCCAAAAGCACTGCTGAGTTCCTGTAAGGTTAAATTCAGTCTTTTGCCAGTAAGATTTAAGTACTTTATAAAAAGCAAACAGGGGCCTCGCAAACCTCTCCAGGTTTCTCCCTGCTCTGGGTTTTCAGCCATTAGGTCCTCCAGGGAGGAGAAACCAGAACTCATTTTATCATATTTGGGAAAAAAAGTGGAAAGTGGAAAGAACCACCAAAACCCTACACTGGTGAAGTTTTTCTTTGTCTCTCTCTCCTTTTTTTTTTCCCTCCTTCACTCCCCTGTCAGTTCATTTCTCTCTACACACAGCTACAGGCTAGGAGAAAGACATTTCAGGAAGTCATGGCTATGAAAGACAGCAGCCAGTGTATCAGAATCCTAGCACAGTCCTGGTAAGCTGTAGCATTCAAAAATGGGATGAAGAGCTTCTGCAAAGATCCTCTAAACCCGACAAAATTCCCTCTGACGCCACGAAGACTGCTGCTTAGATAAAAGCTGATGTCTCACTCATTGGAAGGGAAAGCACATTGGTGAGCAAATTTCAGCCCCTCAGAAATATAACTTTTGTCGTGATACTTGGAAATATTAATTAGAAGTGAGGCTTTTGTGTTTAATTTTAGCCAATCTTCTCATTTTATATCTTCACACTAAACAGGAGATCTTACGCAGAACTTTTCAGTTCATGTAAACTTGGAGCAGGGCAGACACTCTCCTAAATCAATAAATATTTTCCAACATTTCTGTATTCACATAACATAAAATAAATCAACGTGCATAATCTAAATGCAACTATCCTGGCCTGTAGATGTGGGCAGGCAAAATCAGCCAGCCCAATGATTTGCTTGGGAAAGCCAAAGACATTAGTATGGTGTACATTCTAATACATCAAATGTTACACAGAAAAGGTTGTCCTCTCTTCTAAAACGTAAATACGATTTCTGACGTGTGGGACTGTAACCAAGCAACACTTGATAGCTCATTATCAAGCCCTAAAAACATCTTGAAGAGACTACCTTCCACTTTTAGTTCATCTACAGCGAAACAAGTGACCCTAGACACTGGATGTTGATTTGCGATAGCATGAAGCATTTGTTATCTTTGTGAAGTGTGGGATTTAGATGTCTTGCATTCCATCACCACCAAACCCTGCAGGATCCAAGGCTCTGTCCTGGATCAGCCTTTCTGCTCAGACTGTGCCTGCAGTTTCATGGGCAGCAGTGCTTGGTCACAGCTCAGACAGGAGTCTGTGCCTTTTCTCTGCATTTCTCCTGTTCCTGCTCACAGCTGTACAGCCACCCCATTACTGAGGTCTGCCAGGTGCCAGCTTCAGCAGCCAACTGAATTTCTCACAGCACAAAACCAGTGAGGCTTTCAGACCACTCATTAAACCTGTTTGTGTGTGGGTCCAGTGAGCACCACAGGAGCCTGAGGCAAAGCAGGGGAGCAGGTGGAGATGGGAGAGAGGGTGAGAGACACAAACACCTTCACACAGGATCTTCAGTGACCTGTGGAACCACGCCTTTTGTCACCCCTGCTCCTCTATGGTCTTCTGCCCTGCTGAGCTACCTGGCAGTGCCAGCACCTCCCTGCCAGCCTAAAAGGAAATAACAGACAGAGGAAACTCTTTTCCCTTGGGTGGAGGACCAGGAAAGACACAGGGCTGGAAGCTGAAGTGTATTTGAAAGATACTTATGGCTCTATTATAATATTCCCAAATACTTCACCCAGGAGTTTAGGCTCAAAATTTTGGTATTCAAGAGCAGGACAAAAGCAGGAAATGTCTTCATGTTGTTTCAGTCAATACGTATCTGCCCGTGAGTACACCAACCAATTTGGTTGTGTGAAAGGCTAACAGACTTCACTTAAAGTAAAATTAAAACTTCTCACAGCCTCTCTAACAAATGGCACAAAATGGCTTGGGAGCTGCTCTGCTATGACAAATGCTTTTTACACAACCACAGCTCACTCACCTGGTGCTCAGCTCTTCCTGTCCAGCTGTTTCCTACAGCCTTTGGAGACTGCACCTGAAGCCACCATCATCTTCCACTGTGCATCTGTTTGTAGGGCTCAGGCTGGGCTATCATCATGATAAAAACACTTAATAACAACTATCCATAGGAAAGTGTGCAGCTAATTGCTCTCAGACCACAGTCCATTGCAACAACCAAACATGGAAAAGGGTGACTTTGGGCACACGGTCATTTTGGGGTAGTAAGGATCAAACAACCAGTGTTTCCATTTTTAATTCTTAATTAACACTGACAGCCATTCTCCCAGCCATGTTTACAAGTTAAACAAGCCAGACAAGGGGTGCCACTGGAGAGATTTGCTTATTGATTGATAGTACTGGTGCAATGAACCCCAAGGAAATGCCCAGGGAAACAAATCAGGCTGCTGGGCGATCTCTAACACTTGAGAGCCTTGTACTAGTTTGAAAGTCAGCCAGTGGGAGATTGCAAGTCAGAATTACAATTTAACAGGAAAATTAAGAAAAAGGCAGTAATACAAAACCACTGGCTTAAACTGACAGTCAGGATACAGCCTGACCCCCTGTTGGTCAGGGTGGTGGTAGCAGTCCCATTAGATGGTGGCTGCAGCCCTGTTGGAGGGATGGATGTGATTCTGTCAAAGCACTGATCCTGTAGTAAAGTCTGGTCCTTTTCTGGAGGTCCAGTGGTGACTCTGGAGCTCTTCTCCCCTGGGACTTCAGTGGCTAGTGCCCTCCTGGTGTCCCAAATCTCAGATTAGATCCAGGTAGGAATGCTTGGTTCCTCCCCCTGGGTGGAGCATCTCACAATGGGATGATGTAATTCTTTAAATCCTGCAGTGAGACTTGATGGCCCATTAGCACAGCTAGCCCCCCACAGGGAGGAATCAGGGATGAGTCATGGAACAGATTAACACTGCCCCACCTGATTTTAACAGTTTATGAAGATGGTAATAGAATAAATGCTTCTGTTTACACCTTGCACTGTAACCTAAGACAAGACTGCAGCAGTTGCACTCTCTCCTACCTGGCAGGTTGCATTCTACATGCAACCCATGGATCATGCAGCTTGCAGGCCACTCGTTTACAAAAACAGCATTAAAATCTCACAGTCCTGTACCTGCATCTCTGGAGATACACATAAATAGATGTACTTTAACCTCAGAAATTGCTGTCTGTCAAGCCCTGAACATTCAGGTTGAAACATTGGGCTAAGAGGTTTAATGCTTCATGTGCTTTCAGCAGGGCGATGTATATATACAGCTTTAGCAAGAACATCCCTGGATGATGAAGCAAACTAAAATGTTCACATTAAAAAATAAAAAAGGGAAGCCATTCTTGGAGCCATTTGGGCCACCAGATTCTTCCTAAATATCAATATTGAGGAAGAAACATCAATTTTGAATAATTAATACCTGGAGTGGTTGATTCTCACTGAGGAAAAGGAAGCAGTTTAGCTGGCCCTGCAGTGGTCATTCCCACCAGAGGTGAGAATCAACTTGTGCAGTGCTTTCACTGGGATTCCTCAGCCTTGCACACAGCAGCAGTAACAACACACTGCCCACCTTGGAACTCTGGGTGAGAACTAGAATTCAACTTAATGTTTCAAACCTGTATCTCCAGCCAAGACCTTCTTCCTCACAAAATTTGAGCAGGGATTTCAAAATCCAAGAAACAATTTCCAGCTAAGCCTGAAAGTACAAAGGCATTGCAGTAACAGCACAGCAGAGCTCTGAAGTCAAATGTTGGATTCAGACACACAACTCATTCACACAGTGAAAACAAACTGTGATAAAGCCTTAACACTCATCACAGCAAAGTTTGAGGACTTGAAGAAAGTGATTCCTAAAATCCCTTACACATTATAAAGACACATAGGATGGCAAAAAAAAAAAAATGGACATAAAAAGGAGGGAGAAGGACTCTTCATAAGGGCAGATTGTGACAACACAAGAGGCAAAGGTTTGAAAGTGGAAGAGGGCAAATTAGGAAGAATTTCTTTACTGTGAGGGTGGTGAGGCACTGGAACAGGTCGTCCAGAGAATTTTGGATGCCTCATGCCTGGAAGTGTTCTAACGGAGGTCCAATGGGCTCTGATCAACCTGAGCTAGGGAATGGCATCCTGGCCATGGCACGGGGTGTGGAACTAGATGATTTTAAATTTCTCTTTCAACCCAACCCACTCTGTGCTTCAGTGATTCTACAAAGCTGAGGTTTATGGTCCAATCTAGGCAAAAGGGGTTAAGTTTGGAGAATGTTCTCACCTGAAGGGAGATTCCCTTAAGGTACCTCAAGGATATCTCAGAAAAATTAGCACTTCTTGTCAGCAAAGCAGGTCTATGTGAGCCCTGTCAGCCCATCCTCATGTCCTCACTGCTCCAGCACTTTTACACCAAGCAGAATCTTGTTCCACAGGATTTCAGGTAGTTGTTAATGTGCAGCTACTTATGGGCTTTGCAGTAGCTGAGATTCCTCATGAGCCAGGAAATCCTGAGAGAGTACAAGTTTTCTATCCCAGTAGGATGAAAAGGCAAAACCTATTCTGGTTGAGGAATAAAGTATGGAGATTCAGAGATTTTATATATTCCTTATCTCTTTGGGGAGACAAAAGCTGCTCAAATCCTCAAGGCTTTGTTTTCTCAAACACAATTTCATGCAACTTTGGGTGCAGGTCAGGACACGAATTCCAGCTCAGCTAAGTGTTTTCAGCTCACAGGACAGTTCAAATAGCAGGACACATGTCCTGGAAAGAACAGGGCTGGAACCAGGAAAATAACTTCACTGATGACTAAAGCCTGCAGGCAAAACAAATGACCTTTGTCCTTTGGAACCCATACAAAAAATAGATCTCATTCCACATTAGTGACATACAACAAATAAACTAAAAAATACTAACGAACCTCTGTAATATTTTGCTTTTTTTTTTTTTCAGAATATTATTTCCGGCATACCTCTGAATGACAAAAATAGTGGTTAGAAACTGAGGGCTGATCAGAGAATGAAACACTTTCCTCCTCTGCTCCTTTTGAAACTAATTTAGATCTCTTTTATACAGCTGAGACTTACTAGAGCTGTAATCAAGAGCAAGTGTAAGAAATGAGTCATATCAAAATTTCCAAACTGATTGACTGTGAGTAGTTCACTTACTCGACCAGCTTAACACATTATTATTTTTAACAGGGCCGACAGGGACAAGTGCTGGACTCTGCTAGGATTTGCCATGTTTATGTTGATGAAACCCCTCTAGCTAAGTCCAAGACCAGGAATGCCTTGGTTGTTGCCAGCAGCACCGTCAGCCCAAGCTTGCCTGGACCCCAGCTTAGACAGCAGCCATAAACAGAACCCTTGAGTAACGTGAGGTGTCAGGAGGCAGCCAGGGAGCAGGGCTCTGCTTGCTCTAAATACACCACCTCAAGCTCAACTCAATCTACATGGAAGCCACAAAGCTTCCAGACTCATGGATATAACAGAGGCATCAGTGTCTTTCACACCACCTGCCCCAAAAGTGCTCCCCTGCAGGTGGGGTCGGTGCTACCAGAGCAAGGTCATCAGAGATGTTAAAACACCCGCAATAGCCAGAACCCACCCGTGTGTCTTGACACCCCCATGGTTTTAAGCCCTCACAATTTCAAGGCAACATGATAAATCTGCATTTATGAGCCCCTCTTTAAAGTTTTCAAACCATGGCACAGGGAAAATAGTGAAAGGGTGGTCAGGTCACACAGGATGGATGTACTTGCCCATGACACAATCAGATTAAATTAGGCTACTGCACTGTGCTGGTGCTTGACAAGAAGCAAATAAAATTGTTCAGGCAGTCCCAATAGGAACTCAATTAATTATTAATAGGGACTTGTTAGAGCTGACATCTACTACATTAGAGGAAATCCCAGTGGTTTAGTGTGTGGGTGAGATATTAGCTTATGGTTAAATGAGCCAATTTGGCCAATAAACTTTGGCAACTTTTCTTAGTTGGCTATAAGAAGGGAGAAAATTGAGAATCAGATGTCAAGAGAAAAATTAGGCTGTTTGAACTACTGACCTTATGACAAAAAGTCTAGACTTATTTTCTCCAATGCTTAAAGTTTACTAAACCAATAAATGTAATCTGATATCTGAAAAGAAAAGCCAACAATCCTTGATTGCTTCTGGAAGAGTTCTAAGTGAGTGACTCCTCCTCCTGTCTTTTCTTTCTCCTGCTTTAGGATTTTGAAAGAGGGGGGTTGACATACTTGCTAGAATATATATTTTTGTCTGGCTTTTCCTCCATTGCCATGAACCCATTTAGAACCTGGCTAAAGATGAGCATCCTTTCTGGAAAGGTAATAGTTGCCAGTCACAAATATTCAGACAGCTTGTTTTTCTGGAAACTTCTACAGATTCAAACGTTTTCATGCATTGTAACCTGGGAAACTACCTGGAGAAAATTTGCCGCTAGAAGTCATATAATTTTTTTCCTCTATACAGAGTTTTGATGATTCCCATGAGAGGTGGAAACAATAACTCAGGGAACAAGAAGTGAGAGACCACCACGGGGAATTCACAGTTCCTTCTCAGTCAAAGCAGGAAAACACCCACAAAGCCTTTGGGCAGCAAAGGTACAGACACACCCAGCAAACAAGGGGATGAGATCAGGAAAAGTGTGCTAAATGGGAACAGAGCTAAAAGATAGCGAGTTCATAACCAGTGACTGAACAAAACTGCACCTGCTTCTGGACAAGGTGCCGCTGCACAGGCAAATATTTGCAGACAACCAAATTTTCAAATGTTCTACCCCACTAAAGGGCTCCAAGCTTTGTTCTGCAGTCAGTGTCTCACAACTGGAGCCAAGAATATAAAACAGGCCATGCCTGGAGAGAACAGAGTGCTGCTTTAGGATGTCTTTACACAGAGTCCTTGCTATTCAAAACCCTGTAAGTAACAAACCTAACTGAGGGCATAGCTACCTGGGGATGTTTGATGTGTGGCAAACATTCTCCATCAGCTGCTCTTGTGAATGCTTACTCCTCTGAAAGGATGAGCTTCTCACTTTTACAAAAAGCCACATTCAGCTTCCCCAGTCAAATTTTAAGTCTTTACTACAATCTGTGAACTGGGCACAGTTCCTGTACCTGCAATCAGTCAAGGCAGCCTCGGCTTGGAGAAATGTGCAGGGCTGTGCTCTCTGCCATGCTGTCTTTTCCTCAAGCCTTAAGCCTTCCCTCAAGGCTAGAATAACCACACTTCTGCAGTTTCTTAAAGCTGAGGTTAGCCTGGGGCAGCTGACAGGCCTAACATTCACCTTTGTTGGATAGATCTGTGACCCTTAAGGATTTATTTTAATTACAAATATAATCCCTTAGCATTGCATATGGAAGTAGTTCATCTTCCCAGAATCAAGAAGTCTAGAGGAAGGAAACTCCAAAAGCACATTTCCTTTGCAGACATAGTTGGAAATATCTCTGAAAAATAATCAGGTTTTTCCTCAAATACTGAAGCTCTGAAAGATATCTGAATGCTACAAATACTGGCATGCTGCCTACTGCTTCCTATTAGCTTCTAATTATGCAGTGTAATGTATGGAATATAAGCAAGAGGCAAATTTGTCCGTTAATATGAATGTGATGAGACCACAGAGAATGTATCTGTATGAGCTACTGAACTGACTTGAGAGTGATTGATTGTCTTAATTTCAGTTTGATTCCCAGTTTACAGTGTTGCTTGGTTTGGGGCTGGGAATTTAATAAGATTTGCATCTAGAACATTAGATCTGAAGGCTTTCGTCTCATCTAGATTTCCTGGGATTAAGAATTTTAAATAAAATACAAGAGAAAGGAAGCCAAGGAAGACCCCAAACATTCAATGCTAGAGCTGGGCTGTTTTGAAGGATTCTGAGAAAGTTGTGTGGAAGTTCACTGTGCAGAATGATACAGTGCTTACTAGAAAAAATATAGCTTGTCCAAGCTATATAGCTTGTCCAAGAGTGAGAATGCAAAAGCAAAATGAAGGAGTTAACTACATATTTTTAAGCAGAAAGAAATCTTTAGGAGGAATAACAGACAAGTAACCTTCCACTGCCATTATTTAGTTTCCTATGGAAATTAAGGAAATAGAAGATGCAATCCAGGGGCCAAGTCACAAGATCAAGTCTCTGTATTTTAACCAGTTATCATGTTCAGTGGTATCAGGATCCTATGGGCTGCTTATTCCTATTCCTTATTCCTAGTTGTAGGTCACTGAGCACAGAGGGAACAGCAGAAATGCCATGAGTCCCTGAGTGAGGAGTGATGGTGATACCTGGAAAGGCTGACCTGGAACAGAGACTAGACAGAGCAAAAGGAATAAAATAGGTAGTTATTGAAAGGATACTCTGGGCAGTGCAAGAGCCTGGCTGGGGCTATACCCAAATAAAATCCCAGATGGATCCCAGTCATGAGTCTTTACACTTTTATAAGTTTCATCTGCATATTGGGTCAATTGTCCAACCACAGCCCCAGGCCATGAGGTCTCAGCCCCTTGGCTTGCCCCCTTTCATTTCCATTATTTATGCTCTTTTGGGTACCCATTGTCCTTGATTCTCCAGCTGGGAAGGAATTGTTTTGTCTAACTACCCTATGAAGAGACCTTACTAACACATAATATGACATTTCAGAGTTACACACTAAGCAGCAGAGAATCTGAAAAAATATAAAAGCTAAAGCACAAGGCATCATTTCCCCCCTTTAGAGCCTGGGAGAAGCAGAGTAGAGATATTTCTGTACAATTCCCCTTGCACTGCAGGCACTGTCTCAGGGGCAGCTCCCTGGCCCTGCACAACACACTGAACTCTCCAGAAAACCGTCTGCAGGCGGCAAAGGTGAAGCAAAAAATGAAGTGGCTTTGTAGAAGTCACTGCAGAGGATCAGTCTGAAAATGATTCTGTGTGTCCAAACCCTTTATCTATAGACACAGCAATCAAGTACTCAGGAGATTATGAATAGTGGGTGAGAAGGTGACATTTTTCTTTTAGAAAGGAAAACATATTTTTTCTTACCCATGCTGCCCTTCATAAAGGTATGCTGAGAAAGATCAATTCACTGAATTTCTCCCGCTGCTTTCTTTGAAAAAAGTTCGAAGGCACAGAGATGTCTGGGATTTTCCCCCCTCTTCACTAAATACTCTTGAGTCTATTGAAAAGACTGAAGTCTTCGTCAATACACTCCAGGTTCAGACAGTAACAGATTTTATTTGGAATTAAGTTCTACCATCTTCACTTGAGCTTGGGGTGCTTGAGGGGAATTTACCTACCCCTTGTCTGCAGAGACCCAGTTTTATGTATTCTAACTTTTATATTTGTTGCAGCTGTGCATTTAGATTCCTCTTGCTTGAGTTTCCCTTCCTACATTTCTCTCTCTCCTCTCAAGCAAAGCAAACACTTTCCAAGCAGCAGCTCGTACAGCCTGTGCTCCTGTAGCAGCAGGCAAGGTGAGGAAGTTTTGTTTGGTTTTGTGTCATTCACAGGTCACCACTGACATGCTCTGCAATTTATTGTGGCTGTAACCCACCCACTGCAAGTCATGCTGTGACGGCAGTCAGGTCATGTCCCTGCAGGTCATCTACCTCCAGTACCAATATCAAAAGGTGCTTGGGGAAATCTTTCCCCTAAGTGCTTTTCCTTGGCTACTGCTGTTGCCCTGGCACAGATGAGTGATGTGACATTGCCATCTGAGCTCCCTGTGCCCTGTCTCACCCTCTCATCCCCAGTAGCAGTGGTTCTGATAGACACTGACATGAAAAAGGGACTGTGCTCGGGAGTTGCAGAAAGTGAGTGCCTTGCTTTCAGAAGAGGGCAGACATTGAGGGGAAGGAGAGCGCAATTCCTCTGCAGGGGCTGAGCACCAGGGGAGGTGGAGGCACACAGATCCTTCTGGCAATCCTGGGCAGCTCTGTCAGCCCAGCTTACACAGCTGGGCCCCCTTTGCACTTATGAAAGGGCTTTTTTTCCCCTTGGCTGGTTGTTTTACTTTCAGATCACTTAAACAGGAAATGAAGAGGACATCAAACAAAAGGGCAAACAGAGCTGCACACATTTCACCGCTCAGCTGGGAAACTGGGAGTGAGTCTCACTGAGGGCTGGGACTTCCAGGGCTTGAGCATCCCTAGCTGTGACCCATTTCTTCTCGGCCCTTCTCTTTTATACTCTGACTATGAAAGGACTTTTTATATAACCAGCATGGGGAATCCTTTGTTTCAGCTGTCCAAAAGCCAGAAGACTACTTAATTTAAAACATAAATGGAAAGAAAAGAAAGTAAAAGAGAGTTTATGAGAGAAATACAGCCTTCACTGCCTCTGTGGAGCATGACAACAGGTAATTTTCAGAATAGGTCTACCACTGCAATAAGCTGAGATTTGCAGGAGCCCAGAACAACTGAAGATTTTCTGCAATTTAGGATGGAGATCAGATTTAAGGATGTGTGTTCATCTTGGGTTACTTTTGCAAGGATATTTCTCAAACAAGCACCAGCAATCCACACAAGCCCCTCATGTTTCCTCTGTACCTCTCTCTCACTAGCACAGCTTTCCACCAGTGCAGTTCAGCCAGACTTTGAAACCGCCAAAGAGGAAAAGACAGCACTCACACAAACACCAGGCCAGCTAGAAGTGAGATGGGTCATAAACACCATGAAAAATCTGTTCCCAGGAGATCTCAGCAGTCCCAGAATTTCATGTTGCTCCTTACATTTCCAACACACAGCATGGAATATGCAGTGATGCTGACGAAAGGAGCTGATACAAATCCTCCCTGTCTGTGGTGCCTTGAGCAGGCAGGCGTGTCCCTGTGTGCTAACACTGGCAGTCCATGCTAGGAAACTGCTTTTCCTTCTCCAGTTCCGTTTTCCTGTTCTGACACCAATGTAAGGTCACAAGCACATCTGTTAATGTAGGGAAAAGCAGAGTGCATGGAAACATATTCTTACTTTCAAACTGGTTGCCACATCTTTTGAAGTAGCTTTAAACTTCTAGTTAAGGCTAGCAATTAAATAAGCCAGTCCTATTACAGGAACACCATCTTGGTCTATCAAATTAATAAATCTATACTTAAGACTGTTGCTTAGTCATAAATACATATATATATTTGTATTTTAAAGACAAAGTATAATTCACCATGGCAGGAATGACTTGCTGTTCATCACCATCAGAGTGGAAGGCAGTGCAGGTGTGATGCCAGGCTTTAGTCTTCTACCTGAACCTGCACTGTATATGTGGAGCCAGGGTTTGTGACAAGCTTTTCTAAACCTCTGAGCAGTAACAGCATCTCCCTGAAGAGGGCTGAGAACAGGGGCAAACATGAGTCCAGAGAAAATGCAGCACAACTTCACAGCAGGCAACAGAGAGTATCCACAGCCTTACCTGTGCTTATTACAACACCAGAAAACTTCAAGGGAGCTTTTAGAAGGCCTGCTGCACCCCAGGCTGCAAAGCTGGTGCTTCCTTGGGTGCTCAGCCCTCACTTCTCTGAACACATACTGGTTTTATAACCAGCTTCATGTGAGGGTGGCCAAGGAGCCTGGGTGTGAGCAAAAGCAGGCTTTACCTCACTGGATAAGTTGTATAGCCTCTGTAGCACAAGAACACAAAAAGATTTCTGAAAAGGCTTTGTTATGCTGCTCCATCCTCATGGCAACCTGTCTGGAGCCATACCTAGGCAGACAGCCTTTCCTTACAGCCCATTATGTGCTCCAGGCTCATTACCAAGGTCACAGCTCCCTTGCATTTGTGACAGAGGGATTCTGCACCTCTCAGACTAATAATGAGGGGAACTGGGAACAGAAAAATGATAAATCTGAGAAATAGATTCCCAGTTAATATTTGTTCTAGGCTTGAGGAGCCATAATTCATGCTACAGAAAACCCTAAAAATCAGTTAGAGATCACAGCACTGACTTCCCCAGTAAATGATATGTAATATTTAATAGCCTAAAGACCAATAATCTAAGCTTACAGATCTATATGATCGTGAATTATTTCTTATAGGGCTTTGATTAAGCATCCAGATCTGTCATCAGCATATATGATGGACAAAATCACATTATATCACAGCATTCCTGCATGTGAACGGTATTTGCCTTCAATGTAGCCAAGCCTGAACCCAAACTCTGATTTCTCTCTCTGGTAGTGCAGTTTTAGGTTTGAATCTGATGAAGACTTCTTCAAATGAGTAACCCTCTTACAATCAATGGAGTTACTCAATTCAGTAGAGAAGGGTGATTAATTTAGTGAAACAACATGGATGGCAGGACTGTGGGACACCCTCTGTGACTGTCCCCATCTCCCCTGTTTTCCATTCACAGGTTCAATGTCAAGTGGAACAATTAAGAGAATCTAAAGGAAAATAAGGCCAACCCTCCAGCATGAGCCCTTGCTGGTAAAAGTAAACTAATTAGGTATAACTGACATTTCTTTGGCAGACAAAGCCCAAGAGTACAGAATTTCAAAGTCCTTTTGCTGATCTGGCTTATTTCACTCAACAGAACTGGTGAACTTTAATAGCAAATGCACTTTTCCTTCAGTAAAGGAAAGTCCTTGTGTAGACTGCTTTGTTAGCCAGCTATGCTGGCAAATCTCTTCAGCAGAGACTGATCTCAGCAGAGCTGTAGACGAAGGCCAAAGTTCAGATTCATAAAGCACAAGCCACTGGGTACCAGCTGAGACCTAGTAGCTGCCTCTCAGCATGCTTTTGACCTAAGCCAACAGTTTTAACATCTTTTACTGTAGCTTAAATTGACTTGCATTTCTGTGAACTGAGTAAATGTTCCCAGGTAACTTACTGTATTGTAACTTGTTGAACCAGAGTGAAGATGCCCAAGCACCTGTGGAGCACTCAGGGGAAGGGAATCTGATCTTCCTCTTCCCAAACCTGACACAGAAACAAAAATACTCCACACTAGTATGTTCTGACACTGGCTGAAGTTCAAGTTCCATTTTCCATCAGCCCCGTGTCCATCACTCACTAAATCTTCAGACCAAGAGCGTTTCACTTTTTGTTGGGGCTTTTAAGCCAAAGCTCTTGGCGCCTACATTTTGGTCTGATTTATTCTGCCAGATCTGATTGTAACTCTCAAATGACAGATTGAGTCTTCCCCAATGTTTATATTTTACCAAGCAGACTGAAGACAATCAATAAAGCAGAGATCATCTCAATAAAAATTTGTATACATTTCATTAAGTCATTTAAGTGCATGTGTAAGTAACTGCATGAACAGTTTCCAAGTGGAGCACTGTGAAACTCCATAGCAACACTAATGACATCAGGGAAAAGAATGAGCCTTTGAAAAAATAGAAAGCTGGGGAGGTCATGGCTTTCAGCCACACTTGATCCCACAACATTCAGCATAAAACATACTGTTTATTCCCCCAGCTGGTGAAGAACTGAATGCAGGAGACAGAGGTGATGTTCTCCTCCACACTGATGCCATTTTTAAACACACAATTGCTTGGGCTCTTCACCTGTGGTAACTCTTGGAAAAATCCTGGGCAAGGCCTTGGCTGGCTACTCTTAGAAGCAGTGATTAGAACAGCAATAACAATGGTCAAAGAAAATGCAATATGTGACATTGGAAGCAAATTCCTGTACCAGAGAATCCCTCTGTGCAAAAGCCCTTTTCATACAACAGCACCAATTATTTCAGAGTACAGAGCCACAGCTTTGAACTGTAGTGGGAATAAAAACAACAACCCAAACATCTCTAATTCTATTCTGGCTCTTGCCAGCTTCACATCTGTAGCATGAACACCTTCTGCCCTTTATGGTCAGGAATCACCTCACAGCTGTGTGCAAGCTCTGGTTGGGCCCAGATGTGAAGAGGATGGAGAGGGTGTGGATCCGCAGGTTGAAGTGGCAGCCCAAGGCTGATTGCTCTGGTATGGACACTGAGGAAGAAGGATTTGCACAACCCAGCTTTCCCTGCTCAGCCTGAGCTGCAGGTGTGCCTGGAGTGCAGGGAGGATGCAACACCCTTCCCTGCAACACCCAGGGAAGCACAGAGCATGGAAGTGTCACTGCTGTGGGCTCAGGGTGACAAACCCAAAGTGCTCACAGCACAGCTGCCTGGAAGGGATGGAGTCTGCACAACAGGGGCTGTGCTCCAGCCAGCTCAGGACAAGAAAGAATAACCCAGCCAGGAAAGCACTCTGAAAAATCCTTCAGACATTTGAAACAGTGCTCATTACTTTTAATATCTGCATTTCAGATTTTCCTGGGGTTCTTGTTATTGTTATTCCTATCCTTTAACAAGTAGAAAGACATGGAAGAGCTAAGATATTTCCTGATCTGTTTTGTTTGCCTGTAGATAAATAAACCTACAAATGTTTCAAAAGATGCTCTGAGTTTTGTTTCCAATACACATGACCCACGTCATTTCCTCTCAGAAATATGTTTGTGGGAATGCTCAACCAGTTCTCGTGTTGACATCCATAACAGTCAACTTCTGATTTCAAATTAAAGCAGTCAACCACCAGCACTTCTGCACATGGCTGTGCCTCATTGGCATGTGGGGGACACTTCTGTCAGTACTCTAAATTCAAACACTTCTGCAGGCTGTGACACCTTTCCTGCACTCCTGGTGCCCCTTGCGGACATTGTTTTGCCTTGATGCAGAACTTTGTCAGTAAAATCCCAGAGTACAGACTGAGTTGTATTGGCAAGAGTCTTTCTGGTGGCTCGTTTTGCCTCAGAGCAAACAAGCAGGAGTAGCACAAGTGATTGTGATCCTTGGGACTGATTTCACTCTAATGGAGTAAATACAACAGCAGCAGCAAACACTAATAGCTCTTTTAACCACTTGCCATCCAGATGCAAAGATTCAATTCCAGTGTTTTCTGCATTGCAACAATTTCCAAGTGGCCTTCCCAAGATCCCCACAGATCTCAGCAATCCTCAGCCCAGCATTAGAGCTGATCTTGCTCATCAGAGCCATCACCCAGAGATCATGGAACTGGAGGCAGCACCACAGCCTACTGCAGAAACACCCACCCCTCCCTTGCCCTCTACTGATGTTAAAAAAGCACTCATCACCTTGAAACGGGAGCACCAGAAAGCAGGCAGCATGCAGGATTTGAAGTGTGTATCCTGCAGGCTGAAAGGCTGTTGTTAAATTTCTTTCTGTTATTCCATGGCATGTCAAAGGAGGGGATGCAAGGTCATTAGTCCATAATGTTTTGGCTGCTGACAGCTTGAGTGAAGAAACCAGGCTCTATTGGTATGCTACCTGCTTATGTTCAGTAGGACACCAGGTTTGATGTATATTGAGATCATTTTCCTTATAAGAGAAGGATTCCTTCATGAAGGAAAAAAACAAACCCAAAACCCTCACTTCAAATCTGAAGTTCCTGAGTGTTTTAGGGTTTTTTTTAAGCCTTTTAAAAAACAAAAGCTGGGGAGGAAAGGTCTCTAGTGCTCATAAGATGTGAAGGTAACCTTCAAAATGTGAGTCAAATATAACCTATGCTGTAATGCCTACTCAAGTTGCAAAGAGCTCGAAGCAACAACATATTAACTGTCCAGTTCTGCTTCTATAATAATTATCCACACCCACTATTTCAGTGCTTAGCAAAGACCAGTGAAAGGAACATGAACATGGTCATTACTCCAGGGATCTGTAAAATACAGTGCTGTCAACCTCAAATACTGAAAACTGTCCCACATCAACTCCCCTTTCCCAAAAAGACAAAGGACTAGGTAAAAGAGTTGAAATTAAATGCTTGTGGGTATTGCTTTGTGCCTTTGTAATTTCATATCTCTTGTGTGCACTGAAGCCAAAGTTTCAGGCTTTTATCCGCATTCAGAAATGCAAGAAAAAAAAAAAATGAAGTCAATGTAGCCATTTGGCTTTTAAGGGCAGAGAGAAATACATTATTCTTAAGCTCACATTTAACTCGTGAGAGAGCTGACAAGGTCAGCAGCCACATTTGACCAATATCTCATTTCTGATGCTGAAGACAGAAGATTCTGACAGATTACCATTACATCAGCATATGCTAAACCGGTCCTGAAAGGTTAAAGCATGCTGAAGAAAGGTGAGCATGTTTCCATTGCACAAGTGCTCCATTTATACATCACATTTATTCACTTACTCTCACCCCTTCAGCCCAGTCTGTTAAAGATGAAATCATTACTCTATGTCATCACCTCCTTCTTCACATCGAAGGACCTCATTCTTGTCACCATATATTTATGTTGCTGAAAACCAATGACAAATCTGTGCTGTGTGAATAAATGCAAAATGCAGTCCTGACAACCAGTGTAGGAAGAAATGCAATCACCACAACACAAAAGAGAACCACCCCACTAGTCCATAAGACAATGCAATGAAGAAGCCCATTTCCCAGCTTGCTTCAGTGAGAAATAAAAACCAAGTCTGTCAAAACACAGATTGTACCTCTCAGCCTTTCAGCCCAAGGGAATGAATGTCAGAAATAAAGAGCAAAAGTAGAAATGTCAGCAACCAGAGCCATATTGCAGTCTGCTTTTAAGGGCAAGCTTTGATCCTGTGATGGGTGTGGGGAGATGAGAGGATGGGGTGGGTTCCCATTTCTGAAACACGACATGGTGCAAGCTTCCTTTGCTCTAAGCAAGCTCTACATTTGTGTCCAGCACAGCCCACTGCGTTGCTCAGGACAAGGAACAGAATTGTACAAGTTTCCCCACATTCTCCCCCAAAGTACTTAGAGAGACCCTTGAATCCACAAACACAAACAAGGGCAAGGCAGTCTTTTTGGTTCCTCTGCAAGGTTTCCTTCAAGTCCAAACCTGTTTTAATTTCCTTCACAATAAAACAATATATGTCTCTGTCCCTAGTTACTATGGAGCTTAGGAAAGGGAGAGGCAGAAGTGCTGGTCTTACAAGCAATGCTGTGAGCAATGTTCCTCAGTACCCTTCTGTGGCATGAGACATTCATTAAAAAAGTCTTGGCTCTGCTCTCTTCATTGTTAATAAAGCTGTGTGGAGCTGTGGAGTCCTGCTCCAGGCACAACCTCAACTATAGCTAGTCTTTATTGAATTCAGTTCCACTGTACTTCTATTTTCTTTGCACAAGGACTTCTGCAATTTCAAACCCAACACTTGTTGTAGCATTTGTAGTATTGTGGGTCTCTTTTTCCTTTCCTGAGTTAACCAAGTTCATGCTGGAGAGACTTGAGACACAATCTATCTGGTTGCAAATCACCACGTGTTCTCCACTGGAACAGATCCCAGTGGGAAAATTTTAGCTGGGATTCAACACCCTGTTGCAATTTTCCCTTGATTTCATGGCCAAAAATATGAAGGAACCAAGCTCTTCTATTTTTCCACAAAGGCTTCTTACCACAGGGACTGTGCTCATCGTTACAGCAACAGCAGTGTAGTAAAGACCTTTGAGGCTTACAAAAAGCCATTTCAGACTAACCAGAAGACTGATGCACAAAGCTGCCACCACTGGCTTCCTGTCCCTGTGCACTCCTTCTGCCATTTTCCTTCGCACAGTGCCTTGAAGAGCAAGGAGCAAAGGGCAGGCTGGTCACCATCCTGACAGAGCTTTGCTGCCCACCCTGTCCCACTGCAGCCTCAGAGCAGCACGGGAGCTGTTGGCTTCTTGTCAGATCCCTGACACCAGTGCTCTGCTCACAGCAAGAGCCGGCTTTTGCCTCAAGCACAGGCTCTAACTAAAAAGGAAAGTAAAGAGTACATTACCCTGCTGTTTCACAGAGAACCAAGGTTAGCACAATTTATCATCTCTAGATGAAATGTTTGCAACCAGCAGCTCCATCCATCTTCTCTGGGTGCAGTCATTTTTGCCAGTCTTACTTTGCTGCCCCTTTTTACCAACACAAGAGTCTTTTATCTGAAAGCATGTTTCCCTGGAGATCAAAAGTATATTCTTCAGTTTTCAAATCTTCCCTCTTTATCCTCACAGTTCCCATATACGGGAAAAAAATGGCCAAATGTTAGTGAGAGTATATATAAATCACACCAAGCCCTGATCCTCTTATCCAGTAACCATAACACATCATATATTGAAAGTCTTTCTCTGAAAGAGTGGAATAAATTATATTTTGCTTGCCAGCATACTGAACCTTATGTTGGTTATTGTAAATTACTGAAAGCACAAAGGTATAGCCTTTGTGTGCTGCTCTTGGAATATGGAATATGAACATCAAAGCAGCAGTTATCAGAAACTGCTCTTTCTCTGCCTCTGCTTTTGACAATGGGCTGAGCTTCTCCCAGCCATTACCAAGTTAAAAGAATCAGAATTAGACAGACCATTATAAAAAGCAATTGTTACCAAAGATAATAATTATCTGGACTACAAATATCACCATAACCAAATAGTTGGTACTCAAATAATTAATTATAGGATAAAAGCATAAACAGACTAACAAAAAAATAAAAAGGAGATAAAAAGATACATTCTTTATAACCTTTATCAGCATTCAAGTTTTTAAAAATGCTATCACACCTACAGCTGTTGAAAGGAATCATTACTATCATCAAAGTTTCATTGTTAAACAGTAGAAGATCATCCTTTTGTATGTGAGAACATTAGCCAATGAGAAATCATCCTACCTTAATACAATTTTTTTGCCAGTCTGTTTTCAGAGTTGAGATGAGCTTGGCTCTTACTCTGGACACAGCGAGACACAGAGTTTATGTCTAGGCATTCTAGATCAAAACTGCACTTTTTTGCATTCTTCGTCACAAATAAGTTAAGAATTTGTCTCTTTCTTAATCAGAAAAATACCACAAGTGTCACCACCACATGCATTTATCCCATTCAAACTCACAAATCTATTTTAATTCTGAGGTATCACAAAGCTCCTCACAGCTATAGCCCACCTGGGATGGTCTCAGAAATTATGCTACTGCCTTGTTCAACTTAGGCTCAGATAGGAAAACAAAGCAACCTGAAGTTACTTCATGAATTAACTTGTATGGATTGCTTTCTGTCACAGAACAGAGGAGCTTGCAGGTTCTAATGCTTTTTCTTGAGCAGCTGTACTTTTACTTGCAGGTCTCAATCTTTTCCCAACAGATTGATTAGAGTCAGTGACAGCTGAGACTCTCCATCAACCTTGCCTTCTTTCAAGCAACATGTACAACTCACCAGCTCAATAATTACAACAAACAAACCAAATGTCCCATCTGTCTCACTCTAGGCAGAGCCCACTGAACATCAGTGCCTGCTTTGAACATGCTGCAGAGGTTGGAGGGACGAGGGGTCACAACCACCCTGACCTCTGGTGCAGAGCAGGACTGGCTCCTTCTCTCCCTGTGCACTCAACAGAGAGAGAACACACAGGAAAGGCAGTCAAATGGGAAGAGAATGTATCTTCTCCTTGTCAAGGAGGCATTTTAATTTGCTTCTCAGTTTTAAAATGCTCCATGATGACTTTGTTTTATAAACGCTATGGAGCCTGAGGCACACATTTGTATTACAGTTGAGTGCTTTTATTGCATATTATATTTTTAATTGTTTCTTAGAAGATCAAGGATTTTTCCACTGAGAAATCTAATACATTATTATTATTTCTGATTCCTCAATTATTTGGATCACTGTGGTGCATGTCAGCCACATGACTTGTGTGTATCTTTCTTCTTCTTCCTCTCTCAAAGGATTCAGTTGTTTGGATTATGCAATCATTTTGTTAATACCAGGACAGATGGCCACAATGAAAACACACAGGGTACTCTCTCTGATAGATACTTGCCAACATCAACAGGAAAGAACAGAATTAAATTCATGAACTTCAGAGAGAAAGCACAAGCTTGTTCTTTAGCAGTGAATGGCATAATGCTTTAATATACAGAGAAATAACCAATGACAATCCATGGATATGCAAGTTGAGAGACCTAAATAATTCAAAACAGGGTCTGAAGTCACATGTAGAGGTCATTTCACAGACAGTTGCAAATGCCCTGTTTGTCACAAATGGCACAATTCAGGTGTGGAAAGGATGCAGGATAAGAATCTGGTGCTTTGCCACCCAAAAGGTTTCCTAACATCAAAGTTATATTGCCACGTTCCTGTTGCAGTTGAAGCCCACATCTCTAACTCTGTCCACTGTTTATTCACCTCATTCTTCAGTCTGGAAAACTCTTCCTTTATCTGCCTGCTGCCCCCTCTAAACCAGAGCAAACCAAGCACCTGTGGTTTAACCTCAAGCCCCCGAGCAGCACCATCAGCAGCATTCAGTGACTCTGGCCCTGAGCCCATAACTCCTGGGGGAGCTGGGGGCACACACAGCTCACCCACACATCTCACCATGTGCTGTGAGTGGGAAAGAAGGTTTCCCAGTGCAGAGAGAATACATATTTCAGTTTGAAAACTTGCAGATTTGGCTGCTAGACTCACCAGACCCCAGTTGCCGAAAGGAAGTCAAAGGCATCTGGAAAGTTTCCATGCTCCTGACACTGCCTGTTCCCATGACGTCGCTTCTAGCTCTCAACCAAGAGACTCTTAGATGTAACACCAGGAAATCCATCTCCCTCCACACAGAAAGAGCTTGTGGCACAGAGGTCACAAAGGAGCAAGGAGATGTAACAAGAGAACCCCCACAACCAATGATTTATTTTTTTTTAAGATTAAAAAAAGAGTAAACATTAAAATTTTGATCTGACATTTCTTTTACCAGCAAAATTATGATGTTAAATGGGATACTGCTGACATGAGAAAGCTGGATGAAGGAATAAGACAGACTTTGCTTTCCTTAACATGTGGTCTCTGACATCTGGCAAAATTTTGTCAGAGCTTGGTAAATCCAAAAGTCTCAAAATAATTAACTGGAGCAAAGTATGAGAAGAGAATTGGGCATCATTGCTAGAGAACCCTGTGTTTCTTTAAACCAAGTGACAAAGACCAGATCCTGCTCAGGCCAATATTCCTTGTCTTTACAATTAAAATGCAGACTCATACACTAAGCAGACACTCTACCAAAGCTTACACCTCTATATTCTTTAGATATATATTCTGTATTCTGAGCCTAAACCTCAAGATGAGACGTGCCACTTCCAATACCTCCGAAATCTCAATTTAGATGTCTCTGGTTTTCAGCCTAGGACTCACATGCCCTTGCAAGAGCACTAGGATACAATACTTGCTCATAGGACTGCATTGCTCTCAGTCAGAAATGGGAAATACATATTTGGGCCTAATGGAAGTAAACATTATATAAATTATCTGCTGTGGGTCATTCAGGGAACTGTCTTTGCACCCAAACACAGATATTTAAAGTTTTTCCTTGTACTCATTAGCAGTTAAAGTAGAAGCATAAAGAGGAAATGGTACCTCAGTTTATCAACTGGATCAAGGTGCACATATATTCTTCTGCAACCATATTTCAAGGAAAAGATCTTCAGCTGTAAATGGCAAGAGGTAATTTGGGTGTGAGTGAAGTGGTGGATACAAAACAAGGATTCCTTTGCAAACGTGGCTGTACTGCCCTGCATACATACTCAAGAGCTACAGTAAAAACTGGTTTTATTCCTCAACCTAAAGTAGGGAGCACATCTGTGTTCATTGAACTGAAGCACATTAACAAATGTCAGCTTTTCATGAACTTGACCTTCTACTGGAGAAATTTAAACACTGGTTTTTGCTACCCTGAAATAGGGTAGACTTTGGAGAACAAGTGAAACCAACTTCTGGAAAGATACAGGCAAACATCAGCGTTGATCAAAACCTTTCCTCTGAGAAAACAGGAACAATGAAGGCAGTGCCCATCTCAGCAGACATCTTTCAGAACAGAATTACAGATTATGCTGATACAGAAAAAGGCAAAGTCCTGAATTTACACACCATGTCCTCAGAAGAGCTCAGGAAACTTCCCAACAGATCTGAAGTACTTGTGCTGTGCTGATTTATTTCCAACCAAGAATACTTTTTCCCATATTAGCATTTTGAAACAGTTTTTTAATATTAATTTCCATGCCATTACAAAGAAAATGTCACAAACTAAAACTTAAGAAGTAACCTTGAGAAAGAATCATTTGGATTCCCCTTTCAGTCCTTGTATTCCCTCACTCACTTATTCTAGCTGTCATCCCATTGTTTGGTTCATTTTTCATTAAAAATGGTTTTGACAAATGCACATTTTATAGTGAAAACAGTTGCAAAAAAGAACACAGCAGTATTTTGATACATAACGGTTCTGAAGACTATTGAGTAAAACAGAATTATGACATGCTGAGTTTATTTTCTCTGACTTTTATCTCAGTTATTTAATGGAAGCACATGAAAAATTAAGACAATAGATATGAGTACTAGTGATACTTTCCCTAAATGGAGCACTTCATCACAGCTGTTGGGCACTGGCAGAATCCCACTCATTTCACTTTCACAAGCAGCTCCAAACACTTCCATCATACACAAGAGAACCACCATAAGGATTTACCACACACCCACGACACCACTGCTGGCATTAGAAGTGCAATTTCCTACTGATCACCCAATGTTTTCTCCCCCAAATCTATCAAGTGAAGCTTCCCATAAAAGTACTCTCAAACACTGGGTCTCATCTGCCTTCGGCAAGTTATAAGTAGGGCAAAATGAAGATGTATTTCCCACGTAAATTAAAATTGTTCTTATGATTGCAATATTTGTGTCCCCAAGAGAAGAAGAGTGTTTGAGGTGGGTGGATAAACAAATATTCTAATCACATTCTTTTGAATGCTGCAATTTGATTTCAACATCAGTTAAGTTTTTTCTTGTTAATTTCTCCTCTTAGCTCAGTGGGAACTATAAAAAACCAACAAAAACATGTCCTTGTAGCTTACTCCTTTTCGATCTGTTATGATTTATTTGCATGTTTATTTGCCTTGTTTTAATGATTGGCTTAATGTATTTTCCTTTTTTTATTCCTGTTTTCACAGTACATTTCAGGGATCAGCTCCACTTGATTTCTAGCTGCTGAGTGATTAACCCAGGGGGAGTCCATCTGCAAACCCTAGGAGCCAGCTGGGTTACATCCCCTCGTGCTTCCAGCTCCACTGGCTGTGTTTTTACCAGGGTGGGTTCCAGCTGCTCCTCGCAGAACTTCGGTGGTGAGGAAGATGGGTTCAGGTTCACGTGCCTCTGTGCTGGCCATGCTGACAGAACACTGACCACAGGTCACAGCTCCCTGGGAATCTGCCACTGTGTCACCTCCCTGCAGCCAGTGAAGCCAGAAAAGTCAGCTTTCCAGAAGATACCAACACCTGGACTGTGGGAAAGGAGGGAGGCTGCCTGCGGGCTGTGCCATGTAGCCTCTGATCCCCCTCATCAGCTGCTGGGTGAAAAGGTCTCCAGGGTGCTGCAGCAAACTTGTCCTGCTCTTCTGGCTTACCGAACTGGCTTAGGCATCATCATTGACTCCAGGGGACTAAATGCAAAGGGATTTAGGGAAGAAACCTCTAGGAAAATTAAAGAAAAAGTCTCAAAGCAGTGTCAACATGCACACTGCACTTACATGAGGGAAGTGCTTAGGGGTTAATTTGTGAATGGTAAAGTATTAAAGCAGCAGCTCTGGAATTAGCTTCCCATGTAATGTAGTACTTTAAATATTCCTTTTGTATGGGCAGATTGTCATTTCCTGCAGTACCATTTTAACAACTTTTAGTGGCAGCAGAGGCAGTCTCTGAAGTCCTTTAACTAACAGAACCCTATTAATTTGTTGGATTTATGGCCTAACCACGCAATTATTTCACATTCTACAAAAAGACATTACATTTTGCATCAACACAACCCACAAGTGTCTGATGTCTTTGTAGTGCTTCTCTCTATCACTCAGTGATAGAAAAAACACAAGAGAATTTGAGCAGAGCTGGGTCCTGGGTTGGAACTGGAGAAAAGGCAGCCAGGGGAGAGAAGTAAAGGAGCAGTGGGACATGGGGGGACTGTGTGACACTGCTGTTGTATTTCTCTAGTCTGAGCACAGGTGCCTGCCTGTCTGATCAGCAGCATCTACAGCTGAGAGCAGAGGAGAGCCCAGGGTGACTAAATTATCATGGCTGGTGAGGTTAGGTGAGAGATGCGGAGCCACACGAGTGCCCTGAGAGCAGCACAGCCTTGCCTTGAGCTCCAAAGGACACACACACGACACCACCCTGCTCTGAGCCTCTCAGGAAAAGCTTCAATTTAAATGGGAACTACGTGTTTTCAAATCTTTTAGATTTGCTGCAGTTACTGGGAGCAACATCAAGCACAACAGCGAAGTTTACAAGGTTTGGAAGTGAAGAAATCCTGAGAAAACTATTATGGGGAACATGAGAATGCCAATAAGAGCAGCAGTGCAAGGAGAACAAGACCAAGACTGCAGAAATGAACTGAGACAAAGGCACTCAAATCATCAAGGCAAATGCACAGTAAGTAATAAGTGAGTAATGCTAGGGTGACAGTTCACTCTGCATATTTATATTTCTCTTCACTTGGTACTCATAGAGCTCTTTGAAATGCAGGAGTAAGTTTCTGGGAGGCTTAAAGGATTTAGCCATCTAGCTAAAATAAACAAAACACTCCTGTCTGCTGGACGAGCAGTAGATAAGCCTAGTTAGAAGAAATGCTTAAACTAGTTTTTACAAAAAGAAAAACAAGCTAATAGAAACGAACAAAAAAACCCCCAAACTCAAACCCAGTAAAACAAACAAAGAGCAATAACAAAAAACCCTCACCCAAACCCAAACACTCATTTGTGTCTCTCTTGTCAATTTTATGTATGTGAGCATTGCTGCCACTCCACCTGTTCTGTGGGGCTGGGTGTCCCAACAGGAGAAAAGAAACACTTGAAAGATGGAAACACAAGAAGGACTTGGGAGAAACCATTCAAAAGGGCATTTCTGATTATTCAAGCTGTCCCTTCCAGTCACTTTCTTTGTGCTCTTGCTTTTGGGAATGATTAGCTGCAGCTTTGAAACACACAGGAGTGCTCAACATCAAACAACCAGACCACATGGGCATGTCCCAGATATTACCACATCACTATATTATACAAAAAGTCAAAAAAGTTTATTGCCCCTCCTCACTTAGACCATTATCTCTGCCCTCCATGTTTCCAAAAAAGGGTTGGTGGAAAAGATTAGCAGTGCCAAAAGTATTCCTCATCCAGAAAATACAGAAGAGAGCTTGAACTCAGACAATCCCTACTTGATATTTTTGCTTGCTATGAGCTGGCAAGTACCTGAAATTCTAGACAGCAAAAACCCAAGAGATATTCAGAAATTAATCAATACAATGAATCCTTCTCATGAGAAGGTTGAAGAGTGGGGGAGAAATAGATGCTTAAGAAGCAGAACCAAGAGAACAATGACCTGGATGCAGGTAAAAGTCTCTCCTGTAATTCTGTGAAGAGATTATTTGCTGCTCTATTGTCTGGTCTTTAACAGAAGAAACACATCCATTTTTCAAAACTGCTGAGGAGTATGAAGAAAAAATATAATGAGCAAGTCCCACACGACACTGATGGGAACTTTCCATTCTGAAGTGTGGAGAGGCTCCAAGGGCACAGCATACATCCACATTTCATTTCCCCTGCCATATCTGAGGTGTGTCCAGCTCTCTTTCATGTAAAAGAACAAAAAAAAATCCATTTGAAATACACTAATATTGAAGACATTGTTTCTGCAAAGTTTAGGGACACACAGAATGGAATCTGCATGCAAGGCTGTTTATCAGTGGTAAAATTATTTACAAGGAAGTGGCCATTCCTCACCTGAGCATTGCCTGAGCTGCTCAGCCCTGCTCTGACCTGTGTGCAGCCTCACAGTCCTTGTGCAGCTGCTCTGCTTCCTCAACACGTCTGAAAGCTCCAGCTGGTAAAAGACCTTTGGCATCTTTCGCACATTCTTTTTTTGAGGCAGTGGAAGGACAATTTACTTTCAAGACGCACAGTTATCCCCCCTTCCCCTGGCCATTCTCCCAGAGGTCACCTAACAATTCCATTTCATCACAGTGCATGTTGCTTTTATCTGATAGTTCTCCCTGTGTGTTTTAAAGACCTGTTTGTTGTAGTTACTGAAAATTGGCAAGTGTCACAGGAGTGACTGAGGAAAGCAAGCAGTGCACAAAGCCAAGGGAGAGTGACATTCAGACTGGTTGTGTACTCTGTTTTTTGGTAGACACCCTAAATGCACACCCCTGTCAATTTTTTACTAATCTCATCTCCATTAGGATCTGTTTACAAAGCTCTTAACATAAAGAAATACACTAAGGTCCAATTTCCCAAGTAGAGGATAAGAATGTGTGGTGTTTTCTCCTTGAAATGGAAACACTAGAAATGAATGTTACAGCCCTTCAAAATGTTTTTAACAAAATATTTTTCCTTAAACAAAATGTTATTTAATGACATATAGAGTAAAGTTCAGGTAGGTATCTGGGATCTCAAATGAAGTCACAAAGATCCCAAATTTTTAAAAAAAAAGTCTGACTTGGAAATCTGAAAATGGATGTTTCAACAGCTCTGCTTCACAGACAGTATAAGGTTTGATGTTGTTCCAATGGGAATTTCAAAACCTTAGAGGCTGTTGCAAGACAGAATTTCTTGTTCCTCAGCCAGCTCTTGTTAGCATAGTCATAATAACCATAATCAGAGATTTATGTAGTCTTTTAATCCCATAGAACTTAAAGGAGTTTGCAAGTAACTGTGATCATAAAAAACATGTATGAAACAGCCACACTCATACTCCCCACTAAGTTAAAGAGGTTGGTCTGCACTGAAGTATGACAGCTGTTGAAGAAAGTGCAGAGTTATGGTTTGAGAACAAGTGTGAGGTAAATATAGCAACTAATTGAACAGCAAAAGGGATTTAAGTAGGCAACTTATAATTATTCTAACTGAATTTATCTATAAGATGAAAGCAAGCAGGCAGGTTTTACTGAGAGGATCTGTACAATGTGCATCTTCTGCTTCATGAAGAAAGGTTCCTCCCATCTGCACTTGCCCCTGAAAGCCCAGTTTTAGTCCCTAAACTAAGTGCCACGTGCCTGCTTTCACCTGAAGCAGCAAAACCTGAGTCAGACAGGTTTGTGCATAAGGTTATAAGGTTTACCAGTGTCTGGAGAAGTCACCATTGCAGACAGCTTGTCCAAGACCACCAAACCAGAAGTGGAATGCCATGGGAAATCATTTACATGCTACTGGATTTAAAAAAAAAAAAAAAAAAAGTAAATTGCAATCTGTGCAGTTACACACAGAAAATTTGAGCATACTTATCACATCTGTAAAGTCAAGCAGAGAAGATGAAGACAGTTGACGTGATTCCAAATAGGCCAAAAAGGCATTTCCCATTCACACACTTTTAGAAGCTCCACATGCCAATCTCATACCACTTGGGGCTTAAATTCATGAAATACTCCTGTGAGATGCTTTAAAGATTATTGTGTCAAAGAGCAAAGCAGAAAGCCCTGCCAGGGAAGAGATTTCCAGGAGCTTCCTGAGACAAGCTGAGCAGAACACACAGCTGCTGAAGTAGGGTTTCTGCTGAGGGAAAAACAGCTACCTCTGTTAAAAGCAAAGACATAAAACCCGTGCAGTTCTGCACAGGAGAAATTCTCACCAAAGTGGCAAAGAGCTGCAAAGAACACTGACAGGAACTTTGTCATTATCATGGCTGTGGGATGTCATTGTCAGTGCAGTGAATGCTTCTGCACTGAAGGCAAGAGAGACCAAAAAAAGTAATGTAAATATTGTAGGATTGTTGGATGAGATGCAGTTCTTCTGAATATATTTGAATTTACCAGAAATAAAACATTTTTTTCTTTTAGAAAAATGGTTGATGGAATCTTCTCACATCAGGTTTAATTCCAATTATGAAGTCATATGTAAGCTAACAAATAAAAGCTACTAAAAAGACCTATTACATTGATGTTTTAGCCCTTTTTTTGTTATACATATTTGTTACAACCTTTTTTGTTATACCAGAATAAAAAGGACAAATCAGATTTGACCATCTCCTCAGTGTCCTCAACCAAAGTGGAATTTTTAAGAGATTTAAAAGCTTATCAAGCAGTGGAATAAGCTGTGGTCATTACAGAGACAGAAAGCCCCTCTTGCTCCCTGTCTGAGGCTGTAAGGTATTTCTTGGCTGGCCTGAAGCCCAGTGTGGGGCTGTTCTGCTGTGTCTGGATACAAAGGTAAGTGGGTTTGTCATGGTTTCCTTTCTGCCTACTTTGCTCCAACCTAACCAGTGAACTGTGCTTGGACTCACTCCAAATCATCACACCTGAAATGGAGCAAAAAAGAAACAGTTTGAGCAAAACTGAGTCCTGACAGAACTGGTAATGTGTGAACCCAAGCAGGTTTTGGGGAAGTGTTCCTAGGCAAAAAGGGAGCACAGAGTGCAGCAAAGGGGCTTAAACCTTCCTGATGCAACTCAAAGGAAAGGGGAAATGGTGAGAAGGCCCTGAACAAAATTTAAAATATTTCTTTTTTCAGTTAAGGCTGTTGCATATAGGTAAAGCCTTATAAAGTAAGAGCCTTGCTGCCCTTGTAAAATCATGGCTCAGGCCTGCTATTTCAGCTAAGGACAGCTAACAGCTAGCCTGCTAAGCTCCTGTGAGAAAGGAATTTGCACCTGTGTCAAGAAAGACTTCTATTTGTGTGAAACATCTTCTATCCAGGGGACAAGAACAAACATCATTAGAGAGGAAAGTCTTTGATGAACATGTACACTAGCAACTACTAACCAATGAACTGAGTTGCAGTAAGTTACTAACCAATTAGAATTAAACGCAATGCTTTCAGAAAACCATAGAAATATGAGCTGTGAAGAACAAAGATTGGCTATAATGCATGAAAAATTAAATGTCTCATCCATCTCTACTGTGACAAAAAGCCTCTCAGAGAAAGGAGCGCAAGCATGTCTCTGCTCATAAAATGACACTGCACCCTCTCTCACTGTGGTCTCTCCCATAAAAAGTTGGGAAGATCCCAATAGCAATCGTGGAGGCTGCCTAGTGTTTCTCATTAGGCTTTTAAGAAGTCCTTGCTAGTGAAATTCCCAAGGGAAATGAATAAGGCTGGGTTTGGGCACACTGAAAAACTGAATTCTGAACAGATACTTCTGTGGTGAGTGAAGTTCTGTTCATTGTACACACTGCAGGCTCTACCAAACCCTTCCCATACATCTTAGCAAAGACTGGCTAGAAAAAAATGGCATTGTGTCACTAGGGAGCTGAAGACTGCTGGACTCCTGTGTAAGCAAGGTGACAGAACTGGACTTAATGCTGCCAGGTTTAAGCTTGGACTGAACACTGATAATAATTTTCTGTTGTGTTCTAAAGCACAGTATTGTCTGCTCACATCTGGAGAAAGGTGTCTGTCTCTTCTGTGTTATTTCTACAGCCCCTGTGGTATTGCTTTCTCACAGCCTTGTCCACAAAAGCAGAGGGATTTCTCTGTCAAAGCAACATCCTGTAGGTCCCACAGGCCAGGTCAAACCCTGTTCCACTGGCCTTCCATGGACACACAGCAATGCCAGTTAGCGCACAGAGTCCCATGGAATGCGGACTTGAGGCTTCACAGTTTTGGGGGCTTGACTTTTAAACCTGACAAAGTTAAGAGAGCACTTAAAAGGACTAAAGAATTTGTTCAAGTTTCATGAACACTTCAGTTTATCTGAATTAACTTCTACTGTATATTTTGACCACAGAAAAACATGTAATCCAGGCACGGTTAAAGCTCCACCAAAAGCCCTTCTGATATAATTTATTATTCTCTTTCAACTAATGGGTATTAAAGCTACATAGTAAATTTTGAGAACAGTAGAAACTTGCCCCTTTGCCTGAGGAATGGGCACCAAAACAAGTTCACTTCCTTTCCCTCATCTACAGACAACGTGCACCCAATTTCAAATCCCTTGTGTGTCAGGTAGAAGCCCGAGCTTCAAGTGTGGAAAGAAAATGAGACAAGAACACCCCCTTAAAGGAAGGCTTCAGGGGAAACCTGTGCTGTGATTAAATTTTTGTTTTAAGAATATGAAAGAGGAAAGCACTACCAAACTCCAGACTCTCCTGCAGGGGTTTGGAAGAGTTTGAAGTCCTTGAATGGCACTGTGAAACTAAAGGGGAGAAGCAGAAGAAGAAAAATTATGTAAAAGACAAATAAACAGTACATGTATCAAGGTATAGAAGCATTTCATACGGCACTAAACTTTTAGGAGATGATGGCAACTCTGAATTGCATGGCAGAAAATGAAGAGAGACACAAGGAAAATGGCATAAAGTTGAGCAACAGGAGAAGGTGAGAGATGAGGTATCCAGGTTACAGATTATGTGCTTGCTATGTTACCCTCACCAGCCAAAGCTGGTACTGCCGAAAATTCCAGGCACACAAGGAATATTTAAAAATCTTTTAACATGGAAGCAGGGACTGGATATCAAGCAGTATTTGTTCCTTAATGGGAGCACTTGGGGGTTTCAGGTTTCTCAAACTGCATCCCATTTTTTCTGTGTCTTTAAAACAGGAACAAGTTTCTAGAGGTCAGTGAAAAGTTTAACATCTCCAGGAATCCTGACCTTCACCTTCACACACAGCCCTGGGTCACTGAGGGCTGGCTCCAGGGCTCTGCTTCCCTTGTGACACAGACCCAGCTCCTGCTCCAGGTCCCTCAGGTGCCAGCAAGTCTGCAAACCCAAAGGTAATTGGCCTTGAGATAAAAATGGGACATGACAGAGTCACCTACAGAGCATACCTGGGCTGCCACAGTGATAGTTCTGACTTCACAGCTCCTTGTTCTCAGATCAGGTTTTCCAGTTTTGTGTCTTAATGTGGGGTCAATGTGGGTTTGGCTTTACTTCACTTGAGATTTTGCTCTTCTATCAAAAGAATAAAAAATGCAGTAAAAAGTAGTAACACACCCCCAGTCTAATTTTGATTTCAAGACTGCCTTCAGACTTTTTTTACATTATCTCTGTGATGCAGCATTAGGTTTGTTTGGACAAGATTCCCATCCTTGTGGCAATAAAGAACTTTGCACCAGACCCCAAGTGCTCTTCCCTGTGGAAATGTTAACACCCAAGCAGTTTTCACCCTGATCATTTAGGTTTTCTTTCTGTTTTCCAATGTACCAGCACACAGTTGATAATACACAGGAATCTGCCTCCTTGCCAGGAGCTAAGTGAATTACAATCACCCTCAACAAATAAAGCAGCCTAAATTTAGGTGGGTAAACACAAACTTGCAGTGAAGTAATTGACTTGCATGCTACACAGCATTAAACAATAAACGGAAGAGAATGCACAGTTATGATAATGATTCTTTAAAAGCTTAAAAAGGATTTGAACTGAGTTGGAAACAGTGATTCTTATGTGAAAATCTTATTTATTTTGCAAAAGTGCCCTTATTTCTATTTGCTATATCCCAAGAACTTCTCTTTGTGATTTTTCCTTTTTCTTTTTTTTAAACTAGAAACAATTAAGTGCTAATTTTTTACAATAGTGTGGAAGATTTAGATGACTGTTCTATAACTGCACTCTCTTTGGCTGGATAAGTAGTTTTCCATCTCTGGATTTCTTCCCCTGCTTACAAAAAGACTTCTTCCCAGTTTAAAATAATAAGTCAAATATAATACAAGACAATATAACATAAGGCAAATATAATAAATCTCCTGCAGAGCTACATAATTCAAATTTTTTTAGGTTTCCTATTTTGATAAAAGGTGTCAGAATTATGAACCTATTCCCCTAGAGGAGAAAGTCAGGTATCACTGAACAAAATATACGTATATGCAAGGCTTCTTCATTGTTTTTCCATGGTAACTAGATTTAAAACAGATTAAAGCCTAAAATGAGGCAATTATGAGAGTCCAGGTGAATCATAGCTGATCTTTAATTTGAAGGCTCAGGTGAGTCACTACTTTTTATAAATTTCCTGATTACTAATCCCCCCAACATACAGATCAGGATTATTTATGAATAACAGCAGAAGCACAGGAGAAATACCACCCACTTCTGTCTGAGCTGAGGATAAAAAATAAAATTCCTGCCAAAATCACTCCCAACCCAATACAGAATGGCTGGTGGTTCTTCAATAATATTACTGGATGTTATTTGAGTTCAGATGAAGGCAGAAGAGGAAAAAAAAATCAGAATATTGAATAGAAAACACTTTTCTTTACAGACTTATTTAATCTTGTGTGTGTATATGGCTTTTTCCCTGGTAATTTTTTAACATCATCCTGTTCCTCACACTGTCTGCTTGGAACTACATTCAAAAGGCTTTAAACCAAACAGTGCAAATGAACCAAAAATTATTAAAATTTCTCTTCTGTTGCTGCTTATACTACATATGAGTATCCTATGCCTGCTAAAGGAATAAAAATGTCTTTTCTTTACACACAGCAAGTTCTTTATTCAACCTAGCATCTCCATGACTCGGGGTTTGGGTTGTCCAAACAATGACAAGCCCTGGATTTCATGTCACTGCTACACTTCAGCTGACACAGGCTGTATCACTGTGTCAGATCTGCAGCTCATTCATGGGAATTCCAGGAAGCTAAACCACTACAGAAGCTGTCAGTTTTGGTCTGGGCTATTTTTCCCTTCACATCAGTACTGCAGTATGGAAACATGACATGCTTAACTACCAGAGCAGTGGTGCTGAATTATATCCTTTTCTCTTCATACTGCATGGCAAGGGACTGGTCTTTCATTGCAACATTTACCACAATACCACACAAAGAGGATGTGCAAAGCTCAAAGACACAGCTTGCTGGTGCTGTAACCTAGCATGGCACTGAGGACAGGCAATATTCTTCAAAGATCTTGTGCTAATAAACAATTGAACCAAAAAACGCTGAAAGAAAGCCCATACCTGGCCTGGCCAAAACAAGCCAAAGGAGCACCCTGCTCTAAGCAGCCATAAGAAATGTAAATATTTCGTGTAGAAAAGCCCTGCCCTCTGGCTATGCTGCAGGATGAGAGATTCCCACCGAGTGCCTCTGTCAGAATCCTGGCTCTGCTTAGACACTGGGCTAGGTCACACCTGGGGTCACTTGCTCTCCCCAATAACTGTATGTGGGACACACAAACTGCTGCTCCAAGGTTCAGCACCTCCTCTGAGCCAGCCAAGGCAGCTCTCCTGCCCCATGTCAGACTCTGAAATGGTCTTGTTCAGAGCCAGCTCCACTGCAGCTCTCCTGGTGCTGAGCTCTGACCCAGCAGATTCACTCGGCCTTATGCAGACCCCAAAGGTAGCAGAGAAACCAAAAGATGAGATTTTTAACCCTTTCAACTTCTCTGCCCTGGAACCATGTACACAGAAGCAGAACTCTGCAGAGAGAAGCACTGGGGAGCAGAACCATTGTCAGTTCTCCATGAGCACAGATCCCCTGCCCTGAGCACCAGGTGAGCGAGCAGAGCCCTGTACAACAAAGCACCCACAGCACAGGGTTGCAGTACTGCTTCCCAAAGGAAATTACAGATGAGGGTGCAGAGGGTACAGAGAATTTGATTAACTTGATAAGATCCCTCTCCAAATATATTAAATCATCTTCTGTTCTTAGAGAAAACAGCTTTGAGTTTCTAAGCCAGCTGCTGCATATACTCCAGGGAGTACTGTCATACACACATTTGCAGCAACTGATTCTCAGCACAGCATTTTTCTGTCTGGGGAGACTCACCAGTTAAAATTAAAATGCAGAGTCCCACACAGCAGTGTAGGAAGGAGCACTTGTTACCTGGCAGGTGTCCTCCTGCCAGACATCTGATGGTACCAAGCAGTGTTCTCTGCGTTAACACATTAGGATAATGGACATGGAACACTGAGGAGGGGAAGAGAGGCTGCAGCTTGTGATCAAGTCTTTGTAAATCACTGCTTCACACTGAGAAAATAACTGCATGGATTATAACATGCCAATATTTTGTTGTAGGGGATCAGACTGGCATAATATCAGAGCTCTACAGCAAAGGCTTGGTCCTGTTTCTCTGAAATGCCTGTGCTCTCCTTCCTCTTCTCACTTCCTTCTGATGCTCTTTCCAGTGCATGCAAAAAACCAGAGAGGCATCCACAGAGAGCCTGCTTATCTCAAAGCCTGACTATTTTCTGCCCAGAATGATACCAGAGCCCTACAGAAATCTCTGTGGCAGCTGTAGAACACAACATTCAAAGGTGTCAGCAGAAGGAGGTGAACTGAGGTTGTATAGACCTGGTTGTAAGAAATGAAAGTATTCCAAAATCATTGATAACATTCAAGAATTAAGGGCCAATATTTAAAAATAAAATTCTTGCCTTTCACTCTATTTCCTACTTGCAAGCTTGCCACACTCTTCTGAGAAGGTAAATAGCATTATTTCATTTTATTGTGGGGAACGGAGAAACAAAGCAATAGAAAGATTTGTCCATAATAATCCAAAAGACCCGTGGCAGAGCTGGACATCATTCTCAATCCAACCCGGCCCTTTGGACATGGGATCTAGACAGGGCACCCCAGCAAGGCTCAGTCTCTGGTGCTGAATCCTGGCTCTGTATCAGTGCCAGAGCCCCTGCCCACAGCAGCCACCCTGCAGGAGTCCCACTGCCCTGGGGAAGGATCAGTGCAGGGCACCTCTGTGGTGAAGATCTCCAACACAACACACACCAAGAAAGCAAATATTGTCAATAATTAAAGGAGAAGAAAGTTATACAACAGGGGAGAAAAGGGATATTTTCCTCCACTTGTTGCCAGCCAAGTGCTGCTCTTCACCCAGGTAAAAATATTACTTGTGTCTACAGGATGGTAGAAATATACTTTATTATTAGCAGTTGCTGAGAGGCAGCTGTGTAAACTTTCTCCTGATTCCTGATGGTGGGTTGAGCAACAGTTTGATTTACCACATTCAAATTTCCTTTTGGTTGTTCAGTCCATTACATATACACATCGGAGGACACCACAGAACATTTCTGGCCCATCTTCAATTTAAACTGTTAATGTAATACTTTGACTCATGTATCTCTCACACTATAAATGTTTTGTTAATATGATACAGTATTCAAGATGAGGATAAATCATGGCTGTAAAAAGAATTTGCTTTCCACTTCCAGAACCACCCTTTGAGTGCCCACATAGAATATTGACCTATGACACAATGAAAGCCTAGTAAAATCTAATTTAATAAATGCAAATCTATTAATAAACCCTGCCAAAACGTGGAATGAGGCTGTTCACCTTCTCCTTAGTTTTTTCATTGTGCCAGCGACAGAACAGGGGATTAATGCTATGATTACTTTTCTACTGGTTTCTATACCAGTTAATTTCACAAATGGGACACTGGGACTTTAAACACTCTTGGAATAATAATCATCAACTGATCATTAGTGATTTAAATAAAAAATCGAAGCAGTAGCAAACCACTGAAAATCTCAAGCCACTATTCAAAGCTCAGTCTGTGCCCATCCTGATCTGAACCAAAAAAGACAGCTGCTTCAGGCACCAATTCAAGATAGTTTGGCCTAAAAGGGTGCTGGAAGCAGGAGCTGGCTTGCAAACAAAGCATTTTTTTTTCACAGAAAGAATAAATTGTAGAAAATTTTCCAAAACTTCTGCATGCATTGCTAAAATAGCTGAATTGCTTTAAACCATTTCTACTATTAACAAACTTTCATTAGTTTCAGAAAACAACATACTTTCCAAAGTATTTAACCACCATATGTATATATGAAAGAGAGAAAAATATTTGTCCCTCCCTAGATACTTACTATCCAATCCTGAGCTAAATTCCCCTCCCTGAGTTCTCTTCCTGAGCAGTATAATTTTTCTGCAAGAAAGGAAAATTCTGGTGCCTGGTCACAACCTGGAATCTTGATAACAGCAGAAGTCAGCATTAAATCATCTGAAAGCAGCTCAAGTGACCCAGGTTCAACATATTCATTAAAGATTTATATAAAGCCATCTGCATTGAAACCCTGAGCCAAAGGTTCCATTAAACTGGAAAAAAACTAAAATATAACTTTGATGAAAGTTACTGCAGAAAAGCAATTTCAATGATTGCTTTGGAACAGTGAATGTGGGTCCTTTCAGATTCCAGGTAATGCCTTGAGCTAGGAATACTTGCAGTATTTCCAGCCTAGAATAAATAAAAAGAACCTGCTGTGGACTACAATTTAGGCACCTTGGATTATATTTAACATCTGTATTCATACAAAGTGATGGCAACATCCATTTGTTAACAAAAGTATTTACATATATAATTTTGCCTATATAATATGTTGATTCCTTAAGAAGTCTGAAATGTTTTTAGCTTTTTGGGAAAAATCAGCAGTGAACTTCTAGGTCAAGCTTCAAATTATGTTTCCAGCCACTATAGGTTAATAAAGCATGTCCTGCCAATTACCAGCCCACAGTGCACGTGCTGAATCAGTGCTTTTCAAACCATCAAAGTCTTCACAGGAAAGCCTTGGTCCCAAACTGATCTCACCCACATCAGAGGTTTGGAGAGAACTTTGCATCCTATAGATCAGTTCAAATTGTGCTTTCAACCAGAAAAAAAAAAAAAAAAAAAAAGAAGCCCCTTTTCAGTCTAAGTAGGAGAAAAGTAAACTCAGTCCTACTCCTGGAAATTTTTCCATTAATACTGAGTTCCTTCGGCTCCCTAAAAGGCAACAGAATTAATCTGTGTTTACAGAATGCAGAGTACAGAATTTTTGAGCAGCCTCTTGAGGCAGGTGCACTTTCACACTCAATATGTAGTGATCTAGCCAAAGAGAAACCTCATCCTCATGTGGCCCCATGTCACTGCAATGGCTTAGTGCAGTTAAACCTGCTCCTTTGGAAGGGAGTTTAACTTTAGGCTTGACTGTCACCATAACTCATAGCAAGTTGTCTTCCTAAGCAAGATCTAAAGAACACATCCAACAGTCACAAGTTCAACACAGTGATCTTTTGAGCTCAGCTAAAGCTGGGTCAACTTCTTTGATGAACTCCATGCTACAAATGCCAGGTTTCTCAGGAAATGGAGTTTTAGCCCTGAAAGTTCTTAAAATTATATTCTGTGTGACTTCTACATAGGGGAAAAAGTCAGGTTTAGCTCCCTCAGCATAAAGTCTTCTTAGTAGATTAATCTTCAATTAGAGAAAGATAGAAATCATTAATTCTGAATCTAAACATGCTTGGGCTTTGGATCACACTGATTGGAAATTAGTGCCTCAGATTTATTTCTAAAGTAGGCTAAATAAAATCCACAATTCATGATGTTTTTTCTTTCCAGATCTACACACTGTCAGCAAACAGCTACTTAAAAACTTCCAAGTAGCTCTGCTGTATTTGTGATTGCCTTCTGCAGCTCAGAACCATAAAAGGTATAATACACAAATTTTCCCTCTTTCCAGTTTTCTTTGTTTTTCTCTCTCTTTTTGGCAGATGTCAAATAAAGGGATTTTATCATTCTGTTGGTATTGCTCATTTTTCAGCTGTATCTCTGATCTCATCACAATTAACTAGAGTGTTCCTCTGCCTCCACACAGCATAAACAACAGACCCAACAGGAGGGACACAGAGGAGCCAAATAGCATTAAGCAATAACCTATTTTAAATGTGTGAAGAGATAAGGTCTTACCTGCTACAGAATTCTCATCTCAAGGGACTGCTGGTTAGAAGGGGATGAAATCCTGCACCTTTACAAGTTCACTCAGCAGCCTCAGCCAGCCATTGGCTGCAGTGCCATTGGAACACACGGTTTGTGAGTGGCAGAGCCTGGGCAGTCATGGATCAGCTCACCCCAGTCCCAGCCCAACTGCAATTCCCTGCTCCTCAGTCACAAACCATGCCTCCTGCAGGGACATCTCCATTGTAGGGGCAGCTTGAGGATTTTTTTTTCACAGGAGGATCTCTTCTCACGGGATGACACAACAATCAAGTTGCATTGCCTTCTTTGCCTACAATAAGAATGGCAGAAGCAGAAACCGGTCCCTGAATTGCAGCTAAAGTGATGAGTTTTTCCCTCCTTCAGTTTTTTCATTTATAGTTTTATTCAGAGGGACTCTTCAGAGATGAGGTTGTGCATGGAGCTCATCCTTCAGCTTCAGCTGCTTAAAAAGGGATGCCAAAGGTCACTGAATCACCCTTAACTTGCTACCTCACCTTAAGGCAAAAGGATTATCTATGGCTTAGCTGAACTCTAGGTAGGGAGCTGGCACAGACTGCAAAAGATCCTGAGCAAATCCTGTAGGGACAGGTGGGTTCAGAGGCATTAAACTGTTAATCCAATAAAAAAGAAGGGACTACATTCATTACACATGCCATCAAACAATATAATTAAGCTCATTTTAAGGGAATGACTAATTTGTGAAAGGAAGGATGACAAATGTACAGTTGTCTTCCCACAATTATAAGTCTGAACTAATGCCTTCACACCTACTGTGTTATAGAGGACAAGAGAGACGGGCTCTATTTATTGCTGCTCACACCCACACCAATTTATGGCCACAGCTCTTTTCCAACAGTATGAGCTATGTTTTGGTCCAGGATAGACAGCCAGAAGAAACATGAAGTCAAAATCAACCAGAGCTGAATATAAACTTGTGTTCACAAGTGTCTGATCAAATTTATGATTTTTAATAATATGTGTCTAGATTAAAGTTTGTTTTATGAGGAGAATGCAAAGTAAATACTGAATTGTTTAAACTATTTTTATTTTCCATGACCTTTAATATTGCTGAACTGCAAAATAAGATCTCAACATTCATGATTTCACCACACAGGAATCTGAAAGATTTCTACCTCCTTTCCAGGTCCTATATTTAAATGTCTATACACTTCATATCTTTCCAGTGGCAAAAATAGTTATCCTCACTATAAATACCTTTACCTGTGATATTTGTAACTGCGTTATTATTTTATTATAATACAGAGAAACCAAGGAAGATTAAAATTGCTTATAAGTACAGTTGTAGAGAATAAATCCCATTCTGGAGGGATTTTGCAATGTGTTGGATCTTGGTTTTGTTCTGACTGGAACTTCTCCAAAGGAATGTTTTTCCATAGGAAAATGCTGATTCATCAAACCCGAAGCATTTAGCAGTAGAAAAGGCCAACGACAGTGGAAATCTGTCTGACAGTGGAAATATGCCCAGGCTTCTGCCAGCTTGCCTGAGGCACTGTGCTGCACAGATGGGAAACCAAAGCATCCCAAAACTAAAAATAAGAGGTTTGACATGGAGATAAGATCATGGAAGGCTCATTAGCTCCTCTTGCCAGTGTCCTACATTTCCAAGGTTTCTATTTCTCATTCTAAGACAATTGCTAGAGATTGCTGGGCTGACAGAGAAGGATTCAGGGTCCTGAAAATGTAGCTGCCTATCCTCTCCAGGGCCAGGATGTCCCACTGCTCCTGCCTGCTCTTCCCCCATTTGCCAACCAGGATGACAGACCTTTGTTTTATGAGAACTCTTTAAAACCCACAAAGCTCATGTGAAGCACAAAACATGTAATTATACTTCTTCTGACAAAAAAAAAAAAATCTAAACTTTCTTTTCTCCTGAAAACCACTTCAAGCTCTGTAAAGCCTTACATGGAATTATAATGTCTTCTACAATACTCCCATTAAGACATTTCCTTTACTATTAAATGCATAAAAGGGTAAGAGAGGCATCTTCTCCCCAAGCTGAAGAATATTTGGTATTTTTGTCAAGTGATGAAATTTTATTAAATATTAAATTAAAGAGTCATTAAAATACATTGAATTACCAGCATAGGCCAACCTACCCCAAATATTAAAAACAAATTATCCCAGAATGTGTCTGGGACCTGCAGGTGCTAAGACACTCTGAAATGAGCCATGAACTTGCCATTCACAGCTGCCCCACATGCACGGGGGATATTTATCCACCTCACTGCTCCTGGCCAGCATTGTCACAAACAGCTTCCTTGCACCTCAGCTGGTGTTCCCACGCAGAGCACTGCCCAGGGCACTGGGACACCACAGCCTGGGTTGTGGTCATTACTCCCTGCTCCACAGGGAAACACTGAACATTTCTCAGCACACCAAGAAATCCAGTTCTGTCTTCCCACTTTATTTAATTTGGACAATTCTATTCAGAGCCAGAGCCAGCAGCAACAAGGGCTTGACTACAGGAGTGCCAAGTGGCTGATGCTCAACAAAAACAAGGCAGAGAATGCAAACTCCTTCAGGAGCAGGATTGCTGTTATGAGCACTGGAGTTTTTAAATCAGGGGCAACTTCAGGTATCTCTGTCAGAGAGGTGCTCAGTGCAGCTTGTGGGAAGTGGAGTGACTGCTTGCTACATCCTGGAAGTCACCTTACAGGCAGCAAGTGACCCTGCTGCCCCAAATTCAAACCCACTAACCCTGGGGGGCTACAGGATGAGTTTAAACTTTCAAAATTAAACTTAAATTCAAATAACAACGAAGGAAGGCATGGTATTGACTTAAATAACAGACATTTACTACAAAAATTGCTGTTTCTGCCTTTGTTTTGTGATTAGATCATGTTTTATCATTTGTATACACTAATAGATGGCAATGGCAATTAGTGTAATGGAGTTGCATGTAGTTAATAATTCACTAGCCTGTATTTGGGAAAGTACCCCACAAATGCACAACTGAGTGTACAGCTGAGATGTCAGCTAGAAAACCAGGAAGTTCATTATATATCTGAGAGTTGCTACAGGCCGTATCAAACTTACTCCAGGATCTACAGCTTCTAATGTGGCACCCAAAACACATGGGCTTAATCAATGGGTCCTTTTTCTTTGCACCTCTTTCCAATGGCAGGCCTTTCTGCTTGCTTTTTCCAGTATTCAGATCCTCGTCTTTCCTCCCAGACCTCAGACATTCTCTTAAGGCTACCTCAGAAGGGCTAGAGCTGGGCTCTTTGGAGCTTTTAAGACTGAAAGTTCAGGCCCACAGGATGGCCATTATATGAAGAATCACAATCTGAGTGTAACAAAAATCGACTGCTGCAATGGCATGAATGCTTTCAAGTCAAATCACACTCCCTCTATGGCCACAAGGGATTCCTCCAGGAAAGCCTCCTCCTCTAGAGTCTTCACCATACTGTCTAGAGAATGAGGGAACCCTTCTATTTGCTCAGCTGTAGTTATTCCCTGAGAAACTCCTCAGAGGAAGCCAAAGGATAATGGGGATTACAGAGAAAAGGAGCAGTTCAAAGATTCAGGCAGTCTTAGTATAATTTTGTGCAGCCAGAACTGTGCAGTGAAAGCAGATCTCTGCTTTCAGAAATCTATAGGACCCTTCATGAGAGTCACTTGCTGCTGATCTCTACTGAAAACACTGCTGAGCACAGAATTCTGGGAGATGAAAGGGACAAGAGTCTAATAAAATCATTATGTAGGATTTCCACTGCTCTCTTCTAAACTGGTCTTATATCAGAAAGTTTGACCTTTGGGGAATTGCTTCTTGGAACAGCTCGTTCTGGAGCACACAGGGGAGAGGATGTTCTGACCCTTGTCCTGAAAACACTCGATCCTGGTCTGGTGCAGCTCAAGAAGCAGCTCTAGTGACAGCTACCAGCACAGAATCCATGCAGTATCCTTGAGGAACACGTTTCTGGGGAGAGGGCCATCATATCAAACGAATGCTCAATCTAGTAGATGACACTAAACTCTACAAAGAGGAATTTTTTCAAAACTTGACTTTGTTAAAGGCACCCTGAAATGAAAATACTCAAACTGAGGTACTTAGCAAAGATATTGCACTTGATTTGTTTGAATCAAAAATCTGTCCTGAGAAAAGAGAAATCCAACTCATGCCCCTCAGTAACCTTAAGTAAACCAGGAACAAGAAACAAATCCACTGAAATGAAGGCTAAAGTATTCCACATGACTCACAGTCAGTGATCAAAGGATGTCACTATGATAAAATTAAAGAATGAAATTAAGTTCTCCCTATTCCCATAAAGTCACAAGTGCTGATATCTCCTCTGCTTGTTCTGCTAGGTTGTCCAGGATGTGGTAGAGTTTGGTTTAACCAGTTAGAGTGACACACAAAAGAATGGTCTAGCAGGTACTTTAAGGCACATGTGAACTTAAAAAGAACATAAAGATGAATTGGTTATCAGTAAGTTTATGAACCATACCTCAAGTGTACAATTTGAAAATACATAGTGCTGAGGAAAACAGTTTGTTTGCTAAAGAGTGAAATTTTGTGCAAAAATAAAGGACAAGAAAGGAAATTTCTGAGTAAATTAAGCTGTGTTACTGCTGTCTGTTAGAGGGTTCCTTGTGTCTTCCTTTGGAGACACTGAGATGGTCCTCCCCTCTGAGACAGGGAGCTTAGGTGGGGCTACAACTACCTGTGCATAGATGTGCACCTAGCACAGCACTTCTAAGCACAACAGAAGAAAAAAAGCCACAGTATCTTCAAATCCATGCAGGATGTTATGGGACATAGCTCCAGGTTTCTCAAGGCTCTGAATACCTCTGCTGAGTACAAGGTACATTGATGTCTTGAGATATCTTCCTAATTGCCTTCCTCCATATTCTTTTTCTACAACTTCTTCCCTTCTTTAAAAGGAAAAGGATGCCTACATCCAAAGGCTGCTCTAATAGCACAGCTGTATAACCTTGATTTAATTTCCATAAAAACAGGGTAGGATTTGTGCTGTCCCATCTGGACTTTCCACTTGGACACCTTCTGCCCATTGGACTGGGAGATGTATTTGATTTTTCTCTGAAGTTGTGATAGGCTCACTGCACCTGGCTGAACTTTCACATTGCCTTGACTTCTTCACCTTGGACCTGTCCTGTCCCCAGACTGTCTGGTGATCACTGGACTCCTCTCTGGACCTGGGTATTCTCAGTGGACCTGCTGCACCCTTGCCCAGGTGTTGTGGGACTGTCAGAGAGGTCCTGCCACTCTGTCACCCCCTGACACACATGGCATTTCACCACGGGCATCCCAAGCACCTGCTGAGCAGTACCTGTGTTCCAGCTCCTGGGAACAGCCCAGCACTGAGCATCTGTTAGATCAGTATTTTAAATTAACTGCTCAAAGCATCAGTGCTGCTGTTGCTTCATCTTGGGAAAACCAGGGAGAGCTGGTCTGATGTTCGTGTTGTGATGGAAAGTTTTTTTGTCTGACTTTGTGGGGGGTGGTTTCCATCCCTTTGTGGAGCCATGGTTTATTTTGTTTCTTGGTTTGTTTCTTGATAGTTTGCCAGCATTCTCTGGGACAGATTATTCCTCAGCATTTTCTGAATCTCTGTCAGTACAGTCCAATGTTTCCTCCTCCCAGCTCTCATACATGCAATGACTCAGCCCTGGCTCTCACTTTCCCTTTGTTGAACTTTGTGACAATTTTTTCAGCTGCATTTCTGTGTGGCCAGAAGAAATATGTATACAGTGTGCCAGAAAGGAATCTCAAACAACAGAAAGAAAAAGCAAGAAAGCTATTTGTTTCTCTTGCATTAGAATATATCTGCATTTCACATCTCAAATCTATGTGTATAGGGACACTCACATTTATCTGTGCAGGATGGGAAAGACACATAAGAGGCTCAGCAGTTCCTAAACCTGCAGAAAGTTTTAACTCAGAAAAGTTTGGAATAACAATTTCTTGTTTCATGGGCCTCATAACACATTATCATCAGAGGGCACTGACAAGACACATTTGAGATTTGAAAACAGTAAGTGATGAAGTGAGCTGCAGTGATGGAGTTGTGGACATACAAAGTAGGTTAAGACACACAGTTTCTTTGCATTACAAGCACAGAATGGGTTGCAAATAAATAACCCATTATTGTTTGTTAACTCAAGGATGACAGGATTAATGTCTACAACTCCACAGAGAAATATCACAAGGAGACAGTGATGCTCCCAGTCAAAAAGAAAGGACAACACAGCTGGAGAAAGTGTGAGCCACTCTAAGGTAGCTTTCAGTTTGCCTTTGAATGGACAGAAGCAGATAAGAATGTTCTTGTTCACGTAAGCTTGATTCTATTTTTCCCAATTCTATTCCAGTTGAAACATTCAAGGAAAGAAAACTCTTAATGAACAGGGCACTGTGAGGGTCAGGGAAAGTAATACAGGCACAGCATAAATGAAATCCTCAGTTCCTGACATTACTCAATCTCCAGTGAAAATCCACATTAAAAAACTCCTCTGTACTGCACCATGTCACTGCACAGTTATCGAAAGCTTGATGCACCAGTGTTTCCAAATTTATGGAACAATTAATTCTTCTGGGAAAGGGACCTGGAACACAATTAAATTCCAAACTGAAGTCTTGATTCAGGCTTTCTAGAGTAGCCTGAACTTTTTCTAAGTTTCAAAATTTAGTGAGAAACCTATCAATTAAGTAGAAGAATTTGATAAGCTGGGCACGTATTTCCCCAATCTCTCAGACTAGTTTTGTTACAGTTGAGCTCTGCTACAATATTTTATCCAGTGGGTGAATAACAATAACTTCTATTGATCTCCCAGGCAGAGCCCTGTCTCTTTTGATTTCATGTGAACGCTCAAGCACACAGATCAAGCCTTTGCCTCAGCATAAGAGCTGGAGGGTTTTTGTCTGAGAATTGTTTGTCTCATTGCTGCTGGCCAAGGGATCCACCTCTGCCGGATTCTTTTGGACTTGGTTCTCTTGTGAAACTTCACCAGAGTTCAGGTTCCTAATTCCATGAAGGCTTGTTATAAACAACTCCTTCTCTCATCACTTTTTCTAGGTCACAGTCAGCCACCTTTCCTGGGAGGGATGTGCTGTTGCCATGGCCTTTCCTTAGGGTATCACTTATATAACAGTGCAATCCGTGGTGACACAAACCTCCTGCATTCACAGCGTGTGAAACCTGCATCCTCCAGGAAATAATGGTTCCATTACAGCAGTGCTCTGCTTGGCATCTCAAGCTGGAGATGGGACTGAGCTAAAACTGCAGTCAGATGCATGTGGGTTCTGAAGATCATGCCTCTTAGTATGTGCATAAACAACTGCCAGGGCTACCACAATGTTTTTCTTCTACCTCCAAAACTCTCTGCTCCCAGCTTGACAGAATGCATTTCTGTGCCATGCTTTAGGTTGCTCAGCCTTAGAGACAAGAACTTTTCCATTAGTACAAATTGATCTGTCCCTCAGGTTAGCTGTAGGGAAGGGTGGGAAATGTGGAGGTGGGAGAGTCTTTCATTCACTATTTTACTGTCAAATAGTTTATAAACCAACAAATACAGATTTTGCTCCTGCCAGCTAACATTCAGAGAAGTTAAACTACTTAAGGTAAACAAACAAGGAGAAAAGCAGAGGCAATTCCCTCCCATTCTGGCAGCCAGTGAACAAACAAGCTCACACTGTCCCTGTTGTGACTAAATGGTTTGGTTTCTGTCTCCTTATCTACACACATACTCTTGAGTGGAACAAAAAAGGAGCTCTAAGAAACGAAGATGTTTATACAAAAATGCCTTGCTCTTGGTAAAGCATATTGATTTTGATAAACAGAGTAATTTCAATAAACTTCAACATTATATAAAAGCTTTCTGATTTTCTTAAATTATGATTTATGGCACTCTATACAGTCACAGCACTGTAAACTATGGTTTAATATGGTTTAAGAAAGATAGGTTTGTGTTTGGTAAGCTAGGAATGAGCTCATTCACACTAGACAGGATTCTCTAAACCTTGCTTGAATTTAGGAGTTTAATAACATTTGAGACTCCTACAATCCCAAGTACCCTGTGCACAAGGGAAGCAGGTAAGAGGTTGGCCAAGAGAAGACCACAGGAGCCAGATGAGCTGGCAAAGCCAGTTCTGCCTCATTGCCACCCCCAGCTAAGGGAGGAGGCAGCAGGGGGAGGAGGAAGATGACAGTGACTGAAGGAATGTGTTAATTATATAGAGTGCCCAAAAAGAAGAGATGTTTGTGGTGTGACATCAGAGGTGCTGAAAGGACATTTAACACTCAGTGTGGGAACTCTACTTCACATAAAGAATTAGCTCTGACTCCCAGGTCACTCTTTAGGAGCATTATGGGAATACTGTTATCTGCAGTTTGAAGGGACTTGGTTTCTCTGTTTCTAAAAAACTGTAATGCATCTTTACAATTTCTAGTCAGTAATATGAAATATATATTAGACTATGTGTACAAAATAATGCTGTATCAGCTAAATTATTTTTCATTTTTCTAGTGGAATAAGTTACAGCCATTTAACATGAAGCTAATTTTCTCCCAGTTCTGCATAAAAGATCTGAACCAGTTTAGGTGACTGTTCCAGAGCAGATCGACATCATTTTTAGGCACAACAAAAGAAGGAAAAAGAATTATATTTTATTTAACCATGAAAAAGTTGGAAAATGAATTCACTAAAAATTTACAATTTTCTGTATAAGGTGAATAAATCACCAAGTAAAACAACACTAACTCAAATCTATTCTCTAAAATTGAACCAACTTGACATTTTTACTGAGGAAAGGGGAGGTTTTTGTAAAGAGTGATGATTTCTATTCTACTCCACAGATTTCTGTAAGGAATCAGAAAGTGCAAGAGGTTTTCTCCAGTACAGTGGGTAGCAGAACAGAAGGCTTTTGCTATTTGGATCATTAGCTTTATACTATTCTGTTTCAGAAGCGACTAACAGCTTTTAAGGCTTTCACACAGGCAAAACATCATTGGTACATCATTCTGCTTTGTAAGGGGATGCTGAATTTTTCACATATATTTTAAATGTAATTCTTATCACATAGAAGCTAGGAGACCACTTTCAGTGGTCTCTGAGTTACAGAGCCTCAAAGAACTGTTAAAAATCTGAATTGCAGACTTTCTTTTCCGGTTCTGAAAGTGAGTTTTTAAAACTTGGCAGTAAAGAGAACATTCAAGTGGCTGGTTTTCTCAGCCTTACCAGATCACAGGAGTGTGATGCATCAAAGAGAGCCTTTCTCAGACTCCTGTAGGACTATAAAGGCATATTGACTTCAGGAAATCCAGAGAGGCATCTTCCCATGTAATGTTTGTTATAACTAATGGGAAGGATTGCATGGCTACTGAAACAACCAAAGGCATTTTGCATTTATTTGCAAACACTCCCTCAAGACAGACATTTATCTGATCTTAAGTTCCTCTCTCATTATCTCTCCAAGATCACAGAGCTCCCCAGTAGTAAACAATTGTTCTGAGGATGGGAATCCTCCATCAGCTTGCCTATGTTGAGCGACTGCTGACTGAAAAAGCCAGGAAAATTGGAATAAATCATCGTGACGACTTGCCATCCTCTTTTGTGACAAAGAACAGCAAATTTCACTTTGCTGTGTGGCTAACATGAGACCTGGCAGCTGAGTTGCAGTGGCCCTTGGAAACCCTCTGCAGATACACTGGGCCCCACTGCCATGGGCATGGCCAACAGGGAAGGCTGTGGAAACCACAAGGAGGAACTCTTCTGGAAATTTTCAAATATGGGAGCCCCGGGAACTCTTACTGCATTGCCAAAGCTGTAATTTAATGTTCAGACTGAATTCATTGCACTGTGCATTGGGGAGACAATGTGGTCTGGAGGTTACAGAGGAGGGCTGGGAACCACAAGTATCCTCTTGGGATTCTATCCAAAATGAGCTGCTCACTGCGTGACTTGAAGGAAGTCATTTAATCTGATTTCTGTACGCCTTAGTCAATTTAGATATAAAACTGGATAGAAAGCAGAACAAAGCTAAAATTTCCTCTTACTGCATTTAGACCTTATCTGTGCAGAATAAATAAGTCCTTTTGACATAATTCATTATGGAAAGGAATATCAGAGAAGAAAGGTGGCCCAGAAATAGTCTGGCTTGTTAACAAGAAGCAAAACCAGGCACAAAGAGAAGTAGCATTGGCAAATATTGAAGAAATGTATAAAACCAGTAAAACAAACACTGTATTGCTCACAGTGCCTGCAGAGAGTGGCTTTTGGATCAGAAAGAAGTCTGAGAAATCTCAGTGGCATTTTGTCACCCATTCATGAAAAAGCTGATAGCTGAGCAATCAGATTGGCTTTGTTGGTGCTGAGATGAGGGTGCTCATTTGGAGTAATTTGATCAACATTTGCAGTATCCACTTGTGAGAAAGAAGCAGAGAATATCAAAGCTGTAAGTAGCTGTACTGCTGTGCTGGCGATCTGTGGAAGAGGACAGAGAAGTCCTACAGGGTTTCATGCCAACACAGTGTCCAAAAGCATTCACAGCTAAGCAAAGTGGATCTCTGTATTCATTTCTGCCAATTTGAGAGTCCATGACTTTCTGTAGCTGCAATCAGAGTATTGGAGGTCTGGCTTTATCACACTCAGGGATTTCTAGAAGCTGTTAATCTGTTTCAGCTCTGAACATAAATGACCATGAAAGAGAAGCAAACTCCCCCCAGATGGAGAGTTAGATAACTGTATGATTTTAAGGCAAACAAACAAAGCAGCCAACCCTGGCTACCCACAAAGTGGCCTACATACCGAATCCTGGATCCATAGCTCAAAATATTATGAAAGTTTAAAGGGTTTTGCTTGGAAAACTACTGAAAGAGAGGTGTGTAGCCATCATTCCAAATACAAATTCAAAAGCAAAGACAAGCAGAGGAATTTTGTGCAGATCCCTGTTTGATACAGGAAGGATTCTGAATCCATCAAAGTYGTCAGATGGAGATTATATCTCTGAATGTCATATATGCAATTATATTTTATATATATGTATTTTTAGCCCCATTTTCTTTCCCAGGAATACAGGCTCCTCATTAGAGTAACACGGGCCTGCCTGTGAATAGAGAGCTTAACAGTAAAGCTGTGGTGGCTGGCAGAGTGTTGATCCATTTGGAAAGTCTACAGGAGCCCAGCCATCATCCAAGGAAATTTTACTCAAATAAAGAATTCTGGACAGAGCTCGAAGCATACTAAATCATTCAGTTCATTTAATCCAATATTCTCCAAAAGCTGTACCAGGATCCAACCAAATTAATGACCATACACTGAGCCAAAAAAAAAAGTTTTAACTACAGCAAGATTTTCCCCTCTCAGTTTAATATGCAACATACTGTCAACTAATATCAAAAACCGTATGATATATTTGAATTGCATTGTTTCTATTTCTATGTTAATTGCTTTAAAGCACACTCTTTAATATTGCCTTTAAAAGTCATGTCAAATGAATACGATGGGAAAACATTCTGCAATAAGCATGCATTCTCCCTCTGCTCACAAATGGCTTATAAAATTCAACAGTAACATTTTGGCAATCAGAACTATTTACATAGGAGACAGATGACTAGGCATGGGAAAGCAGCTTTTGTTCACATCAAAGGACCACATACAAATTCTCACATGGTACTCTCATTTTTTAAAATCTTCATTTTTATTTACAGGGAAAAGAGATTGAGCAACTTGATAAAAACATGAATGGTGAGAAGTACAGTATGTTGAAAGAGGGAGAATGCTGTATTACTAGTATAGCATAAGGAAAAGTTGTCTTATTGCATCATATAGGAAAGTGTCTCAGAGTTCAGCCTGGGGACACAAAAGCTCCTGCACCATGTGCACTCTGTAAATGTCCAGCAGCATAAAGGACATTTCTTCCTTTGACTATCTGGTTACAACTATCTCTTATAACTGCTGCCTCAGATCAATACCCTCTCCTATTACAAAAAACATCCCAGTTTATATAAAGAACTAAATTGGGCATCAAAACCTACTTTTAAATGTTTGGAGGAAGGTATCCCAACAAGGTATATTGTATTAAAAAAATTCATTCTGTAGCAGCACTGAGCACAAGCAGCTCTCAGCTCTTCTCACCACGGCACCTCAGCTTGACTGAAGAGTTTTTAGGAGCCTGGTTTCAATTACCTGTTGTAACACGCAAGTGCTTTTGGTGCTGAATAAAAGAACCTATATCATAGTACTTGGCCATACAAATACTGCATGATACAAAACTTTACTACGTTTCCCCCCCCTCACCCAATGGCTGCTGTTGTTTTTTGAGTGAATTTGGTCCTTCCAACTTCAACATAAATTCCATCAATTTCTAAACTATTTCTATTCAATCTACATCAATTTCTACACCCAAAATGTGAAAGACTATTTTCCTTGTGTCATGGTGACTGTGGCCAACCTATTCATTCTTTGGGCATGGAGGAGTTCTCTACAGTGAGGGCTAGAGTTTGTCTTCTCTGGATTAAGACATCTGTGGAGAAACAGTCAGAGACCATCTAAAAAATTCCCCCAGGAATGCAGGATCATCACAAGTCTCCTTCCCTCTTATTTTAACCACTTTTCTCACTATTCCTTTTTTACCACAGTTGCGTAGCAATGCGTGTTTGACAAGCACAAACACAACCACGACGCTTCATATCAGACATTTCCCTTTAGGGAGAGGATGACAGGCCCACTACCATGTGCCAGATGATAGTTGTATTATTTAACATTCCATTGGAAGACACTGAGCTATTCCTACATATGGTGGGAGAAGCTTGGAAGGGAAGAGTTCCTACCATGTGAAATGGAAGAGGCAGGCACCATTACTGCCTGCAAGACCACTTGTTTCTCCTTCCCTAGATCTGTGCAGTCCCATGTGCTCCTTACAGCCAACAAACCAGAGCACATCAGTCCTGGAGAACTGACTTTAAGGCAGTGACAGATCAGACTTCTTGCCCAGTGAATTGGCAAATTCCCCATGGCTATTGTTTGCCTGGTGTGGATCTTTTCCAGCTAAAATTAAAAATTAACCTGTGGTTTTAAATTCTACATAGATGATTGTTTCAGACAATTTGACCTTCTCTGGTCAGGAGTGATTGACTTGTGGATGGGAGGAACATTTCTAATATGAAACATGTATTTAGGAGTAATTCAACCAAACTGTTTACCAGCGGAAGAGATGTGTTTACTGTACAGTCAATACTACTTGATCTTAGAGAAGAACAGCGTGTAAGGAGGGAGATTAAATGACTCATTAAAAGTTGTAATATGCATTTTTTTTCTATTCCCAGGGAATTTAAAATTTCTCTTATGAGTGAAACACAGTTCTGGACATGCATACTTCTTTTTCTTTTTTAGATGCAGGCTACTGAGCTGGGAAATAAACTTTCTACCTTTATTGCATATAAATATATGCAATATATAATATAATATCGATAATCCATAGATACAGGCATCTGGAAACAGTCAAACAGTATCTCAATTCCTGATAAACTAAATCCTCAAAAGTAGACCTTTTTTCCAGGTATAATTGCACTAACAAGGTACAACTATTGCTATAGAATCATTTTTATCAGATAGAAAATGCTGCTTTATATGCAGGTCACTTACTTGCACTTACTATCAGTTTTAACCAGAAAAATGTTTGGAGAAGATGGGATGCTAAACTTGCTTTTTCCTTTTTGGTGGTGGCTGGAAGTTCCAAGGATTAACTAGACCATTCCACCACCTTATAAGGGACCACATTTAACTTCTTCAGCAGACAGAGGGAATCTGAAATCCAAAAAAGCTTTCCCAAACACTTTAAAGTATTCCCTCAGCCCTTCCCCTTCGAGCCATGTTACTTTATATAACTTACTGAGAAAAGCAAAGAGCTGAATGGTTAAGGAGGTGCAAGGCATAGCTTGAACTCAATTCAGAAGAGCTGTGAACTGAACTGAAAGGGTTGAATAAAAAAGGGAACAGCAGCTCCATTTAACATCTCCACAACCATCAAAGGAGAACAATGATCTTAATTTAGTCCTTATTTCAGAAATATTTTCATTTGAGACCTCAGGTCCAAAAGGAAACATTTATAATTTTAATTTTGGCAAATAAAAAGCAATGCATTTTAAATCTAATTCGATCTATATAAGAAATCTTTCTAGCTGTTGAACTTCAAAGACTGTTAGCACAAACCAGAATTTACCTGTCTGAGACTGTGCTGCTACTGGTGCACATTAAACAAACTTCTCAACCCTCAGCACTTATTCATCACAAGGAAAGGAGCCTTTCCTCTAGCTGCAACAGAAAACTGAGTTTGTTCCTCTCTTTGCCTGGCCAATACTGGTGTCTTCCAAGGCCAGCATGTGAGCAGCCTGGGCTCTTGCAAGTCAAGTTGAGAATTTTTAAGTCCAGACATAAAGTCTGATGTAATGTGAATCTCAGTACATTACTGGAGAGGAAAAAAAAAAAAAAAAAAAAAAAAAAAAGTTTTGGCAATGCATCCAAATCCAGTGTTGAAGGATGAGTAGGTTCAAGATTCTTGTTTTCTCTAAAATGTCATCAGCCTCTCCAGTTTTGGCATGACACCCTTCAGCAGTGCGTGCTGCAGCCTGCTTGCACTGGGGCTCCAATGGGCTCCACACAGGTGGAATAAGGCAGGCATGGCAGCACAAAGCATTTCCCTGCCTCACATTGATCTATATCAGGTTCATGACAAAGCAACCTGCTCTTCACCTTTTATTAAAGAGTTATGTCTAACAAATTACAACTCAAAGGTTCTTCTAAACAGAGAGAAAGTTTCAAATTTTTAGCATAGTAAATACCATTTGTTACTCTCTTGCTCAGTGAAAACATTTTATGCAAGAGCTAACCAAAATAAAAAACCTGCAGCCAGGAAAACAGGTGTTAAATCATGCTGACAGTCTTGTCAATTTTATGTATTTTCACTGAAAACAAAGGCACTAGCTACTTATTTAATTCTATTTTAAAATATGTTAGCATGCTAAATAAGAAGTGCAGCCTAAGATGAATAAGACATAAATAGTTACTGGGATAGCCTAGCATCATTTATCATTTTTATTGATTTCTTTTTTTCCTGCCAGCTACTTAGATCTGTTGTTTCTTCAACCACTTCTTTTCTCAACTTCTTCTT
>PYHW01009614.1:5289651-5335784 GCA_013186435.1 Turdus rufiventris
TTCTTGGGTAATTGCAAGGAGGGATTTGAAGAAATTTGCAATCAGATACCTGTGAAAAATCTTTGCTTTAAATAATTAAAAATAGTGAAAAAAAAAATATATATATATGTGTACTTGATCAAAAACCAGAGAAGTCAAATCCTGCTATTGATTCAGAACAGGACAGTACTGCTGTGTTCTTGTCCCAACTTTTTAAATAACATTTTTACCTATGCCTTAAAGCTGATAATGTGAGTAAATAACAAGTTTCCATAGGGCTACCCCATGCAATCATTCCCCTCAGTTAAATTCTCTCACACACCCAGGCCCTTTCTCTGTTGCCAAAGAAAATATTCAGAAATCAGATGGGATAATTTCTTAATGAAGATAAAGTTTTCTTAACTGTTTGAGTCATGAAGTCTTGCTATTTTCTCCTTAATTTTTTGATATTATCTCTCTTATAGAGGGAAAATAATGGAAAAGGTTTTATCATCCCAGTTAGGTTCTCTGAATACACAATAAGCCACATAACTCATGTTATATATTAGTTAAGACAAATTACAGGAGTTAGTGGATCGAATTCAAGGTAAAAAAAAGCAGATTTTTAACATGAGCAATTATTTCCTCTGCTAGTTTAGCAAAGACTTCTTTCCCTATGTAACATGGATATACCTTTTTATTCAGACTCCAAGTCAGCAAAGAATACACAAACTCATTCACTGAAGGCCAGTTTTGGGGGTTTTTTTTAAATGCTATTTTTTGATTTACTGTTAATTAAGCTTGGAGTCTAGCCATAGACCATGACTCCAAGGAGGTTAGCTACCTCAGAAAAAATAAACTTATCCAAAGAGTTCCAAATCAATGAGCAAGTCCAGATCCAACAGCAGGGTCCAGAGAACCAAGCACAGAGCAGCAAACAGTTTGGGAAAAACATCCACAGGCAATCATTAGATCAGAAAACAGAAGGGAAGGTATGTGCAGAACAACTGGTTTCCAAGCCTACAGAACATATTGATTTCCTGCCATACAAAATGTGATGACTGGTCTGATTCAAGGTAACAAGGATAATTCTGCTTTCCTGCAGAGAGGCGGAATAATTCATGCCACTCCCACCTCTCCCATTCCCAGGTGTGTGGGACTTGGGCTCACCACAATTTATAACCCAGTTGTGTTGCTGCCCGCCAGACCAAGAACAAATCTGGAAGGGATCCTGACCCCCAGGGAGCACCCAACACAGTGCCAGGGCAGTTAACACAAATGCACTGACTACTCACAGCTCTCCTGAGTGACAGTGGGGGTCTTGGGGTAACCAAGGTCCTGCGGCACTTGCTGCAGTGCACAGAAAACCCTCAGCTTGTTCCAGCTCCCCCTTGACTATGTGAAGGACTTCAGTCATTCTAAACATGGATTTGGCCATACTGCTGGTTATGGCTCTGGAAAATACATCTCAGGGCTTTCCTCCATAGATTAAGCTAAAGGAAGCTGTTCCTCACGTGAAGAAGAGTTAAGAGAGGAACTCCAGTGTGGGATATCATCAATGCTAGAAGTTTAAAAGTGTCTAAGGGAAAACTGCTTGTGTTCATGAGAGGCAGATTTATTGAATGTTACCAAATACATGGGAGCTCTGTGGGCTCAGGAAATCTCCAAGCTGGAAATGGGAGCCTGTGAGAGCAGACACAGGGAAATTGTGCTCATTAATTCTGCTCCCACATTCTGCCCTAGACAGGCACCCATTTTCAGTCACCATCAGAGAAGAGGCTGGGCTGGGTTGGTCTTTGGAATGAAATGAAGGTTCTTACGTTATTGTCTCCTGTAGATTGGGATTTCTTCACTTAAGCTGTTGCTCACTGCTATTTCACACTGTCTCAAGAGCTGCTTTCCTCACAGAGGTTTTTGCATTGAACTTCTGGATATGAGATGACCATTCAATATGAAAAGCACATTATCAAACTGTTTTACAGCCCTTCACACGAGCTCCAACCACGAAATAATGAAAAGCAGTACCAGCAGAGCCTACTCCTGATCTCTGCTTCCAACAGTTTGTGGAACACAAAATTATTCATGTGCTGTTCCAAGCCTGCAGAGAATTCAGGCTACCTAATAATGAACAATTGAGCTGTACAATGTCTACCATAACAGCTAGACATGTTGTTCTGCACAGTACTTTAGTTCATTATGCAATTTTCATTACTATCACTGTAATTCTGTCTAAGCTCAGTCTAGTTATCCCTTGGCAAAATACACTATTCCATTCATTTCCCAACAACAATTGTTTATTTCTTCTTCCTAATAACATCAGCTGCTTTCAGCTCTGTTGAGTAATGTAAATTAGTTATTCTACACTAGAAAGTCAGTGAACAAATTGGCCTTGCTCACAATAGCCTCTCAAGCAGGAACCCTTTGCCAGAGATCATAAGATGAGCAGCTAATTGTGGCTTTCTAAAATTCCTTTCATATTCTCCACTGCACAAGTAGCATTTCTGCTTTATTTAGCTGACAAACACTAGCAGAACTGCCCCTGTGGAGGTGAGCTGAGCTCCAATGCAGTGATCTGAGCTTTCTCAAGAGCTCAGGTGTTTTGCAATCTTAGATTTTGTTTCTTTCCTTTGCTGACATTAAAGTCGTCTTCAAAACTTCAAACTTGATATGCAATATTTATCACATCTCAAGCCTAGCATCATGTTTCTGAAGCATTTTGAGATACTAGAATGTTAAGTGACATATTTTCTAAGGATGACAGCAAGGTGGAGGAGGTCAGTGTATTTTAAACAGCTGCAGAAATCACAGAGAGCAGATGTTTCCATCCATGCTACATGGTCTCCCTTGTTTGAAGCACTATTCCTTTACAGACTTTGCCTACAGCACCCACCTAAAGTAGTGGTCAAGCCCAGCCAGGATGATAAAGTGACCACACAATGGTGCTGAGGATTAGAGAGGCCACAAAGACTGCAAAGATCAAGGAGCCTTGGCTACCTCTTTACTTACATGGTAGCATAATAGAGAACTTCAAATACGCTTAGAAATAACCTCAGAAAACATAGGAAATGTGATTCTCAGGCACAGGATATAGCCCAAGCTGGATCACTGAAAAACTCCTCTTTGATGACCATGTTATTGTCAATTCTAATAACATTACTAGAGAGAAAACATGTCAGAATTCCACCACAAGAACATTAGATTTTCTGAAAGAAATTACAGAAAAATTGCTAATCTTAGTTAAAAGAAAATTGAAAACAGAAGCTACAAGAGCAGGGCAATTGCATGCAGCAGGGAAGCAATTCAAAACATTACATAAAGACTCAGTTCACAGCCATCTGAGAGAAAAAGACTCCAAAAGTACAATAAGAACAACAGTATGGTTATACTTCTGAGAAAGGACAGAACATAAGAAGACATATTAAAAAAAAAAAATAGAAAAGTGGAAGATATGGCTAGATGGAGAACATAGGAAAAGGAATTCATTCTGCCAAATTAAAGGCAAAAGCACATTTAAAAAAATCTTTTCGTTGTTGGCATAAAGTACAACTTGCTATAAGTATAAAGACTACTAATAAAAAAACTTGTTCAAAAGTGCTGGAAGCCAGGAGCCTGCCAGAAAGTTTCAGAAACCAGCAGATCATAAAGACAAACACTTAGGCAGATAAGCCCATTTCAGAAGCACAAAATTCTTTCCATTTGTGTGCAGCACAGGGAGGTCAGGCAGGTTCACCTGCTAAGCCAGTCTGCTCAAGCAATCAGCCTGAGCTGCCTCAAGCCAAAGTGTTAAAGAGGCAGCTTTTTCCAGCTCTGTAACATCAACTGCATAAACTGCCAAGACTAGGGAGTGTTCACCCAGGACACTCAGTGAAAAGGGACCCCAGTATAAAATTTTTCCAGGCTGTTACAGCGCACAGCTCGTCATGTAAATCTTCCTCACTTGCAGAGGGGTGTGGTGGGCAAACACCTCCCAGACCTGCAAAACCAACAACAGACTGAAGAATTCAGCTGGATTTGTCAGCCAGTAGAAGATTTACTGTATGTCAGAATCAATAGATGCTTGGATAAATATGATTTAATGGGGAAGAGCCAATGAGCCTTTCAGGCACAGTGGAGCCTAGGAAAGCTATCAGAATGCTGAGTGTTGATCAGTGTGTTAATAAATTACTCAGTGTGCTGGGGTTTCCCCCAGAGATAGTGACACAGGTTTCTGAACGGCTTTGACAGCCACTACTCCTCTGTGGACACTCTGACTTTGCTCTAGGATAAAGCAGACTTTTTAAAGAACTACTGAGTTCAAATGACAGAAAAGGGTTTAATTTTCAGATTGAAATGCATTTGAAGAGGGGTACTCCAAGAACATATACTGGGACCTGTGCTACTCAACATTCTCATAATCTGAAAAGGTCAAACAGGGCCTGAAACAGAGCAAGAGAGTTTGCCAGTCATAAAAACAGGGGGGGAACCAAAACTAAATCCCCATTCTTAATTTAAAGCTTAAGCCAAATAATGAAGGATCAGAAGCTTCCCAGTATTTGATAATTATCTCATTAAATGAAAATAGAATTTATTGTCAATAAAACAGAGTAATGCACATGGGGAAAAGCAGCCTTAACTGTTCCTGTGTGGTGATGATCTGGTTTTGCCATTAGTATTCACATCTATTATCCAAATTTTGCTGCAGGTAACAACTAAAATAGCAGATAAATTGCCAGAAATTAGCTAAAAATTCCCAGTCTAATGATAGGAATTATTTTGACATGGAGAGGCAAGAAAATGTGTTCTAGTCAAAATCCATTGTTCACATGTTACACAGTATGTTTAATTCAATATTTTCTTTTACTGCTCTCTATCTCAAAAAGACAACAGAAGAATTAGAAAAGGAATTGGTGAGAATTTTGAGGAAAGGATCACCTAATAAATGACAGGGTGTTGTTGCTTTGGTTTTTAAAAAAATTGTTGTAGGTGTTGTTTTGGTGGGGTTTTTTTACTTCCACACACATTCCTTCCTTCCTTCCAGTCATCTGAGGACATCAGGAAGAGAAAGTGGTTCCAGCAGTTCTTAAGCCAGGCTTTCAGTTTTCTGGATCATGCACACAGGTATGGCCAGGTCCACACTCCTGGGTTTGGCCAAATACTCTTCTGGGGGTGTTGGGAGATGGCAAGGAAGGAGTTCCTCCTTTTCATTTTTGTTAATATAATTTTGTTATTTATCAGATTGCCTGAGCAAACCAAAATAGGAGTTTCAGTCCAAGGCCTCTCTGACTCTGTGCACTTTCAAACAAATAAATGTGTCTCAGCTACTAAAAGATGAATAGACTCCAGTGGCATTGCTTTTAAGTAGGTACTCACTGCTCTTTCACACAATCCAGGAGTTTGATTATTTGAAAAGAAATTCATAGATAAGTTTGTACCAGCTACTCATGGCTAGAATCTTTAGACTTGTGAAAACATTTCTTAGCATCTCTCTGTGGTAGCTGAACTGTTGACTTCACCAGGACTCAGAGATTATTTATTTTTTTCATGAGGGAGGTAAGGGAATGGATGCCTTTATTTGTATAAAAAAGGCTTTTCTGAGAGGTTCTCAGTAGTATCAAAAGCAGTGCATTTAATCAGAGGTCTCCACTTTTTATGCAGAAATTGCACCTCACAGAGCACAGTGCCAAAAGCAGCACCATCTCTGTAGTAGCAATTGCCACCACAAACAAACCAACTCCTAGAACATTTTGGAGCAAATAAACAAAGCAGTGCATGATACCAGGCAAAACAAAAACAAAAAAAACCCCAAACCAAAACAAAGAAACATAATCCCCCCTGAAAAATCTTAGAACTCATGAGAGCACAGCCCACAAAAGCTCTAATTTCCTGAAAGAGCTCAGTATTTCTAATTTATAAGCATCTTTGGACAAGAAACAAACACGAAAATACTAAGTAGGGGAAAGGGAACACAGCCTTAATTTTGGAAAAACACAGCAGAGAACTTGCACTTTCCTCAAATAACTTGGCAGCAGCTTTCTAGCTGTCCACAATCTGTGCTCTGAACCACATCACAGCCCAGGCTCACCAAATCCCACTGAGGGGAACACCAATCCCTGCCATTCTTCCCAGCCCCAAGACAGCCACCAGTTCACCACCGAGATTAGCTGAGAAAAATCAGATTTATTATGGTCCCCAGAGACTTTTACAGCTTCATCCCCACCCCGTGAGCTCTCTCAAAGTGCTCAGAAATTTGAGCAAAATTTCAGGTGCTTGCAGCCAACTCTTTTTCTTCTCCCAAGGCTCTCAGCAAACCCTCATCCCACCCAAGTCCAACCAGGTACAGCAAATACCTGAGTGACAGGCAGTCCCTCTTCAAAGGACTTTCTGTAAAGCATCACTTTTCCACAAACAGAGCAAGTCAAAATGCACCAGAGCTTCCCAAGTGAATCCTTTGGTTGGGTTATGTTTTGACCTAATCTGTAAATACCAGCATCACTGAGGCCCTTAGCAGCTCTTTGGCACAGGTTTGTCCTCTGTCCAAAGGAAAACAACTTGCAATTTAGATGTTCTTTTAAAAAGCATCATTCTTTGTAAAACCCTGCCAAATAATTGGAGAGGAAATCTCTCTTAGAGATGCTGTATGAGCAAAAACTACAGAAAGTAGAAACTTTTAGAGTTTGTTTTGCTTCCAAAAGAAAACTGAGATATTTTTAATTTCAGCTAGAACTGCTAGCAGAGCCCTTCATTGCTAAGTCAGTGAGTTTCTGGGCTGGTGGTGCAGCCAGGCTCCCTTTGTGGGAAGATCAGCTGCTCCTGAAAGCCGCAATCCAAAGGCCAGCCACAAACTGAGCTTGTCCACACAGACAAAGGGATATTCCTTTTCCCAAGAACATTACCCAACAGGAATATGGGGTATTTGCCACGGGAACTTCATAAAGGACAGCAGTACTAGAGATTTTCTGAGCCCAATTCCAATGAATGTATCAAAGGGCTCCTGGGAGAGCTGCCACCAGCCTGGAAAAATGGCACAGCCAGCACACTCAAACCTGCTCATTGCTTTGCTGCTCCCATCAGCATCATGCTGAGCATTCAAAGTGTACAGAAAATTAAAACCATGGGTTGAATTCTGTTTCCAAAGACAGCAGATCCAATTACTCATCTGTTTTTTACTTCCACAGCTGTTCACTAAGTGTCTAACCAGAGCACAGACCAATGTTAAGCTACCAACTTAAACATTTTCCATATGGTATCCAATTATGTGGCTTGGATTCTTTCAGTTTGAAGCTGGAATATTTGAATATTTTTAGGTCTTTTTAGGAATAGCATACAGGAAATAAAACCTAATTTCCTCAAAAGTCAGGATAGAAAGCAGTCTGTGAGTCACCTGTTTCAATGAATCTGCACAGTTAATCATCACTACTGCATATGAAAACAGGAAAAGTAAAGTCCCCTCTGTGTTGCCTGCTGCTATCAAATATATAAAAACACCATTATCATATGGAGATTGCAAAATCTGTGTTCACTCATGCTTAAGTCTGTCAATTTTCCTTTTTTTTCCTGAATTTTCCATTTTTAGATATCAAGGTGCGGTTTTTTTGTGAAAAGTCTGAGAAAACTTCTTTCAGTTGTTTCATAAACATAGGAGTTAAAATCCAGTTAAAAAAAAAAACAAACCAGTAACAACCACCAAACAAACAGGTCCCCCCCACCTCCACCAAAACAAAACAAACCCACCCTTAACCACACACTGTTAAATGAGTGGATAAAACAGCACCAACATCAACAAGTGAAATATCTCCTATACCTTTCGGTTATTAGTTTAATTTTATGGTGAACTTTTGGCAAGTTTGTTGTTCTGGGTCTCACACATAGGATGTACATCTCAGAGAATTTGCTGTTTGGGGATGAAAAAATGGAAAATTCATGGAAAACACGCTGCAGGAGCAGGTTGGGAAGGAAACAGATCGGCTGTGAAGCCACTGGACTAGCAGAAATCCCACCAAGATTAGTTTATAATCAAGAATTTATTCTTCTGTATTAAGAAACCAAGAGGTGGGATGAGCTGCCTTCTTCTGTCCTGGTGTGAGGACTTGCAGAGGACACTGAAAATGCCTTTTATTGGCTTGTCTTTGTATCCATCTACAGGAGCCAGACTTTCAGAGGGCAGAAAGCTGGAGGAGGACAGATGCTTCCCTGGAATAGAGCAGGGAGATTCCCCAGCACCAGCACACGTCCAGGGTCAGGTCAGAGCTCCCTCCAATCCCCCGCAGCAGCTAGGATGCCTGGAGAAAGCAGCACAAGAGTACAAGGATATTTCCCAAGTGTATCCTCCCAGCTCTGAACTTCCTCAGCCAGAGACTGTATCTACTGCTCAGGAGCCTTCTGTGGAAATTTTTTCTTCCATTGATTTGTGTAAGAATGGTTTGAAACATTTGGCCTTCAAAACATCCTGTGGTGAGGCATGCCATCATTTAATTATGTCTCTATGGAAAAAAAAAAAAAGTAAGGGGGGTTTTGTTTGCCTAAAACTTGTCAGCTGGTTATTTCATTATGTTCTTATAGACCCCATGTCATGAGAAATTCTGAATAGCCACCTTTTCCATACATCTGAGTTTACAAACTGCCATGGTCTGCCTTTCCCACCCTCTACCTCACCTCATATCTTGCAAGTTTAAGGAATGTCACCATTTCCTACAACTTCACAGAAATTTCTGAACACTATGAAAAGTCCAACGCTGCACAGACTAAATGAGACAAGAACAAACTATGAATATGCTTTCTCTTTTATTTTCCTAGTATTTTTCCTAATTTTATTTTTTGCCTTTTCTATTATTGCCAACCACTGTGGAAAGCTAGTGCTTTACTCCTAACTCAGTTTCTGTGAGGAATTTGGAGTGTGTGTTTTGGGTGTTTTTTGCTTGTTTTGAGTTTATTTTTTCTGTTTGGTTAGCGTTTTTAAGAAGTTCTAGTACTCTAACATAAGCCAGATGGAGAATTAGCTCCTTAATTATTGAGACCTTACAAAAACATCATAGCTGTGAGGCATGGCTTCTTTGTGTGAATCTCTCCTCCTCAGCATATCTATGTGACTACTAATTCTATTGTTTGTTATAATTGCTTAATAGTTTTCTCCTGTAGAAAGTCATCCTTACCCAGCTTAATCCTGCCAGATTCCCTTAAGAATCAGCATCAATTTGCCATCTGCTATTCCTTTGGCACCAAAGCTAATTTCTCTGATATATTATGTACCACAGTTAGCACCTCGGTAATTTCTGTTTGACTACCTTCAAAACACCCAGGCTACACTGTTCTGCTTTGACAACTTGTTGCTACTCATTTTTACGGATTTGTTCCAAAAACTTCTTCTGACAGCCCAATACCTCTCTGAGAAATGGTTCAAGGCAGTCAGACCAAGTCCCACCAGCACACACATGTAAGAGTGGAGATTGCCCCACAAAAAGGATCCTCAGAAAGGGCTGGGTACCACGGTGATGTCCTATACAATTAGAACACAACATTCACCTTAGAAGTGTAAATGCCAGATTTGGAAAGAGTCAGAGACCTTTACCTTCACCCACACCAGCATTAATGTTGACACCATTTGTGACTCAACACAGGAAATTTCCAAGCTGACTGGCAAAACTTGCTGCTAGTTCTGTGTGCTATAAAAGTCTGAAGACCAAACATTACATTTAGTTGTAAGCAATACCTCCTAGGATCACATTACTTGAGGCTAGGGAGAGGACAGAACGTCAAGACTGAATGAATACCTTCCAAAGATAAGCAAACAAAGTGCTTTGTCCTCAGGGCCCATTTTGTCTCCTAAAGGATTGCTAGCAAAGCCAAAAACCGCATGTCTTCAGGTTTAGGCTTACGTGTGTAAGTCTTACAATACGAAAGCAAAGTTTCTTGAAGTTATATAATGAAGGTTTGTGAGAAAAAGGAAAAAAATAATAAATTGAGCTGTTCCCACAGGCACCCTTCTTTTCCTTGGCCTCATTTATTCCACCTCCCCCTATTTCACACTCAAGTTCCTTCTGCTTAGAATCACATCTCAAGATTGTTTCTTTAGCTTAGTTGTAAGTTTTGGTTAGAAAGAACTAGCCCAAACAGAGCAACAATTGTGCTCATTGCAGAGTCTTAATTAATGAAATGTTCCTGTTAGAGCTCCTCTTTTCCCAGAAGATCCTCCAGTTTCACACTGCAGCTTGGTGTTGCTGCTGCCATTTAGCTGATGTTTTAGACACTCTCTAGCACGGATGCCTTGGCTAGTTACTCTGGCAGCTGTCACACCTCTGCTGGACAGGCATGGCCCTCAGCTCTGAGACTATGACAAAAGCAGTAAGGACAGCCTAGCTAACAGACCATACCTAATTATCTAGAAGCCAAAAGGACAAATGGGATTCATCCCTTAGTCCACATATTTGTTCTCCTGACATCATAGGATCCCTGCACAAAGCAAAACCCCTTTCAAGCCCTGTCCCTCTGCCTGACCCCATGGCCTGTGATGTCTGGTGTTTTGGAGGAAGGTGACAGGAAGGGCAGGGAAGAATGAGTTGTCTGAATAATCTCTCCTGAATATGTCACCTTAAGGATCACAAGCAGAAAACCAAAACATAAATCCCCACACAAACAAATCCCAAAACTGTCTCCATATGTAGAAAACCACATAATTTCACTAAATCTAAAAGTCTGGACCCTGTTGAGAACAACTTTTCACTTGGGTGAAATGACATTTGTTTGCTGACAGGGGAGACTGGAAGAAAGGAGGATTTCACATCCTCTGACTTATTTTGTCAGGTTGAATTTGATCTTACCCACATCATCAGTTCAGACAGTGAACAGCAAGAGCTCCAAGGGAAAGGAAACCAGACAGTGCATGAGAAGGAATAAGATCTTTTGAACATGAATATCACTGAATAGCCCATCCTGTCAGGCATGTGCATGTGCTAAAAGTGTTTACCATCCTCAGCCTGATGCAGTTTCCATCTACATTGCTTCTGCTGAAGGAGCACCATTCCTACCTGAATTCATACACTCCCACTGCCTTTCCCAGTGGGTTTCTAAAACCTGAATAAATTGCATTGTAGGAGGTTTCACAAAACCCAGAGCTACAGCTACAGCAACTCAGCACTAGCCAACATCCCACCTGCAAGCCAGATCCCTCTCCTCCATCAGCAGGGCTGTGAAAGACAGCAATGGGGAGTACAGACTGCAACAACCCAGCCAGGCTTGGTCCTGCTCACATCCCAGAACTGGAGGTTCAAATTTGACCCTGAGCATCACAGCATGAAGAGCTGCCAGCTTACAGCTCTGCAGGGACCAGCTGGCACTGAACAGGCGATCAGGTCGTTGTTTCAGTGATGTGCATACCCATAACATGTACAGTGCACATCCCTATCCCTTCCTGGGGAAACCAGTGCTCAGGTCAGGAGCTGAGCAAGCAAGGGAAAACTTAAAATACTTTTCCATTCCTACCTGTAGACTAAAAACAAATTTAAAAAAAACCAAAACACATCACCCAGTTCTTTTCATTAGCACTAATACTCAGTGCTACTAATATAACTCAGACCTTCAAATGTTAGTGCTCAATTCCTGTAGAATTCTTTACACATAAGGCAATTAAATATCTACAGTTCAACCTTGACTGAATTAGGTGATCTAAATGCTTTCTTTAGATCTTTAAAGAAGTCCCTGAGTCATAATACAATAGAACAAAAAAAGGAAAATACATTTTCAGATACATCTCAATGATAAAAGGCTGCAGGAATTAACAATCCTAAAAGCAGCATCCATGCCAATGAAATAAGATAGCACTGCCTCTGCACATTTAACACTTTGTTCTTATCCACTCTGAAAGATAAAGTTACTGGGGTTTTTGAGTTGTTTTTGCTCAGACTTTCTGCTCAGCTAAGAAAGTCACATAGGTATGAGCCACAAGAATCTTTAAATTCTAGCCATAAAATGCAGCAGGTGCAGTTTTGTGTCAGGACACACAAATTGGACCACACATAGGGTCTATATATACATAATCTACTCTGGGACTGCATGATTATGCCATGTGGGTCATTAGTAAAAATAAAATGAACTGAAGGATTTTGCACAGTCAGAGAAAAAGAAGAAATGGTAGAAGCCTTAAGTAAGTTTAACAGACTGGAATTCAAATTCAGAGTACTTTGGGATTAAACTGGAATTTTAATATTAGAAATCCATTGATAAGATGTGATAGGACTGAAGAAAGTGCATGTTGGTGTTCCCTGGCACTGGAGAAAGCAAAGCACCAGGCAGCAAGAAGAGAGTCACTCTCCCAGCACTGTCCTTACATTTAACAGCCCTAGTCTCTCAATACCACTTATTTATAGAGAGCACTAGAGACATCTTAAGAGCAGATGGGGCACCCACAGCAGCACTCCTGACAAGTCAGCAAGGTCCTGTCCCTGTGTGCAGCGAACCCCACGTGCTCCAGGGAGCCCTGGATGTCTGAAGTGTCTGCTTGGCTCCTCACACAGAGAACCTGCCCCAAGAGCAGGCAGGCTTGGTCCTTGTCAGAGCCTGTGACCATTGGAGCCACTCTCAGCAGCCCCAGCAAATGGAATTCTTCAGCACTGCTGCACACGAGCACAGCAATTTCACACACACTGGCTTTGGGGCAAGTTTGCAAGTACTGAACCAGTGCAGCAGAGACCTACAGCATGAGCCTTAGGTTACTGTTAGCAAATACACCACTTTGAGGAGTCCTTCCCCAACTCTGCCTTGTGCTCACACAAGGCACAGTCAGTGCATTCTGCTTGTTTGATACCATTTATACCCCTAGAACAATGAACTGTTGGAGTTATCTGGAGTTTGGAGAGGTCATGGACACCTAAATGCAGACCACTGCTCACCTGAGAGCTCTCTCAGAGGCTCACACAGAGCCTGCCTCAGCATGCCATGATTTGCAGTGGTGCCAGGACACACCAAGCACTTGCAAACAGACCCAGACACATGCAAGGTGTGCCCAAGGGCACTCACTCCAATGGTAGTATGAGAAAGCCCTAACTTTCTAAAAATAACCTGAACAGCAATTTCAGAGCCTTTGTATAGTCAAAATTATTTAAATTCTGTCCCTAAGTAGACCTGAAGGTTTTGACAGCAGTGACATAAACTTCCTTAATAGCAAAGATAGATACTCAAGTCCTTTTTTAACCTACACAGGTGACACACAAACCCAAGCAACCCTTCTTCACTTTTAAACAATTATTTCAGTCACACTGAGGGCAGTGGATTTCAGCTACCCTTTATGCCTTGCATCTCTCAGAACTGACCCCTTTCCTAAAGCGGCACATCACAGGGAACCACAACACTTTCTTGGAAGCATGTGGCGAGAAAAACTTAACAATTTAGGTAACCTTCATGATATAGGCAAGCTAAAAATCAGTTGCTAATTTGAGCAATACTCTTCCCATCCCTAAGGGTCTCTGTCTAAAAACCCCTTTTCCACAGACATGCCAGTGGGATAAATTCCAGCAGTGTCACAAACTGCTTTCACTACAAGTGTGACCAGATTCTTTTCTCCCCATGACCTGTGACTGGTTGCCCCTGCCTTTCTGTACACTTGTGAAGGGCCAAGCTGTTTGGAAGTCATGGTTTTCTCACACAATTATTCATTTGCAAAGCCAGTAACAGCTTGCAAGCCTCTAGCTGATCTGAGCAGTGTTGGCATAAACCGCTTTTTTTTCTCATGGAGAGACAGTTTTACTGCCTCACATCTGCTGAACCTGCAGCCTCTCAGAGTGACTCAAAATATTGTCATCCTGTGTTTCCATGCATATCAGCTCAAGGCTTTCATCTACCAAGTTCTGCTCACTTTTGCTGTACAACAGGAAGAATAAATGTCTCTTTTGACTCTTGCAGAATAAAAGGATACAAACCACATTCGCAGAGAATAATGCCTTTAAAGTCTAAGGGTGATTATCACACTGTGATTATCCAAGAAATCTGAGCAGCTTACAACATCATTAATGCAGTATCCTGATACAATTTTAAAAACATTTTAATAAGCTTTTTATGTGTAAGTAGTTTTTTTTCCCCTAGGTAAGGTATGTGTGTAAAACTTAGGAAGATAATGATGACTGTTACCTGATAGACCAGAAAAGCCACCTAGCACAGTATCTCCAAGAATTCCCCAGAATGGATGCACACAGAAAGGAATAAAACCAAGGGAGCACAGGATAATGCTTGCGCAGAATAGTCTCTCAGCATCCTGACATAAGTTGCTCAGCACCTTTTTCAGCAAGAGACCACAGTGGTCAGTTTGATAATTTTAAACCCTAATAAAGCTGTGATTACAAGAATAAATACAGGGAATGTGCCTCTAGGAAAGTGGGATTGCACCCAAAAATGAGGTAGAACCTGACAATGACAGAAAACAATGAATATAAATCAGGTGGAGCACCAAGAACTGCACAGTCCTGATGGCAGATCCCACTTGAGAGAGAAAAAAAAATACCAAGCAGGGCTGTGCTGCCATTACACAGAAAGGTACAGGAACAGGGAGGTGACAAGAGCAGCAGACAATTTACAGCAGCATGTCTGGCACAGCTTGATGCCATGGAAGAGCAGCTGCCCTGCCTGCAGGGACTCGAGGGAGTGGCACCCTGCTCTCACCTCCACACATTGCTACAGTGCCATGGCAACATGAGCAACAAATGAAAAGCAAGATAATATGAACTTTATGAGCAAAATTTGCCATTTTCATATCTTCCGATTTTTAAAAATGGCTTTGAGAATTTTTTTGCAAATTTTCACATTTTTTTAGCCTTTTCTGTCAGTTATTTATTGGATTCTGAGATCTGAGCTTGCTTTCACATCACTTTTCACAGGCAGATCCCCAGGTAATAATTATGCTTTGGCAGGTTTTTTTCCAGACAACTTTTCCCACACCTTTTCTAAAAGCAGTGCCCAAAGCCCAATCCACTGGTGATAACTCTTCTTTGCAATTTTTCTCTCAAATTCCAGGTGGCAGGCTGTGAGACAGAAAGTCACACAAATGCTTGGGAAGAAAGGCATCAGGAAGGAGCCATTAGTATAGTCCACAGCTTCCAAGGAGCGGCTATTTAAAAATAAAAACATGCATTTCATTCCATGTCTCAGGGCTCTCTGCTCATTGTGCTCCAGAAGACTTTTGCCTCTAACACTTTCCAAATCCAATATATAACAGCACTCAAAAAAGTTGTGCTCTGGGACAGAGCCAGTGTTCTTACAGGTGTTGATGTTGTGAAACATCAGAACAAACAGCACACTGAGGTTGCACCCTGGTTCTCAGATCACCCTGTCTGCCCTTTGATGCTGTCAGAGGTTTTGTTCTTGCACCACAGGACCACACACACACATGGAGGAGTGAACATGGGTGTACAAATGGGTATATAAAGGATATATCTGAAATCCAGCTGTAGCACCCTTCACTGAATCTTCTGCTTAGAACATTTAATTGCTTTTTAAAGAGTTTTGAAATATTTATCCACAAACCTTCTGCCTAGGTTTAATGATGATAGCAGGGACTGTCAGTGGAAGGGAACTCTTATCAATGGGTTTGCACACCTCTCTGGCTTTGCAGGGAAAAAAGCCAAACATAAAAAAGAACCAAACAAACAACCAAATTCTCCACATGAAGGTTCATGCTCAGTTTCTGGAAGCTGGAACTGGCCCAGTGCAGCTGTGGCAGCAGAGTGACTGTGCCATGTACAGGTCTGCCTCCTGCTCCCTCTTTCACTGCATTTCCAGAGCTGGAGCAAGCCTCAGAGGTGTGAGCACACCACGACAGGAGCTTTCAGCCAAACCAAGGGCTGCAGCAGAGAGCCACACAGCCCCAGAGCCTGAGTCCTTGCTGCAGAAACACCAGGCTGTCACATCCTCTGAGCTGGCAGGGCTGGGGACACACACTGAAGCCACCCCCACACTGCTCCTGGGTCACCCAGCCTGTACGTGGGACAGAAACAGTGCAGCATTCGAATGTAGTGACTCATCTCAGCCTTCAAACCCTGCCTTTGCAGCACAAACAACTCACTGCCATGTGAAGAAAGCGCCAGAAACTTCCCAGCCACCCCAGGCAAACCAGCAGAATTGATGTTCTGTGATCACCTAGACTCGCCCCACCTTTAACAAGCTACCAGGGTGACCCCTTTCACCCTTTCTGAGCAACTCACAAAACACAGGGCACATTTTCCTCATCTGTAACAGGCATCTACAGACAAACCTCTCTAAAACTGAGCAGGACTGTAAATTGGAAAAGCTCTTGTCCCACAGAGATCAGTTATTACATGCTAAGGTACCACAATGTATCTCACCACAATTACAAATTCCTCCACCAGAAGACAGCTTTCTTACTGCAAAAAAATATTCCAGGTGATATAAAACAAAGTTATTCTTAAAATCACAAATGTGAGCTAGAGGAAAGAATCAAAAACTCACCTTCCAGTCACAGAAGCAGTAGTTGAAGTAGCATCTTCCTGCCTTCCACCTCCTGAGAACAAAGAGGAGAGCTGTAGGAAAGGAGTTCAACATCCTGGGGGCGTTAATAAGCTTTATTACCCTGATTGGCCTCACCTACACCTGCCTCCATGGCCCAGGACCTCCTTTGCAGCCCAGGTTTGGCACACCAGTCCCAGAGCAAGGACAAGTCCCCCAGCAGTCCCAGGCTCCTGGAAGGACAAAAGCAGCTATAGCCCCTAGAGGGAAAAAGTAAAGGATGTCACCTTTTGATATTGTCTGTGAGCCATGTGCTTCAGTTAAAACTCTCTCATTAAAATCCCCCTTTGACTATCTTGTTATTCTAGGCTTCTCTTGAATTAAAAAAGAATAAATACATTTTGTGGAGTCTTTGTGATGCAGCTGTAAATCAAAGCTGTTGTCCAACAGAGTTTGTACATTTATTAAAGCAGGAATATTGGCCTCAGAATGCTAGCAGGTAAATGCATTTAGTGAACTTTGATACCCTGCAGTGCCATGGGATTGGATACTGCCCATGGTTTGTCAGCTCATAAGGCAAATCCTGTGTCTTACTCGCTGAATTGATGAGAATTATATCCAGTGCAAGCTGCTGCACTGCTACTTTTCTCTTGTTGATATTTGTTTAGAGATAAATCCTGGAACTGCTGATTATTCTGGCTCCTGCACTCTCTGTCAACCTGCAACCAATGAAAGCTGTGCATTCATTTACAGATTCAAAACCAGAATATTACACATTTCCCTTCAAATATCAGCACATCCTAACAGACACAGGAATTGGAGGTCAATGGTTGGGCATTAACCTGCAACAAATCTGAGGCAGCAAACACCAAATACCAATTGCTGTACAAAATTCAGGCACACAGGGAATGATTAGGCACCTGCCATTCCATTAAAGCTAAAACTGCATGGTACTTTCCTCAAAGACAGTCATATAAAAAACATCCAAACTGATGAGCTCTGGCCCATCTCAGTATCCCAGGGACCTGTTTGTGTTTTGTGTCAGGTACGGAGCTGTGTCGTGACCCACCATGCAGTGTCCTGTTTGCTTCACCACCACACTGGGCTGTTCCCCCTCCCCAGTTTGATACTGTGCAGCCAGACCCTACAGGAATGCAACAGTCCTCTTCAAATATCCTTGTGAAGGTTCTCTCCAGTCTCTGCAACACCTGCCATGGGTGATTTATCAGCTGTTTGCTGCATGGATCAGATTGGACGGGAGAGAAAGGTGCCAACACTCTGAGATGTCACTACATCACTATTAGCTAACTGGGAAAAATTGCAGAGATGCATCTGAAATTCAAGCTTCCTTATAGGTTATGCCCAGTATTTTCATCCTTCCTGACTCTGAAAAGAATTTTATTTTTCCCACTGAAAACAGATGTATAAGGAAATGGGCAGAGAAAGTTGAGAGTCATCCTGAATTGATCCAAAGGCCTGTGCTTAGGGGTTTGTGTTTTGTAGGATTCCACCCCTGACATTCTGCCCCCCACAGCTTCCCCAGAACCAGCAGCTACTAAGAAAAAGAGAGGACATATTCTCATCAAAATCTAAGGTCTGTTTCCAGTTAAGGGTGCAGTAAAATAATATGTCATTTATAAAATCAGATGGAAAAACCCAAAGAACAATTTAAAGACAGGCTGGTTTCTTCTCAGAAAAATAAATGTCAGCCCAGCTCCACTTTTTCTTCTACGCTTAGGACAGACTGAAGACAAGAGAGGTCAGATGTTTTTTTCTGTCTCAGGAGTGAATATTTCCCCTCTGCTTGTGCTATGAAAGTCTGCTGTAGCTTGCAGCACCTTTAACAAGCACACTGAAGCAGTCAGTGAGATCCAATTATCGCTTTCAGGCTGTTTTTAAATATTAACACAGTTGCCAAAGACCTACCTATTATCCATTGCAGACTGACTCATGACATCCCAACCACATCCCCGATTACTTTGTCTCAGCTCTCTGTTTCCCAGCCTGCAAGCTCTGGTGAATTGAGTTGAATGCTTTGTATCCCCTCCTTTAGCAGCTGACAAATGGGGTCCCATTTTGACATATTCAGGTGAGTAACTGCTTTTAGTCAAAAAGATGATTCACAAATTTAAGTAAGTTGATGTTTCCTCACCAAAAACTAAATCAACATGGCTTTTACTTGAAACAGAGTTGTTTCAACAAAGCATTTGCTTCTTAAGCAACAAAAGAAATAGGATATTTAATTCCTTGATTAAATCCAAGAATCAATGGATCCAGACTGATTTCTACCTATGCCCTGAGAGAATCCACATCTCTTATGGGAGCGCTATGGCTGCCAGGCTATAGGATAAACAAATCTGTCTTGATGCTCTTGTACAATTTCATACCAGTTATAGTCAGAGTGGACTATATAACACAAATTTTATATATTCTTGCCTCTATGTATTCACTAGCCACCATACTAGGAAGTATTTGCAATTTTTTTTTCTCTGGCTCAGGAAATACATATTTTGTGCTGCAGGGACACAAGTCCAGTGGGACATACTGTGGGTGTACTGCCCTTTCTTCCTAACATATTCAAATTGCTGGCAATTCAGTGGGAATGGATTATCCAGCTCCACCCAAGCATGGACTGAAACTGCATGAGGGATTCCCAGTTTCTGGGCAAATGCATTAACCCCTGAGTTCAGTAAAAGGGAAAAATGAATCCACTCCCAGGAAAAAAAAAAAAAAAAAAAAAGAAATCCCAGGAGTAACTACTCAGAAAATTTGACCTGAATTCATAAATAGTTTTGGGATGACCTAAATACCATTTTCCCAACAAATTTACTATTCACCAGATTTTTTTCCTTTTGATTTTGCAGGCAGTTGGCTCATTTGAGGTCCCCCAGTTATAGGTATTAGACAACAAACAAGATTTTCTTTGTATACAGGTTGGATAGACAGGAATTCCCTATGGGATTCCTTAGTCCACACCTAAAAATCTGCAGTCTGGTTTTCTAGAGTGACCATCATCACAAAATTATCACTGTGAGGAACACAGCAGACAAAATGGCCACAGTCCTGCTCAAGATTGACATTCTCCCAAGTTAAAGGTCACAAAATGCCTGACAGAATTGCCCTTTTCATAAGTCACTGGAAATATTAAAACTCCTGAGAAAAGCAGATGACACTGTATCAACCTCGGATACAAAGCAAAATGAAAGGGCAGCTAATTAGAGGTTTCACAAATATCAACAAGGCAAAGCTAGAGCAGCCCTTAGCCCGTGGGAGGAAATGCTTTCTGATTACCCTGTGATTGAGGCCACAGCTGTGGTCACCACCACCAGCACCAAGGACTGACCATGTCCCCCTGGCCCCTCCATGGGCACAGCCACCAGGCAGCCCAGCCCCAGCAACAGGGACAATCATTCTGTACCTTCACTAGGGAGCTCTGCAGAGCATGAGGAGATGTCAGAGCAGTTGGTGTTAAAGATGCAGCAGAGATGAAGCCCTCATTGGGTGAGCCTGGCACATTGTCACCGGCCTGCTCAGTGCTGGGACGTGGATGCTCTCAGCTAATGGGGCCTGACAGGCTGAGCAGCCAGAGACATTGCTCTGACTGCATGTGCAATTAAACCATGAAGTGTATCCTGACACAGCCCCTGGGGACTAATCACAGCCTTGGGGATGAGGGAGCACGAAGGTGTGAGCAGCAGCACCTGAGGGATGTGGCTGAGGAGGAAATCACAGAGTTTGTGTCAGCCTGGGCTGATGGACCAGCGCAGGGCCACCCACCCAGCCAGCCTCTGTCCCTGCCCTTTGCCATCCCCTGGAGCCAGCCCTGCTCCCAGGCTGCCACATGCGGCTTCTGTGGGACTCAAACAGCACCAGCTCAGGTGTAACTCACAGGAGTCTTTTGGAGATTCCCCCGTGGGGCTGCTGTGGAGCTACAAAAGCACTGGCTGGGGCTGTGCCCCATGAGACCTCTGAGGGGTCCCCATGGGCTGCAAGCCTTCTGCAGCACTCACAGCCCCCACCAGCTGCACTTGCTGCCCTGGCTTGGAGGCAGGAATCCTCCTCATTTAAAGCTTTTATCACCTGACATTTCTTCTGAGAATCAATCAGTGTAATTAAGAGACTTTTCAATAACTTCCAGTTGCTCCACGCACATGAACTAAACAGCTGGAGGGCTGCACAAAGCACTGTGTCGGGCAGCCTGTTTACTGTGCAGCTGATCCAGGGCACAGTGGGGAGAAAAATGCAAACCAAGCATCTATGAATGGCAGGTTAAAAGCAGGTTGCAGGTTAACCTGCCCTTGGGGACATCTGTGGCTGAAGGTGAGAATTCAGAGGCAGGAGACCCCATCGGCATACCTGAAAACCTAGAAGATCCAGGGCCACAGGAGCTCTTTTGAGCCCTTTTATTGGGGAACCCCACTGCTGTGAGGAGCCAAAAGCAAGCCTGCACCCTTACGGGGTTGAGAAGAAATATAGAAAGCTAAAGAAACAGGTTTTATTGTAATACTTTAGTTTTCCTTCTACTATGATATACAGAAAGTGAGCCATGGTGCTGAGGAGGGCAGGCGAGCCCATGGAAACTGAAGGTGCTGGATCAAAGTTAATGGAGCAAATGACATCTGTGAGGATGAGCTGTCCTAACAAACCTGCAGAGGTTCTTTTTTAAACCTTCACCAAAGAAACCCATTCCCCAAGCCAGCTGTGTTTTTACAGCTCCAGCATTCCCTGTTCAGCTCTGTCTGGGCTTTAACTTGCAGATCCCATGGCAGCACAGGGAGAGAGGCAACTTCAGCCAATTCTCAGTAATCAGGGGAATGGTTGCAGTAATTGTCCATGCACTGCTAACAGCACTTGGCATGCTTATGAAGCCATTATTGCCACGCACAGAATATATCACCGCTGATGAATCCTGAGAAAAAGATCAAGGTAAAAAAGGCTGAGGGCTGTATCTGCTGTTAGAGCAGGGTGCTGTTTTCACTGGTAACCTGCAGCCCAGTCTTTCCCTAGGGTGGGTAGCACAGTCATTTTTATGGACCCATGCTTAAATGGAGCAGTTTGGCCTTCAGATGCAACAATAGCTTACGTGCAGGACTCCCTAAAAGCACAGCTCCCTGGAGAGGAGCATGAGGATGTCTACAGGAATGAGCTGGCCGTGGCCCGAAGCTGCAGAGCAGATTTGTGTAATTCCTCATAGACCAAAGAGAGGAGTTAATAATTTTCCAGGCAGTGCTTCAAATTGGATCACAAGGGATATCTGTGAGGATTCCAGAAGAAATGTTCCTGATGGTCATTAGCGTGTTCCCAGTGACGTACAAGATACACACGCACACCAACAAGGCAGAAGCTAGCCTGGAAAAAAACCCAGCTCATGTGAAAAGGTGCACTTACAGTAAATTTCATGGCAAGGGACTCATTCATTTCCAGCACAAATGACTCCCACTGCCCTTCCACGTGTGCTCCCAGCAAGGGGTGAGGGAGCGGGATGCAGGGCATGTGTACAGCTCAGATTCCACCCTTGAAAACTCCAAGGGGCCACGCTCTGTTTCCATAACACTTTTTACATGCTTGCTTTTATGGGTCTCTTGATGACAATCTAAATCCTGCCTGTTCTTCAATAAGCCATTAATCTTCCAGATAGAGTTCAGGGAAGTTGCTGTGTAGCAATAAAATGCATGTTTCCAGAGCCCAGAGGGAACTAAAAGGAAAAAACACAAAGTGAAAGGGAGAGACATTGTTTCTGAAAGACGAATTCCTGGCTTGCAGGGGTTGGGGGGCATGTAGGGTTATCCTCCCAAATCCTGCCTGGAACCTGTCCCTCCCCTCACCCCACCCTGATGCCACTTTGGGTGTAACATTTGTGAAAAGGTGCATCCTCCATCATCACTGTCAGCATAAGAAAAGGGCTGGTGGCCCCTATACCTCCCATCCTCATGGCCCAGAAGCCTTTTGTGAATGGTGCCAGCTGGGGCTGTGCTTTGTGAGCAGGCAGCAGCTGGGGAGTGTCAGTGATCATCAGTGGTGGGGGGCTCCACCATTCTCCAGCAGCCAGCGACTTCAGCAGCTACCTCACATCACCCAGTTTACAGACCTGCAGCTGCTTTTGCAGAATGAAGCATAAAACGTCTCCTCTTTATCTTCAAATCATTTCCTTTGTGTGCTGAGGGAACCAGTCTCACAGAGCCAGTGGCACAAAAGCCATCGAGTCCCACACCAAGGTCGGTCACTCCTGCCCTGGGTTCGCATTTGAACCGGTGACCTGCAGTAGAAGTTACAAATTCTGTGCCCCACTTTATATCAGGATAAATGAATACAATCCTAGTGCTTCCAGGCCCCTATAAAATTGATGGTAACCATATGTCAGTGTGTGTAGCTGGTAGGGAAGCACATACTGCACTACTCAAGAGACGGTAGCAGTTAGCATTAAAGACTTCCAAGGAACAGAAAAAAAATCAGTTCAACCTGACTTTAGTGCCTTAAGTTGTCTTTTATGCAGTAAAGAAAAAGAAGGAAAGGATAGGCCTGAAAAAATAATTTCCCTGGGCTACGGTCCTATAGAAAAATGGTAGAAAAGGGAGAAAAGATAGGCACATCAAGAACACACATACAAATATAAGTGAAATTATTGGACTCTCCCAGTTCAAACTGACACAGCTGTCAACAGAAAAATCAGGGAAAATTCACTGTCTGTCTAGATATCATAAAAAAATAAATACAAGGACTCAGAGAGTCTAGTACTCCTGGGTTTCTGATATTTCCCTGGCACACATGAATCTCACAATTATTGCTACACAGGACACTATTAGTCCCAAAGCTCTGAGTATTCTATATGAATGTTTTGTACTCTTCTTTCCACACACATATAATGTTCTTGTTATTCCTGACGGTGGCACTTCACAAGACAAACTAAAGGTCATTGAAGGGAAGCTGTGGATAAAATTATTTTTTACTGACAGAAGAAATCCTGGGATCTATTGAATGTTCTTCTTGAGTTTTATTACAAAACTAATGATTATGCACTGTGTAAATACCAACACAAACAGTAAGTAAAGTACCTCTAGAACACCTGAAGCAATAAAAGCCTTGAGCAGCCACCTCTATGGCAGCTTTTTTCTTGCCACTGCAGCATGATGAAGGTCAGTCCTTGCAGCAGCCATTTGCACCTCTCGCAGAAGTGAGATGCATGATTATTTTAATCTGGGCTTGAATTCTTGATGAATACAGGAGAAAAAAAATCATTACAATGAGCATCCATCTGAGATACACGTCCTGGCCAAAGAGCAGCTAATTAGATATGACTGAAGTTAATTATGTTTAACACTGAGCAGACAGACCCTGAGAAACAGAATGTGGCAGGGCTCTTGCTGCTGTTTCCTCCAGTGGAGGCACAATGAGCTGTTTCTCAGTAAGCATGGGTAGGTGCTACCATCACTGGCCTCGGTGTCATTTCTGAGATAACACCTTGTAACCAAAGTCAAGAGCATCCTTTGGTGTAAAATCCTGTGCAGCTGATGAAAATTAATCCATATGCAGTCAATGCACATCCCCCAAATTTCCACAGTGCTCTCATGCAGTGATGAGTGAGGAAAGTCAGGTCTGGAGAAGTGTCCCAGTGGTGCTTGCACTCTCAGCAGTCCCAGCACTGATTCCTGCTTCCAAGTGTCAAAAGTGCTCCCTGTTTCCCAGTGCAGGGGCAGCACAGTTCTGGTGGCTGGAAGGCAATTACTGACACTCAGCGGCTGCTGCTGCTGCTGCCAGGACTGGCAGCTGCAATGGGTCATTTTGGGCATCAGGTATTTGTAAGGAAAACTATGGGATGGGTCTTCCATTAGGGCCTGGAAAGAGGCACCACAGGGGCTCTCCTGTGTTGTATTCAAGGGAGCCTGTGTGCTGCTGTAACACTCCATACCTATTGTTAAAAAACAGTAGCAGCATCAGTTTTTCTCTTCCTCTCTCTTCTCTTACAGGAAGCCTTGTTTGATCAGTTTATCCTGACCTGAGGAAAGATAAGGAGGATGTACATCCTTAGAAGTGCACAGTTTATATTTCTTCCTGAGGAGAAGGAAAGAGCGAGCTTTTGTGCACTGGCTAGGGTGGAATTCAAAACCACTTGCCTGTCTCACGTCCTCTCACCTGCAGTGTTCTGCTGATGTTTTAACTGCTGGGATGAGACACAGCTGTCCCAGGGAGGGCTAGGCTGGGGACCAGCCCCACAGCAGGCTGCTCCAGGTCCAGCATTCACAGCTGGAGGCATCACACAACAATTCCATCTGAACAGCTGGAGTTCACACCAGAGGAAATTTTTTAATTCTTTAATTGGTTCCTTCTCTATGGACAAACAACTCTTCTGCCTTTTCTCACTTCCCTTCAGAGCTCAGCACTCTGAAATTCTCAGCATAGTTATCTTTCCATCAGCCTTAGGCAGGGAAGGTTGCTCGTCTGTAAAGTTTATAAAAGGGAGTCTTGGCCAAAGCAAGTAATTTTCCAGAGTACCACAGTGAACCTGGAGCTGAAGGGAGAATTGAATTTAGTCTCCCATATGCCAGAACTACTGCCCTGCTCTCCAGCTCTCAACAAAGCAAAACACCCTATTACATGGCTTCTGTGGGCCTGAGGAGGGATGAGCTGAAATATTTATTCCAAGTGCTAGAAACTGGCATTTGTTGGCAGCTGCATGTAGTAGTATCAAGGAGGGCAAGAAAATTTGTTGCTCCTAAGTGGGCAAGGGTTTTGTATTTAGACCACATCTTTCATCTACAATTCACAAGCATTTCATATCTAGCAGAAACATCTCATATTTTCACAGACAGCAATATAAGTACCATATGATAATCAAGAGAAATACAGGCCAGTTGAACAGATTACTGAGGGATAGAGCTGGGAACACAGTCTGTAATGCACCACCCAATTGCCTTTATTATCCTTTTTTAGTCACTTATTTATGTGGCAAAAGCCTCAGTCTAACCTGGCCTAACACTAACTAGAACCCTACCCAAACCAAATTAAACTTTGAAAAACTGGTGCTCATTGATTTTTTGATTATTTTCCATTTTCTTGCCCAGCTGAGCTGGTTACAGAAGTGTCAATGCCCTAAGAAGGTGCAGCTATTTTTGGCTGTACACAGCAGGACCTGCAGAGGTGTGTGAAAATGGAAAAAGTACAAAAGTAAATCAACCAAATACACAGAGGAAAATATGAGCAAACCAAAAGCCTAAACAATTTTACTACTTCTATGCCTCTTAGATCCAACTGTTAACTCTGGAAGAAATCATCTTCCCACTAGGACAAGTTCCAAAAAGATTATAATGTGACCATGGTAAGTCAGAAAACACAGGAGAGCATGGTCCAGCTTTGCCACAATTGCACCTGACACACCCAACTATTCTGTGCTGCACCCACTTTGAGTATCCCTGAGAATGCTCATTTTTTATGTGGTAGGGACTCCCATCTGAAATTTTTAGATGAAAATTTAAGGCAGATGGTTTTACCTCTTGCTTGAAATTTCTGCAATAAAAGATGGTCTTCCCTGGGACCAGTGTACCCCCTGTCCTCAAGCAATACACATATCCTTGTGCAGCATCATCTCCAAGGGCCTAGAAACAGAAATGACCACTAGAATTTACCCACTTCCTTCTTTCCAACTCTGTGAAAATCGATTTGATTATTTGTGTGAATGTGGGCACATGTCTGAGAAAGGGACAGATCCAGGGAACCCACTGGGAGAGGGCCAAGCTAAGGAGGGAAGTTTTGAAACAAGTGGTAGCACATGAGGCTCCTGACCTTACCACCCTCTGTGACCTGTGCTCTGGCAGAGTGGATTCTCTTGTTTGCCTTCCTTCTCTGGTTAATTCTCCTTGGGCTAGAGCACAGCCATGCTGTGGAGATCCAGTGCCTGGGGAAGAGCCGGGTTCTGGGTTCTGGGTTCTGCATTCCCCCTTCATTTTTTCAGCAAGAGATGAGTTCTGCATTCCTCTTTAATTTATTCAGCAAGAGATGGATTCTGCATTCCCCCTTCACTACCTCAGCAGGTTCAGCCATTGAATAAGCAACCTCACAGGTGTGTCTGACCATGATGCACTGGTAGGATTTAGGACAGATCCTATCACAGATCCCAGCTGGCAACCTTGAGAGCTGGCAATTCTGTTTACAGGAGGTCCTGGAGGCAGCCCATGTCCACAGGCCACATGTGGCCGTCTTCTCCTTTTCTCTCAAAGGGAGTATGTGCAGCAAATGTAAGAGGTACAGCACTGCCAAGAAATGAGAGCCCAATTGCTGTGTTCTTTTAAAGAAGAATGCATTTGTGAAAAAAATCACCTCCATTCAGTCAAATTACAGTCAATTATCATGGCCTTCAAGCCAAGATCTATTAGCTCTGAATCTAACTTAGTTACTGAAGCACAATGGAAATGACATTCATTTCGGAAAAAACAATGTTATTACCTTTTACTCCTTAGTAGTCAAAAGGATTTTGAAATAAGATTAATGGGAGCATTTTTTTTTCCTTCTATCTGTAGCTTTTGAAGATTAGCAACACTTATTTTGGAATAATAGCCACCTGGCAGTCCAGGGTCACTGGGCTGTGTTCAAGGCATCATTGCATACACTTGCACATGCATCTAACTGTTATAGCTAAAACAGATTTTTGCTTCTTTTTTTTTCCCCTGGTGTCATCAAAATACTGATTTGGACAGACAAACGCCTTAGGACAAAGGCAAATACATTCAGAACTATCAACATGCTTTGTCCAACCCCACAATTCAAGGATAGCTCCATCACAGTCTGCAGGAAGGTGGTGACATGTTTGTGTTTGGTAAATAGCCCCCAAAGCAGGCAGTGTTTCCCTTTATAGCAGCTCCATTTAAATCCAGAAACAGCTGGAATAAACCACCTTCGCGATCCGTGCAGCAGAGCTGTAATTGACATTTTGTTCTGTTTTCCCTCCCTATCCCCACGCTGTCAGATGTTCCCTGAGTCAGTGTGGTGGCAGTGGAAGCCCTGCAGCCCCGAGGCACAGCTCACAGTGGGTGAATGTGGCAGAGGAGTGTCCGGACTGACCCGCTAGCCCAGGACACGCTGCTGTCCCGGGAGACTGCAGGGAAACACTGCCTGCCCATGGGCAGCTGGAGCTGCACACAGGCTTGTGACCAGGCCCCAGAATTATTTAATAGGGAGTGAGGGAAGAGCAGAGCGCAGGGGAGCCTGTTTTGTGGGAAAGAGAGCAGATAGAACTATTTAGTAATCTGATTTTTGAAACAACCTCAAATTACCCCGTGCAAGCAGGTCTTAACCAGTGCTGGTGAATCTGTACACGTAATTGAACAGATTTAGGGAAGTTCAGAGTTGCCTCTAAACATTTATCCCTTTCTTAGGGAGGCAGATTCTGAAAACCCCTCTCCACATAACACTGTGAATGACAGAGCAGCAGTGAGAGCAAGGGTCAAAGCTTGTGACAAAGCCAGCTGTGTGCCACGGCCAAGCAGAGAAAATCCAGTGGGATCACAGATCTGTGTCACATCCTTGTCCATAACCTCAACCGTAGCCCACTCAGTTTGCTGAGCGCAAATCCAACTCTGAAACTCAAAATGCCAACATCTCCAGAGTCTGAATGAGCAGCACAAGTTTCCATAGCAGTTTTGCCAGCCTCCCCAGTGCCTCCCCAGCACCCCCAGGTCTTTGCAGAACGGGATCCCTGTGGCTTGCGCACACGACCTGAGCATGCTGCCCAGCAGCCAGCAGGGACCAAAGGTGCATTTGGAGCACCTGGCTCAGCCCCAGTCAGCCCATGACTCTGCAAAGCCCAAGGAATCATTTCAAAAAGAGGCTAAGAAAAGGATCCTGCAGGAATTGTGCCCAGTCTGGTTACCGGGAATCTAGTTGACGTAGTGAACGAGCACGGAGACTTTCCCAGGAAATGTGTTTCTTTATTTAAATAAAATTAGTGCCAGTAGAAACAATAAACTTTAAATACACGAGACAATTATATACAACTCGATGTTAGGAATTATATACATCAGTTTTTTACAGATACAAATACATTTATACCAGAAGTAAAGGACGGAGGAGAGAGCAATGGAAAATGTGACAACTTGCACATGTCAGTCTCATTTGGAAAGTTTCAGGATTCAAGTGATTCCAGGCAAAGTGCCAAACTTAATTTGGCTCCTTTCAAACTTAAAACAGCCCCTTTTAGAGTAAATCTACCAAAAAGCTTTATATGGTCTGATCCAAAGTTCAGTGAAGTCGATGGAAAAACTCCTGCTGCCTTCAGCGTGCCCCAAGCAGACCCTTTGTGAGCACAATGAGCCTTTGTTGTGCTGTGCTTAGAGAGAGACAGCGATCCCTGATCCCTGCATCCCATTAACCCTCTGAGCCCTTCCCAGCACAGCTCGCCCTGGCCTCAGTTCACGTCTGCTGCTCAGCATTCATGCTTTTCGAGCTGTCTCTCAAGCTCTAATGCCAGTGGATAAATCACAGAGCTATTTTAGTGCAGGAAATACATGGAGACAATATTTTGCTGTGCAATGCTTTAGGTTCAGGCTCTTCAGCCCTCACGCTTCAAAACTAATCAAGACACTGTAATAAGTTATTATAAAATACAAGGTATGATTGAAATATTAATTTTCTTATTTGTATTAATTTTTACTTCTCTTGAAAGTGCAATAATTTAGCAAAAAATTTCACAAGCGTTTGAAAAATGTCACAGTACCATTGAATTGGGGAAGGGGGAAGATTGTGGTGGTTTTAAAAACCAGTTACTAATAGCTTTATAGAAATGCATGTGTCACATGTGAGCTGATTTTAAAAAAGCTGTAACACAATGCTTACCTACGCTGGCTTAACTAGAGCAGAAAGTCGAGATTCTTTAACGATGTAAATGGGTACAATTTTACTGACCTCAAACAGAGAATTTAACTCCAACAGAGAAACACAAAATCTTGTGCCCGTCTCTGACTCAGCCGATGATTTCGGTGGGGCCAGGAATTCACCCTTGCTAGGTTAAATTCCAATCAGAATTCCACCTATTTTCCAAGGGGGTGTAACAGAGCAGCATGTGTTTGAGCCTTTCTACGTCTTACAGCCTGTAACAAAGATCTTTTAACATCTCCTTTAACTTACAGATCTTTGCCTTTCGTGACCAAATGTACACATCTTTAAAAAATACAAAAGCAAAAAACTTACTCAGTAACTCAGTCACAAGCTGGATTGCAGCAGGAGGTGGTGAACCTGACCCAGCCTGTACAGGTACAACTCGAGGAAAGACACAGGAAAGTGTCACAGGTCTGGAGCCAGGCTTCACAAACTGCACAGGAACTCAGTGCCTCTCTTGGTCTGCCTCGTCTTTCCTTCTTTCTGTACCTAAAGTCAGTCTCCAGCCATGCTGCAATCCTCCTTCAAGTACAGCATCAACACATTTTCAGCTTTCAAGGCCTCATTGAGCATATGCACTGTTGGTGTGGTTTGTCATAAGAAAAACACAGTAGGAGCATTTCTGGTCTATCACAGCTTTGTGTGAATGAGCATTACCCATCATCTGTAAGAATCAAGCATTTGCATGAGGGTAACTTCCCCAAACATTTCCCAGATATTTACAGAATTCTGAAATATGCAGAGACATGCCAGTAATAATTACCTCGTTAGAAAATACATATATATTCACCACGTTCTTAGCTTTCATAGCAAGAAATAATAATGGAAAAATTAAAATTAAGCAACCCAATTATGTGCAAGCTACACTTTGCAGTTGGGTACCACTGCTTCCTTGTCCTGCCAGCTCTCTTGGGCCCAGGAGCACAGATACCTGTTCAGAGTTCATTGGAGAGCAGAAAAGTAGAGCCACAAGTTCTCAGTGGGAGCTCCACTCACGCTTTGGCAGCAGGAGAGCCCTGCCAGTGCTAGGAGTTCTTGTGGATGTTTTCCACAGAGCCCTCGCTGCTCTCGTTGAGGGGCGTTTCTGACACTTCCCCCAGTTCAGAATCCAGCACTTCCTCCTGGATGGTGAAGTGCACATCTGGGGAGGAGGACTCGGAGCTCACGCTGCTGCCTTCCATGGAGCAGATGGCACAGGACAGGGAGGGCACCATGCTCTCCTGCAGCATGTTCAGCATCATGGGGATCTGCACCGATTTCAGCCCTGCTACGCTCGGGAGGGGCTTCACAGCTTCCCCCCACTCTCTCTCCTCATCTTTGTAGAGCAGAAGCAAATTGGATGACTTCTCTTTTCTTTTGGATTTCATGTAGCCAAGCATTATTCCTATCAGGAAGATCCCGTAGAAAGACATGACAATCAGAATGTAAAAATACTCGTTGCTGTTGTTCTTCTCTGTGCTGGGGGATTCAGCATCAAACATAGCTTGGGTCACATTTGCATGGTCCATCTTCAGCATGGAAAGTGTTTTACCACAGCTAAAACCTAGAGGAGAATGTAAATGGATATGTAAGATCAAACGTCAGAGCAAAGGAGTAAAAGAAACACCTGGAAAAACATTACCCCAAACTCTTCCTTATTCCTTGTAATTGTAAGCTTGCAAACCCCACACCTGATTGAAGCTCTCAGCCTGTTACACCTCTGCATTAGCATTGTAAGTGAATGAACTCTTGTTCAGATACAGAAAACATTAAAGAAAACACATAATATTAAATTATCTTGGGTTCAATGCTGAATTATAAATCCTCCAATCCATATGATTAAAGAAAGAAAACCATATAGAAATTCTCTGCTAGGCACTTAAACATAGTTTTGTGCTACTTGACCATGTTTCCATGGTGGGGAAAAGTTAAAAGTATTGTTTTGTTCAGTGGTGCAGGAAAAAAAATAATCAAAAAGCAACTTACGCCGGTATGCAAATAATTCCTCCTTTCGCAAAGCTCAAGAGACCTTTCCTCCACCAAATGCTGGGTGTTCTGAAAACTTTCCTCTGCTGCAGTTGGAATAAATAGCTCTCAAGAAATGTTTCATCACGTGTTTTAGAGGCACAGTTTATAATAGTTTTGTGTTGGAGTCAACAGATGAACTTGAAGGATTGCAGTTCAACCCACTGAACTCTTAACAGCTGTGAAAAGAAAAAGAGTTGGGAATTCAGATTTTACTCTTTCCTAACCAGTTCCACACTGGCTCTTTCAGCTTGTGAATCTGCTCCTTTAACATGCCCTCTGCTGAATCTGACCTCTTACCCTGAGAGCTGCTACACAGAGTGGAAAACCTGCAGATGTTATTCTGTGTGTGTTGTAACATATAGAAAAATACACGTGTGAATTTTGTATTAGACACTACCAAGATATTTACATGTCTGCTATACACAGTGCTCCTAAGGACATGGAGGAGGAAACAAGTTCTTTTCTTTGGTCAGGACGAGTGACAAAGCTTTAGAAAGTGTGTGCAGAACTAAGTGCTGACTTCCAACTCATGCTGCAGCTCCACTGTGCTGCCAGGTGAGGGGCTGGGGAGAGCTGGGCTCAGAGAATTGAGTGAGTTTTGGGTGGATGGGTGTTGTGTTGTGCTGCCTACCTCTGGGCATCACAGCAGCCACCGTGGGATCTAGGATCTCCACATACTCAGTGAAGGGGTGCAGACTCCTCCAGGGAGCAATTTGGAACTCCTGAAGTTTGGAGCTGCCTTCTGCCTCCATAGAAGCAGCCAAGAGTTAATGCCGTGTGCATGATATCATGCCTAAAAAGAGGCCAGGGGCACCGAGTTAAGGATGATTTAAGTACAAAGGGACAGCTGCTGGGCAGAGGGATGCTCTCTGAGCACTGCTGCTGGGCAGAGCAGACTCCTCACAGCCCACTGAGGATGCAGCCTGGGTTCCAGGGCCCACAGGGTTCCCAGTCATCAGCTCAGTGGTGCAGAAGGCTCTGAGACCCCTTTCCAACACGTAAGCAGCAGCCCAGGCCATGGGAAGAAGGAGGCCCAGCTTGCACCTTAGGGATTTCATTTCCTTATCCTCTCCATCCCCGTTCTTCACACACAAAGCCCAATTAGTCAGGGCCCACATGTGAATGTCACCCCTTCTGCAAAGCTTCAAGGATGTTTATGTAACAGAACACTCCACTTCCAGAAAGCAGTAGACTGGTGCTGGAGTTTCCCAATGGTAGGTCTGGGGTTTTTTTCCCTGCAGTCACTTGTGGATTCTTTGCGTAGACAGCAAATTCTTTTCCAAACTCTGCCCTTACAATCCCTCTGAGGTAAAGGCAGATAGGATTAACTTCTCTTCACATGTAGGAAAAGGCAAGAAAGAGAAGTTAAGCAACTTCAGATGTAGTGGAGCATTCGAGAAAAGACAGAATTGTATCTGTGTTTGGAACCAGAATTTTCCATCACTTCTCTGAACAACTACAGAAAGAAAGGGAAAAATTACATTAGCCAGATTGCCCTCTCTGCACCTTAAAATAGAGGATCCTCCCTTTAGGATGTTGGTTTTATCTCCCTGTGCATTCCCATGTGATAGCTCAGGAGCTGTTGATGTTGGACTAATGTCTACTGGGATTTCATCTGACAAAATCTGTCTGCAGCACCAGCTTGCCAAGTCTGAATTCTTCTTCCCTGTTCCCGACAAATTACCGAGCAGGCAACAAGAGCATATCAGCTGTGGGCTAAAGCAGAGCCCAGAGCAAGTCTGGCTTTTCTAGTTAACTTTAGGGAATATTTACCTCACAACTTTCTTAGCTCCATCTGCCCTCTCCATTCAGCTCTGTAAATTTGGGGGTTGAAAAAGTAAAAACAGTGTGTCTGATTTTAGCAACCTTCTCGTGCAGGACTTTCACAGGCTCGTGAGGAAGCGCCTTGCATTGTTGGATCAATGAAAATTGGCTCAGCACAAGGAGAAATCCTTTCTCTCTGCCCATGAAACTCTCTTGGAAGTTGCTTGATCCTGGGAACAAAGCAACTAAAGCCTGTCACCAGTGTCACCACTGACCTGGGCACAAGGGCTCCTCCAGAGGCACGAAACACCCCAGGGCTCCCAGCAGTGAGCCAGCAGAGCAGGGACACACCAGCTCTTCTGTGGGCACCTGCATGTGTAAATAGAATCCTTTATTTCCTCCAAACCCTCGTGTTCTTCATGTAGGTGAAGCTCTGTACAAAAATCACCAAGAAAAACTGGAGCAGCCAACAAGAGCACAGGAGGACTGCTCAGGTACATCCATAGGTTTGTGCAATTCCCCACAAGTTTCACTGAAAGATGGCTGCTTTGCATAATTCTGCAGAGTTATTGACGAAAACTCTTTGCAGCTATGTTTACTTTGGCTAGCTGATGACATCTCTTCTCCATCTGTTAGCCCATGGTTCTTAAAAACAGTTTAATTTTAAAAAGGCCTGCAAGGAATTCCTGAGCCTTCTATAGACATGAAGAGGAGGGACAGCAAGACACAGGGGAATAACCACCTGAAAAACATATGCCACTTGCTTACTGATGCCATCAGTCAGCTTTCTCAAGCTGTACTCTGTAGAAATTATATTTCTGTCTTAAAGCAAGACCTAGAAAATTAAAAATCAGAGCTCTAATTTGTGTTTTAAAATTATATTTGCCCCAAATTATATTGTAAAACCATTGATTGCAGCAAAAAGCTTGGCTAATTTGAAATTACTAATATTTTAAGTTAAGCTTACTAGCTACTTCTTTTTTGATGTCTCTTTTCTTTCTTCCTTTCAGCTCAATTATTTTCCCCAAACTTCAGAGAATTTTCCCTGAAATTTCACTTACATATCTCTTGTGCTTTCAGCAATTGGCTCCCACATGTTCCTCTTCACCTTCTTTGCACCTATGCCAAACAAGGCCATAACATTTTAGAATAACTCTCGTGCTGTTGCTCCCACCTTCCAACATTCCCCCTCTGGAAAACATTCAGGCCAATAAAGCAGAGCAACAACCAGGCACTCCAATAATGAAAAGGTCACAACATAGTTGTTGATGCCAGATTTTCTTTCTCAAGGTCCCTGTCTCCTAGAGAGCCTTTTGTGGCAGCAACCTCCGTCACCAAAGGACGCAAACGTTGAGGCTGGAGGCATCCCACGGGGCAGGAATTCACAACATGGCTTAAGGGATCATATAATGTGAGCCCTTTCTCCAAATAAAAATTTGAGGACAGTCAGAAAACTGAACAAAGACAGGATCTATTATGGAGACAACATGAAACCTCCTTAGAGACCCAGATGACTCTGCAGGCTGCCACGGAAAATATATGCCTAACCCTTCATTACAGGCATAATCCATGGTCTGATGCTGCATTTATCTTTCTTGCCCCAGTTAATGAGTTAATAAGACTAAAGACACCAAACAATTGTTAAAGAGCCAGCTCCTATGGGAAGCTGAGCCTGTTTGATGAGTGTTTGCTGACAGTACCACTCTAAGGAGCAGCCAAGTATGTGCCTTTCTAGAGTTATCATCTGAAAAAAAAAAAGAAAAAAAAAAAAAGAAAATAGAAACAGGAAGGACAGAGGAATTGGGGTTTTTCTTTTTGCACATGCACATTTAATGGAAATAATGTTCAATAATTTACTGCTGGGGTGAAAAGGGAGGGAGAGTTTTGCCATGCAAGTATGAACTTATTTTTGATTTAGACCTTCCAGACAGTACAGCTGGCAAAGAACAACCAACCGATGGTGATCAAAAAGATGATCTTTCCCTCACATATATTATTTCAATTAAAGTTGGAGCTGCTTTTGAGACCATAAGGGAAGACATGATAAAACAGATGTTGCTGGTCCTGACCTGGCCTTGTGTTTAAGGACCTGCCAGGCTGAGAGGTACACACTGACTTTGAGTCCTGCTGGAAAACACACACCTCACTGAGGACCTGAGCCAAAACCCCCTAAAGCTACAGGCAACGCCTCTCCTAAAGCAAACATCAGCACCTGCTCCTTTCAAGCTCCGTGCAGCTCAGTGAAGCCTGGGAGTGTGTTGGAATAAAAGCTAGTTCAAAAGCAGCAGCACTCTCATTCCCAGAGCAGGCAATGAGGGGCAGAAGTAGCACAAGCCACATCTCCTCACTAGTAAGTGTAATAACAGCATGAAATTTATGAGCTTTACTACGTGCTCTTAACGCTTCCATGCCTCATCAGTTCAGCCACTTCAATGAAATAAATCTAATAATATCTACAAATTTCCTGTGCTGGCAGGCACAGCATGGTAACACGCTGGCAGATCACCACCCAAAAAGGCAACAACCAGTGTGTCCATGAGCACAGGGCACAGGCTGGCATTTGAGCCACTCACACATGGCTCTGAGTTCAGTGTCGTTTTCCACCACTCTCCCTTATCTCTCACACTGCACAAATAGATGACATTCTTCATAAGCTTGACACAAGCAATTTCTAGAGGAAGATGGCAATTTTCTCAGTGTCATCCATAATATACTGTGTTGCCATCTGGATGCCAAATGGGAGTAATGGTCTGATCTGTTATTAACTATAAAAAACTTAGTAAAATGCTACAGTTCCGCCTTGTTACCTTACATTTTCACTGGGGAAAACATGCAAATATAACTCCAGAAGAGGCATGCACCAACCTTCTCTCCAATTTCAGAATTTGGTTTGCTTTAATTCAAATTTCATTTAACGTTCATGGCAGAACCATATTTGTGAAAATTGAAATTTCTCAGGCCTTCTCTACACACTGGGCAGCAAAAACATATTTTAATCAATAGAAACAAATAAAGGGTTTAGCAGCATCTCACAGCCAAGGTGACCATCTGCACACACAGTCTCAGCTCCAGCAGTGGTACGAGATTTCCCAGAAGCCATATCTGGAGTGTGCAATTGCTCTCCAAGCACACAACAAAGATCTGTAAAGGCAAAATGGTTTCAGATCCTGAGAGATGACAAGCAACAGAAAACCTCAATGATATCTGTAATAACAGTTCAGACTAAATTTAGCATTTACTGTAAGGCACGTGCTGTGAGCATCTTGGAGTTTTGGAGAGGCATTCCTTTCCAACCTCTGAACGGAATTTCAGAAAGCTAGGAGTGACTGGAAACAGAGTGGAAACAGGTAACTTTAATGATGACAATAACAAGAAATTATATTTTAAAAATACAAACTTTTCAGTGGTTAATATGAGAATCTGAGTTCAAAGTCATCACAGCCTCAATTCTGTTTCCTATAGCTAAGTTACAAAGTTATTTTATCAACCTAGATTTCCATGCAGTACATTGAAACCTATATTTCGTATTACCTTACCCTTTTCCTTTGATGTGACAGAGTGAATGTAGTGATGCTTGATTTGAAAATAGTTTATTTTCCTTTTCCCTTTACTTTTTCTTCCACCAAATATAATTATCTGCACTACCTTTAAAAACAAAAGGAACTCAAAGCTTACTTTGCTTTTGGAGTCAAATAGATTCAGCTGCTCTGTATGGCTCATCCGTGTTCAACAATATTTGCTTCTATCTGATCCCAAACAGCAAACAAAATACAAAATTCTGGATGCCACAAAAAAAAAAAAAAAAAGTGATTAGCAGTGTTTAGGAGAAATTCATTGACAAATTCTTTCTCTTCAGCAAAGAGAGAGTTCTGGCTCTCCCAACTATGGAAAGATCCTTATTTAGGTCCATTCATTCTCCATGAAGAGCTTCCAGCTCTAATCTGCTCAGAATTAGCACTTTGGTTTACATTAGTAAAGGCTTTTCAACTACAGATTTTAGATAGAGATATGTATCAATATTTCCAGAGCTTTTGAAAAATTCCTCTGTATGCAGCATAAAGATCTCAGTTTTTTCTTTTTCTTTGGTTAATTTTAAGACTTTCTATGACAAGAGAAATTCACCAATGCCAGTAATTGCTAAGCATAAGAAATAAAGGGGACAAAACCACTGAAAATATTCAAGTGTTCAACTTGAACTCTCACCTGACTACAGATCATAAATTAAAGATCATTGGAAAGATCATTGGAAAAGTTAAGAGGTGCTAGCCCACTCTCAGGCAGAAAGCTTATGCAGACACTGATAAACATCTAGCTGTCCCGTTAAACACAACCAGAGATGAAACAGGAAAGCATGCAGTCACTCCCTGTGCCAGGAAAGGTTTCATTACAATGGATTCCATCAGCCGGGGCCCTGCTGCCTTTTGCAGTAGGAGCACTGCACATTACCTGCTGCCACTTACACAAGTTCATGTCTCACCCCAGGTCATCTCTTCCTCCTTCTCAGCTCTGTGGGCTGTGGGGAAGCCCAGAATGGCATGGTCATTTTGCTTTGAGCTTTTTAGAAAAAATGATATTTGGAAGCCAAGGAGAAGAGGGGAGCAGGATCCTCTCTCATGAAACGAACAAGGCAAAGTTCACACATGCAGTGACTTCACTTGCCCAGGTTCAGAGGCACAACCATTCTCAAAGTTTACCACATTTCAAAGAATTTGAGAAGAAATACAGACAAAAATTTAAACGTGAGGGAAACCACAGGCTCTGAAATCAGGGAGACAGCTCTTTCTTAGTCCTACTAAACCACAGCATTGAGGGTTTCATTTTCATACATCAAGAAATGGTAAAAACATCAACATTTAACAATGCAAGTTCTGCCTCAAACACACCCAGAGCTCCCACTGAATCCAGCTGATCCAAGGTAGGGTACCAGTCTGGCTTCCAGCATGGTCTGCGTCTATTTTTCTGCCTTAAGATTAAAGTGCCTCCCAGTGCTGAGGGGTGTTTCATATCAAGTTCTACCACTGCTCTTGAAAACACAGCATTCAAAAGAGATTGGAAATAGAGAGGGAGATCATCATGGCATCTACTACAAAAACAATTCCACCCCTTTAGGAACTCACACCATACAGTAAAGACTACAGCCCAGTGTCACAGTGATCTTCCATCCTCCCGAGGACAGAAAACACATGCAGGGGAGATTCACTCTTCTCTCCTCTCCCAGAAAGAGGTGTAGGGCAGAGATGAAAAGAACAGAGTGTTATCACAGTAGCACACATCCAGCCCAGCCAAAGCCTTAGAGGAACAACCCACATTTTTTTCATTGTTATTTCTTCCAATCCTGCCAAATCAGTTCACAAAGAAAGAAGCAGCCCATCCTTGTTTCACAGCCATGTCAGTGTAACATCCCAGGTCACTGTGACCTTCAGCGCTTGTGAGACTTTCATTTTCACATGAATACCAGATGTTGAGCCCTCTCCCTCTGATACTCACTTTTCTACAACATCAGGAGTTCTGCATCATGTGCGTTTGTAGCACTCCCTCTGAGTTTTGGTTGTGAAACCTCCACATTTAACTGTAGTTATTACAACAAAGATCCATTAATTTCAGCTCTCAACCCTGTTGACCTAAATCTTCATGGGATTTCAAACACAGCTTAGATTACATCACTGCTGTTCTCTACAGCAGTCCCCTTTCAAGCTGAAGCAACCAAGATAGCACTTGAGTTTGATCTATTACATCTTGGCATCTGTTTGCTGTATTCGCTTTTTAGAGTGCTCACTTTTTAAATACTGAAAACAGCTATTTGTATTCTTATTCCAAAAGTCTGCTTAGGCAACACAACAAAAGGAACAAAATAGCAATCTGGGTGTAAAGATTATCAATAGGAGGAACCCCAGGTGTACAGCAAAGAGGACAGAAAGTACTCAATAGAGGCAGGAACAGCACGTCTATCCCCCTCCAAAGGGAGGGATTCTGCAAGGCGGAGGAGGGAAAGCAGTAAGCTGTGGTTTCTGAAACCTGAAATTTGTTCCTGTGTTTCAGTATTTTGGTGTTAGTCCTCATAGCCACAGCTGTGAGTGGGCAGAGAAAGGGTCCCTAAATGCAAAATGTAGAGAATGGGTTGTAAGCAAGGCAGGATCATGCCAGCTCTAACAGGACAGGATTCCTTTCTTCTTAACTGTTAGGAAAGCGTTATTTCCTTCAGTTAACACAAGCATTCCTAATCCAGCCTTGCATGGACAACTGATGGAGTTTGAATAATCTAATCCTCCTCTACCAGGGCCTTGGATAACAGAACATTATCCAAGGTTAACATTATCCCCGAACCTTCCCACACCTTCTGCATGAAAGATGTTTGGAAAAGCTTCCCAGAGACCTGGAAAAACCCAAGGAGAAGCCCTGCTGACATCTCCCTCCTCACTGCTGTGTGTGGCCACCCTGCAGATCAGGCACACCCAGGGGGTGCACATGCATCAAACTGAGCAAAGTGTGCAGCCCTTGGGAATCTCTGCATATTCCACACGGGGTCTGTGCCCACACCACCCATGGAACACTGCCCCTGTGCCCTGTGGGGAACAGTCACAGGGGAGAGAGCACTCATCATCAGTGCAACAAGGCTGGCCAAAGCCATGCAAATTAAATTTCCACATGGATTATTAAAAAAATGACACCAAAGAAAAGAAATTCAGCAACATAAAAATGCCTACTCTAAGCAGGGGTGGTTTACTTGCAAACAATATTTTTCAAATGCAATCCTTTATATCTGAAATAATTTTGTTGAAGATAACCATTGTTTTGATGGAATTGTGCTTTTAGGACTTAGGGAGAAACGCTCTCTTCCTCTCTTGGCTGCTAGTAACATGTGAATAATCAGCCCAAAGTAAACAACATGTGGTCTTGTGTGGTCTTTTCATATGAGGTTGGTATTTCACTTGAAACCAGGAAGTGACAGCAAGTGGGGAGTTCTGTGCAGATACAGAGACCTTGTGCTTTCCCAACAAGCTCTGGAAATGCAGCGTGTTTCAAGGAAAAAATCATTCCTGTTGCAGATGGGAAAGGCAACAAAAAATACATAGAATGAATAAATATTTCTTTGAGTCATTTCCTGACTCTTTCACGAGCATTTCAATGCCCCAGAGTCACTGAGTACCAATCAATTCTTAAACTGAAGTGTTAAGTGAGCTCTTGAAGGCAACGTAACTGCTGCATTATTTGCAATATAGTTCTTGATGTGTGGTTGCTCACATAAATCATCCACTTAGGGAAGAGAAGAGAAGCAGTGCTCTGGCAAGAGAAAAGCTCAGCACAGCAGGGTCTGTGCTCGCCGTGCTCTTGCACTGCAGGTAAAGAGTGCATTAGCTGCTCTCTTCAGCAAGGCTCCTGGAAGAATGATGGATGATTAACATGTTGCTACCCATTTTCACATCACTATGGGGTGGGGAAGGTTTGTGTTGGTTTTCTGAACTGCTGCTTGCTCACCCAGCCCCAACATGCCCTGACTCCCCCCAGCATGGTGGGGGATGCACACCAAGCATCAACTCCCCACTTTTTCCACCTGCCTCTCCCCTTCCCTACCCCAAAACCTCTCTCCCACATGACCTATCCATATTCCCATCAGTCCAGCCCTCCCTCTGTATGGTTGTGACCTCCACCCTGCCCAGCCCAGGAGAGGTTTGCTCCCTCCAGGCACCTCACAGCATTTGGCTGGTCCCTGTATCTCAGGGCTCAGTTTCTGCTCTGTGGAGTGCAAAGCAAGAGGAAACAAAGCTCATACACAAAATCCTTCCACTGTGAACTGAAAATGCAAACTGGAAGCCATTGCTTTGAGTAGTGGGACTCACGTGGTCCTTGCCTTCATTTCTGGGCTTACCACCCTCTGAGTTAAACATCCTGTCGCCTTCTCCCTCTGTGACTATTGTCCCTTGCCTTTGATTTCTCCCAAGTTCTCTCATTTTCACCATTATTCCCTTCAAAGAACAGGTTGCCAAAGAATCTCCTTAGAACCCCTCTAAAATCAACCTACTATAGTAACAGGGTGGGAAGTGAGATAGAAAAAGATTTTAAATAACACTAAAATACTGTGAAAAATACTCACATGCACTCAGTACCACATCCTTATACTTGTCCATGCTTTCTGTGTCTTTTCTCTGACATTACTGGCTATAAACACAATGTGTCACATCAAACCAAATTGCTGTGTTTGTGCTGGGACAGGACTGTGTTTTTCTGGAGCAAATCTCACATTTTTCAGACCCCTGGAATAGCAATCTCACCCCACACATTTGTGAATGGCTCTTGGCTGGGACAGTGGTGCAGGGTTTCCAAGTGCTTTCCCAATACCTCAAGAAAGAGCTGCCCAAACCAGCTCCTTTCTTCTCCCCAGAGATAAATTCTCCTTGCCAGATTTCCTGGGGGTGCAGCTCAGCACCTTGCTTCCCCCACCAGCACCGGGGCTGGTGCAAGGCACATTCCAGGAATGCTTCCAGCCATACTGTCTGTGCTTCCAGCTCTTCACTCTCCCCCTTTTCCTCTAAGTTCACCCATGCTTTAGTCAAATTGTTTTAATTTTAAATAGTTGCTCATTCAAAAGCAGAGATGGGTGCATCTATTCTGGAGGGTTCCCTGCCCAGGTCCTCCTTGCCTGGTACATCCCATTAGGATTGGAGCACAGACAAGAAAATATTAATCTGAATTCATTTGTATTTGTAAAGAGCAGATTTAAATGAAAGAGTGAATGCAGATTTAAAAGCATTAGGATTAGCTAGCAGCATAAGCAAAAAAAGAACAAAGAAAAAAAACTCACCAAAATAAAATTTTAAAGCCAGTTCTTTGGGATTAAGGAGTTTTGACAATTAAGCTTTATGATTTGCTGCTGAATCAACCAGCAGGTCAAAATATGTCATTATTTTTTCCTAAACCCAAAAACTAACAAAAAACCCAAAATAAGCTCCAATAAATGCTTTGGTCTATTATTAAGTCCTTAAAAAAAAAAAAATCAGGATCTGAAGATTACTACAGACCATAACTAAAATGTAAAAGCACAAGATTGCCAGTGATGAGATGTGCCAGGGTACAAGTTTGAGATGACAAGGGCAACTTTTTCTGGAGTCCTTCACGATGTGAGGGTGAATAAACCAGAATTAATCTCTTCCAGTTACGTGAAGGATGAAAAGCAGCTGCAGAGTCCCTCAAACAGGCACAGATCAGAAATCCCTGAGGACACCACAGCACTTACTTCAACAGGCAGGAGTTGTGATAGATCCTGTCTGATTGCTGGAAATCTCAGTGTAGGGAAGTTTAGGTCACCACTAAAACACAAATTTGTCATTTTAGGTTTTTTGGTGCTTGGTTCTTGTCTTTTTTATCTGGCCCCCCATGACTGGTTTCAGGGTCTGATGAAACTCAAAAAGGAAAGAAAAGAAAACAAAACACAGACATTAATTTGGGTACTCAGTGCTCAGACACTTTCAATAAATTGCCCTGTGCCTTGCTGTAATTTGCTCAGGAAAGCAGCCATTTTGCTAAATTAAAGATATTAGAAGTCTTATGAGTAAAGTGAGCCTAGGCTTTGCCCCTAATATATTAGCATTTTCATTTCATTTCTCTAATTTTACTCAACCCTTCATTTCAGAACTGGTCAAGTTACAACCACATAGGTTCATGATGACATGGAAAAATCCACGGGCCAGGCCAGTGCCACCGAGTGCAGCAGCCCCTTAAGAGCAGTGGCTCCTGCACATCCCAGCCCAGCCCAGGCTTCCCCCTCAGCCGAGTTGCCATGGCTACGAGGGATGCTCAGGAGATCGGAGATGAGATTGCCATGGCACCCAGGCAAGAGAGGCCCCCGGGGCAGAGGGCACACTCCTGATTCTAGATGCCATCGTTTTAATTAATAAGGGAGTGTAATGTAGCCAATTACATACAGGTAATGCAGATTTCTGGGGCCATTTCTGTTGGACTAAACTTAGGAGAGATTCTGATCCAGCTTTAAAAACAAGCGGCAAAACCTCATGAGCTTGTTGACAAAATAAACCACAGACAAAACATATTGTATTTCTATAGTTAAAACAATAAAGCGGGGGCAATTAATACGGACTAAACATAAGTAAAAACCAAATGAGGATCCCTCACATCTACATGAACCCCATACTGCTTTCTAAAGATGAAAGGTGGAGGCTTCCTTCCCAGGAAGCAGATACAGTGCAAGCAGCAATCTCCTCTGTAGCTGCATTTTTAATACTGGAAATTTGTCCACAACTGGGGGTGTCCAAAACTCAGCCTGTGTGACTCAGACACTCTTAAACAGGACCGTGTTATCAACTCCCCCACTGAGTCAGATACCTTGCAGCACTGAGGTACTCATCTCACACAGCTGAGCTGTTGCCAAGACACCATTCACACTTCTGACTCCCCATTAACATCAGCTCATAATCTTCTGCCAAAGCACCCCAGAAGGATCCAAGGTGCTGTAAGAAAACAGGGCAAGAGCAAAAAAAGCTTCTTGCTCTTCCAAGCAGTCAAATTAAGTTTAGCCCATGGCTTTTGCATGCCTCAGATAACCAGAAAACCAGAAAAATGAAATCCTAAATCCATTACTTTAATCATTTGGGGATCTAGGTTGTGAATTTTGAATTACAACTTGCTCGGAGTTGGCAGGAGCAATTAAGCTTTAAAAAGCAGACATGACCAGAGGTTCCCCTGATTCCACCCGTTTCTCCCTCGAGTGCTAACAAGCTCTCTGTCTCTGCTTACATCCATAGCTGGGTCCCTCCTCCCTCCCTGGCAGCCCCCAGCACAACCCTTACCCTTCTCAGCTGTTTCCCCATTCTGTTCAAACCACAGCTGATTTGAGTGGAGGTTCAGACAGGGGCACAGAAACTGCTCATCCTGAACAGAGTGTTTGGGATCAACATGCTGGGGCTGGAGCTGGGGAAAGCCCTGCTGCAGAGGCTGGCCAGCACTGCAGCTCCTCAGCATGGACAAGGCCAGGCAGACAGGAAAGTTCCAGCCAGCCCCATCTCACCCCATTATTTTGTTCTGACTGAAACAAACTTATCTTTGACCCTACTCTCCTCCTAGGATGCAATCACAGCACTTGAGAAACGCTGCTGCTTCTGAATCACGAAAGCCAGAGTGGGGAAATCAGTGCTGTAGATCTGAGTCTGAGCAGGAGCTGCAGACATTCAGTAAGCACCACGTTCCCAGGGCTGTCCCAGGCTTCACTCTGCTAACTCAATCCCTGTCCTTAGCCCTTGGCAGGAAGGTAACGGTGGCACAGGAGATGAATGCCAAGGCTGCTATATGAATCCAGCAGAGCAATAAATGTCCAACCTCTGCTACAGCAACCAGACCGTTCTTACCCTCAGGTAGGTTTGTGTCAGATCTTATTTCAGCTGAACTTGATATTAGCCTTCAGAACAGGTAAAACAAAGAAATCCTTACATCTATGAAAAAAATATCGCAGGCAAATAAAAGAGGGATAAGAACCCCAAGCCAATACATATTTGAGGTTGGTGTGACAATACCTGGGTGTGAGAAGTGGAGATTTCTGACTTGCACCCTTCATTCTGTCGCTGGACACGTCATTTCTCCAGAACTGAGGAAAACACGACTGGGTCACTGCCCAGCAGGAAGATGACCTCCAGGGAGGTCAGGGGCTCTCCCCTAGAGCAGGAAAACTACAAAGGATGGATTCAGAAGAGATAAAGACTTCTTTATTTTGCTTTGCTATTTTGAAATAGACAGTCAAAATCTTCAAAATAAATAAAGTAGGTCTGGGAAGATAATTCTTTACAATAATGGAAGGTATTGCTTTTTTCTTGATCCAAAAAGTGAGGGAATCAGGTCAGAACCATGGGTCTTTGCTCTTGTGGGAGATTCCTAAATTCACAGGAAAACAAATGTCACTGCTGCTCACCAAGTCATCTATTGCACGCAACTGCTATCGTAACTGAGACACGCTACAAACATTTCCCACTATGTTCCTGTAAGGTTGTGGGGTTTTTTTGTCTAGTTACTGAAAAGCAAAAAACCAAGTCAGCACCATCCCAAAAATCCCAAGGTACATTTAAAATATTAAGTTATATTTAAATAGTTTAAGTGTCTATTGCCATCCTTCACACCTACTGTCAGCTGAGATTCCTTACACTGCAGTTTCAGAGTATGAACTCAGACTGTGCCCCAGATATTCATACAGCTGCCTTTTAAGATTATCACACAGACCAGCAGAGAAACACCAGTAGAGATTTTTTGCTTTGAAACTACTAATACCAACATTTCAGTTCATTAGCTGAGGAAATAAAAAGAGTTTGAATAAATTATCTAACCTCAGACAGTCTGAGTTACTCATTCCTTCAGTGCTGCAGGAGCATTCATCCCCAGAGTGGCTGCAGTGACAAGGGACACTTGTTTGCCAATGTCCCCGGCACCCCAGGCTGTTGGGGACCCCGTGAATAAGGGGGGTCTCCTGTGCAGCTGCTCCAGCTCTCACCTCTGTAAACACCTCCAAAAGTGATGCCAAAAAATTCCTGCAGACAGCTTGAGGCATAAATTCCAGAATAAAACAGATGAAGAGAAGGGATAATGAAGAGGATTAAAGTTTCAATACATTTGAAAAAAAAAAATTACAAGTCAACTCAGTTAATATAGAAAGTCATTTGCTGCAGCTGACACGTGTTTCTGGTTATAAAAATGATTTATAAATTGGGAGTAAGATAGCAGATGTGGAGATGATGCAAGCATTTGAGATGCATCAATCTTTAAAGCTATTTCTCTCTGAAAACTATGAGAAAGGTCTTGGCAGCAAAACCAAAAAGTTTTTTAAAAAGGGTAAAAAGATACTAATTGTTTCTTAAGGGGAACTGGGAAGGAAACCAGAGCAGGACTATGGAACAGAGGGTGTAATTTTCTGTGTTCTTTGCTGTATAGTCAGTGTTCAGGAGCTGAATTCAGAGGCTGCTGGCAGGAGGAAGAACTCCCTTTGCACAGTGGGGTTTGTGCAGTGCTGCCATGGGAGAGCACAGCTCGCTCTGCTCCCCACCAGCTGCTCCCACAGGGGCCCAGCTCCTGGAAAACCTGGGGCAGGAGTTCACCCACCCACTGCTGTGCTCCCCCTGGCACTG
>PYHW01009614.1:5336353-5367963 GCA_013186435.1 Turdus rufiventris
CCTGGCACTGTCACTGCTCCCACGGCACTGTCACTGCTCCCCCTGGCACTGTCACTGCTCCCATGGCACTGTCACTGCTCCCCCTGACACTGCCACTGCTCCCATGGCACTGCCACTGCTCCCATGGCACTGCCACTGCTCCCCCTGGCACTGCCACTGCTCCCCCTGACACTGTCACTGCTCCCATGGCACTGTCACTGCTCCCCATGGCACTGTCACTGCTCCCCCTGACACTGCCACTGCTCCCCCTGACACTGNCCCCTGGCACTGTCACTGCTCCCATGGCACTGTCACTGCTCCCCATGGCACTGTCACTGCTCCCCCTGGCACTGTCACTGCTCCCCCTGGCACTGCCACTGCTCTGGCTCCAGGCACACAAGGGTGCAGCCAGAGACTCAGACACAGGGAGAAGAGAGCAGGGAAGCGAAGGAACCAAACTATTCTTATACAGGTCTTATTTAAACAAAAACTTGAAAGAGGCAAGGGAGTTTGCTATAATCTCAGCCCTAAGAGGGAAAGAAATATGAAATGGTACCAGCATATGCTCCTAAAGAGACTTTCTAAGGCTTTGCTGCACTGCACCAGCACAGGGTTCCTCAAATCACAATGGGCTAGAACTTTCTATCACAATAAAGCTGTTCTGAGTACTACTGGATCTTTCTTGAAAAAGTAAATAAACAAATACAAGCAGATGGAAATAATTATAATTCGAATACTTGGAATTGTTGGAGTGCAGTTTTCAACTATTCCAGATTGGTCTGTGCCCTCAAAACCCATCCAAACTTTTTCTAGCTAAAGCTAGAAAAGAGGGGGGGAAAAAAATCACTCCTGGCATAAACAGGCAGGAGGCTCCACTGCAGCACACAATTTACTGTGGCACACAAGGGCCAGGATGATGGTTTGGCTGCTGTCAGCAAAGGAGAGGGGCAGCCAGAGCCCCCCAGCACACAGGGGGGACGGAGAAGGGGTGAAGGGGCAGCATCTTGGCACCACAAGTGCATCCTGTGGCAATTCAGAACCTTGTTTAATTTTTACTATGGAATATTTAGACTAGTGGAAAAAAGTGTCAGGTTAATATATTTTTTTTTTCCTTTTTAAAATTAGGTTTTCTATTTCCCACTGAATTAGGGCTGCTATAGACCAGCAACACTGGCTATTCACAAATCCTCAAGCCAGAGGCTGAGGGTAGCAGATCTTTGCTTTCATGGCAGGCATTTCTCAAATGGAGCTCTTTCTCTCCACCAAATCAGCTCACCCTTCCACAAGGACCACAAAGACAGGGTAGGCTCACACCTGCACGGTGCCCTGAGCACAGGCTGCTGCAGGTGGCACTTGGCAGCCACAGCCTCACTGTTCCAGCATTTCAGAAAAATCCTGCCAAGAAATCTCTGCCAGTCAAGACTTACAGAGACCATCATTCCTTCCTGTGGAAGCAATCCATTTTATCTACATCTTTTTGTAAATTCTGTAAAAATTTAAAAAAGACAAAACGTCAGTTACAGGGAAAAAAAAGGCACACCAGAAAGAGCTGATCAGCCCATGGTATAATGAAAAGTTACTGGTAGAAAATAAATCTGATAGAAGGAAATGGAAAAATGGTTTAAAAACAAATATCCCTTAGCGGTACAGGGAAAATTCTGGGGAAAGTCCCAAATCTCATCTATTTATGAAAACATTAGGAAAATTACTGCAAAACACAAAGGGGCACACTCAACCAGACCTGCCACCTGCCAGTCCTGGAAAACCTCAGATAATCCATTACACATGGAAGAATTACTATATGGGAGCTATTTGCAATGAAATATTTCAGAATTTTATTAAGGCTTTAAATAAAATTGAAAGGAATTCCTGAGAGAAATTTTAGCACATTTTACTTTTAACATCCTTGGAGAGACAAAGGGATGAGCATGAACCACCACCCCCCTGAAGCTCCGTGGTGGTCTGCAGCAGGAAGGGACAGCCCCAAACCTTCTGGCCCTAAATCTGCCCTGTTTCAGTCACCTACGCAATATTTGCCCATGGGAGTGCAGAAACATCCCACTGGATCTGCCCTCAATCAGTAACTTATCAACACATCTTGACACAGAAATGACTCTTGAAAAGTCTCCCTTTTTTAATCTCCTATTGTTTTACAGCTCTTGCCCAACTTTGGCAAGAAGGGGAGGAAAGAGGATGTGATGCTGAACAGGCCAGATTGCTCATTGGTATTCTCAGCCTTCCTGCTAATTATGTTACGCTGCCTTAGCTGGAACAGACCAAGTCCTGAATTGCAACAAAATTAAGCAAAATCACTTCATTTCCAAGAAACCTGGCAGAAATTCCCAGTAAACGTGTGTGAGATCCAGAGAACTGATAAAACATAAAATGCTTAATGAGTGAGAAAATAGCTTCCTTGCAGCTTGTTAAACATTCACAACCTATCTTCCAACTACACTACATAACAGGATCTGCACTCTGCAAATCATTCTTCAGTCTTGTAAGCTATATGCATGAGATTTAAAAACAGCTACACAAATAGGATAGTAGGAAATGTACCAATAGAGACTTTGCTGAAAAATTCCTGATACAAATCTTACTTCAAAAACACTGAACTGTATCTGACCAGCATTATTAAGATAAAACTCAAACTCAAAGTCTGTGTTAATAGTTAAGCATCCAGGATGTTTTACCAGGTTGGGATACAATTAATTTTATGGGAATTTGATTGACAGGTTTTTTCTATTAATAATTTCACATCTCAAAATGATGCTTCTTTCTCTCTTAACCTCTCTAGGAGCCTAAAGTAGCAGAAATAGGATGGAAATTTACTTTATGTAAGGCAACTTATTCAATGTAATGATCTATGTAAAAATCTCACCTTTTCAGAGGAATAAAGGTCACCAGGCTCCTTGCCAAACACTACTGTGATTGTACATCTGTGGGAAGCCATACAAAATTTCCATTGAAGTTTAACTCTTACATTCATGAAGTTGTCTCTCAATTACCTGCAAATAATTACCAAAACAAAATCCAAACAACCTACCCAACCTTGCTACCAACAGAAGGCATTATTACAGTTCCAGAGAAAGAAATAAACACACGCTTGTAATAAAGTGGGAAAGGGAACAGTGGAATACATGGAAATTCAGGGGCTAGAAATTCAAATCCAGTATGTGGTTTTTCCTGCTGTTGCACTTGGCACTGCTGAGTACCCTGAACTCTGATGTAAAACATCTTTTTGGCATTTCACGCATGACAGGCTTCACTATCCTTTTGGGTACGTGTGCTCCCAGGAAACTGAGCCCACCCAACCCCCAAGAGGGACAAAAACAGTGTCTGCTTTTCTACCAAGCCCTGGGGAGCAGGCAGCAGTTTGGGGATGCCCATCCAGGATGGGAGTGCCCCGTGGCCAGCCCTGTGCAAGGGCAGGGAGGCAGCTAAAGCCAAGCACTGGCTTGCACATAAAGCAGGACTCAAATGCTGAAGCCAGTCTGTATAATGAAATCTGGGATTCAGATCACAGAAACATTACTTGCTGAAAGCCACAGCTATCTAGAGTAAATACTTGCCCACACTCTCTGAACCTTTCAGCCACCCACAGCTGCTGCTCCTCCAGCCAGCACAGCTGAGTCTGTGCAGAGAGAAAATATTATTCCCAAATATTACAACTGTTCTTTAAAAAAATTACTCACCTTTTCAACTGTTTGGGTGCTCCCTTTCCCTCCTGTCACCCCCGGATTTCTTTGTAGACAATAATAGCAACTCAGGTCTACAGTGTTTTTATTTGTATTTTTATTGTATCTATTTTGTATCCCATGTCTCCATAATACCTAAATGAACATATTTTCTGATATGGTTACATTTATCCTTCCTGAAACTAGTTGCTATAATAAATACTTTTTATAATAGTTCTGAGCTTGTTTATTTCTCTTTTTAGTAAAGAGACCCCCAACAGTATTTTATTAGCTATCAGTGTTTAACAGAAAAAGAAAAACAAAACCAGTTAAAGTGAATGATATTATCCTAAATTATTTGAAATTAGTTTTCAGTCTTAAAATGCCCCAGTATTAAAAATCCCCAGAAAAAATAAACAACCACCTTGTATATAACTGAATCTAGAGCCTTCTCATAGCTGGTTAAAGGGATAAACAAAAATACCATCTATACAGCAAGAGGTTTGACATTCCGTCAGCACTATGATCCCAGGCATTTATGGAACCTGTAAACAGAGACACAAAAAAGGGAAAAAGAGGCTTCTGTTGAGATGCCTCCAGGCTGGACTGTTACCAGCAATGTTTTGGGAACTTGTAATCAAAACTTGAAATTTAAGATCCCTTAAGAAATCCAATTGCAAGCATCTAGTATCTGACCCTTCAACACACAAACTTAAAGAGAATTGCATATTAAATACAAGTCCTAGCACACTTAGATAGGGAAAAAGTCCTAAGTCTACAGTTTTACATCAGGTATTACCCACAACCAGTGGTTTTAAAACCAGGTAGGTCATAGGCAAATAAAAATTGACCAAACATTATTCATTTTCCTGCAGTAAAAATCCACGCTAACCTGGTAACTCCTGCTCCTGCATTCACTCCAAAATGTTCATGCATATTTGAAACACCTGACAATACCAAACACATTTCTAAATTATCAACTCTGTACTACTGAAAAAAAAATTGGATGTGCAGGACCCAATTTGCAAAATTAATTTTATTTTTGAAACATGATATCCAATTACAAATAAATAATTCATACAATAGAACTCAATTAGGATATACAATGCTCAGGCAGTTCATGGTAACAACCAAGATCACATTGAAAATGAGTTTACATTAAATAACCCATTACAGCAATATACAATTGGTCATTCAATTAACGTTTCAGCCTGGTCCAAGGTGTAGGCAAGTTGAAAATTGTTCCCCTCACCAGTAAAGAAACAGATGTACACAATTTTATACCGAGTCCAAAGTAGTTAATACACCACAGTAACAAAAAATAAAAATGCTGCATTGCATCACCTAAATGTAGTTTTAGTACAGAATAAAAAGTTTGTGAATTTTAGCAAGACAAAGATTATTGCAAAGGAGTTTTATGTCCTAGAGCAATTTCTGCATAAACTTAGGAGCTTTACAGAGTGTTCCTAATGTGTGGTTGTGATTCCACACCCTTCTCTGCATCCTGTCAGTACAGCAGTGGCTGTAGGTACCTGTCTAGTGACACATTGCTTTTCACTCCAACTTCAGCAGAATCCTTCCCTGCTCAGCCACAGCTCCCCTTGCAGGTGTGGGCCCTGCAGCAGCAGCAAACTCACACAGTCTCTTCTGACAGGCAGCTTTTGAATTTCTCACCCACCACAGCAATGCTACACTCTGTAAAGAACACTTACACCTAGACTGAATGATAGCCTAAAGTCCTGGAAATGTTTTAAAGAATTGTGGAACTTAAAGGATATTCACAGCATCCCTGGAATTTCTCGGTCAACCATTTTAATAATGAAATACATAGATTTTCACAAGAGAGTAAGTAGTTACAATTTTCAATGATTCAAGAGACCTGGTTAAGTTTTTATTTACAAAAGTTTTGTTAAAAATCCCCCCTTTTGGGGGCCTTTCAGGTGAGGTATATGCCCCTTGCTCCTAGTTTGAGCTCAGATTGTTTAAAGTTCCAGCTCTTTCCATTATAAAATCCCCCATGGGACAGAGCCCACTCCTCCCAGTTCCCCAGTCCCACCCTTCTCAGTTCTGTACAGCTGCCCACTGCCTTTGGGACAGAGCAGTGCATTCCAGCAGGTGATTTTTTCCTGGTACACAGGGCATGGGAAGACACAACCAAAAAAAGAGAAAAATATAAAAACAAACAAACAAACCAAACCAAAAATACAGAGGGGAATTCCCAGCTAGAACAAACCCCGCCAGAGATGTCCTTATGCTCAGGAGCACGGAGGGCAGCCAGGAGCAGGGAGGGAACCCCACACCTGAACTGCAGCCTGAGCATCCCATTACTGCCATGCCACCCCCAGCACCCACAGAGGGGCACGGAATGTTCACAGTCCAGCAGAAGTGGAGTCTGTCTTTTGCTATAAATCAAAAGGGAAAAAAAAAATCCATACTCATCCACAAAGGTTTTTAAAAATCTATCTCCAGCACTGAGATTAAACTTAATGAACTGCTTTGTTTTCACATTCTGTAGAAGAAATAAATGTCCACAATGAATCTGATGCCTAATGAAAGAGGAACTATATATATCACACCCATTTTAAACATAAAAAACCCCCTGAACAGTAAAATCAAATGTACAGTTAGACAGCAACCCCATCTTGTGACAGGATTAGAAAAAAGAAAATAAAAGTACTATTTCCAAACCATTTCCAAAGTTTCATTTATGCAATTTCTCAAAAGGGGATTTAAACCTTTAGCAGAACAAAATGCTAACTTCAGACTTGCTTAACCAAAAGCAGATTTATTTTTTCTTAATTCTGCTGCACAATGCACCAATTGACATACATGGTACTTCAGCAATTTATTCATTTTCATTAAAAAATGACAAAAATATTTCAACAATGTACAGTCTGTGCCGAGTTCTATTTAAGAACTTGTTGATGGAGCACAGACACAAATTGAAGTGTTAGTAATGTCTAATACATGGTGTGACACTTCCCTACAGCCTTGGCAATTTTTCCACATTTGGATTCTTCAGTCATTTTTCAACATTTGCCTTATCTCTCTTTGCCACAAGGTTTTCATTTATGATCTGGATATGTAAAGGCAGCAATCTCAAAAATATGGTTCTGATTTCTTTTGTGGCTTCTATTTCCATTTGATTACTTACACCAAAATTCCCCAAATGTTAACAGCTTTTCATGGACAGCAGCAGGGGAAATCCATAATTAACACTAATCACCTCATCATTTCATCAGGGAACCTGCTTGATAACCTTCAACTCCTATGAATCTGTTTTCTATAATCAATGTAGAGCATTAATTAAAACAAAAAAAAAAAAATTCAGAGGTTTATAAAATGAGAATTTGCACATCAAATACCTCCCAAAACCTCATGTCACAAAGACAAGCAGCAGGAACTCCCTCTGCCAAACTAAGCTTCTGGCCTTCAGCATTGCTATGTGCTACCATAGCAGGGCACTAAGTGAGCATCAGGACCTTGAGTTTCAGTACTACAAGTAAACAATACACATGAGTAATCTCCAAATTAAAGCCATTTTAGTATTTGCTTCATCACAAAGTTGACTAATGTATGCCTTTTCACATTCTCATGTAACCCTGATTATTCTTTCCAGAAATATTTTGAAAATAAAATTCACATCTGCAACAAATCTGAACACTCTCACTGGAGATGAAAAGCGTCCCCACATTTTTTCAAACAATATCCATGAATCTCTACTGAAACAGAAATTGAGACTACTTCCCAAAGTAAGAATTAGGTGTAACAAAACCAAGCAACATAACTCTGGCTGACAAATGCTTCAAATATCTGTTCTTAAAGCAAAAAGTACTACACAAAAGAACAGAGAATCAAAGGGAGATTTTTAATGGCACAAAGGGCAGCTAGGCACTGTGTGAGCTGAGAACATAACTGTCATTATGACTTTAAAAATCCCCCCCAGGAAGATTTGGGTTGCAGCTAGGGCAGAGCAGGGGTCTTGCCAAACCTTCATAAACAACGAAAGAGCAAACCCACAGTAACATCCAAACCTAATGAGAAAGGACGAAGGTTGCTACAGTCCCTTTGCTAAAAGGACACAGTCAAGCTTGCAAAGTGTTAGGTGCAATTAATGAGAGCTCATATTAGCACTACACAATTCAGCTCTGGATGAAATGGTCACGAGCTATTTAAAAAAGGAGTTTCTGTATCTGAGAGATTATCCTTAGGTTTGACCTCTGCTGTGTTAATAGCATCTTCTGTATTAAAGGAGCTTTAACTAACACCTGCAAGAGTACCTGCCTTGAGGCAGAGCTGTGCCATGACCATCCTTCCATTTCAGATAAAAATAAAAGTAACCATTAGGCACATATTGAAGGTGTGTTACACAAGCTGTAATGTCAAACATTTTCTCCCTCAGATTTACATGGAAAAATAGCACAGCAGCAAATAACCTGGTCCTCTGTTCAACAATTACCTCGTAGCAAGCATTTTCAATGTACATAATGTCACAACATCAATACCTTCTTATCTTTAAATAATCAGGTAAAAAAAGGCCCCCAGTATAACCATTTCTTATATAGCCAAGTCCTCTCTATATACATCCAAATTTCAAAGATACAAATAAAACATTATACAGGATTTATAAATGTTTAAAAACTTGAGGCTTCAGAATCATGGTTTCCCAAAAAGACCCAGGAAAATCCACAGACTGACAAGGTAGCAGAGAAAACTGGAAAAAAGGAGACAGACACAAGTTTGCTGCCGTAGTATTTTACTAAACTTGCCAGTCGTCATTAGAAAGAACAGCTGAAGCTGGAAATGAGGAATGGTGGTTTTGTGTGTTGATCTCAAGTGTTGAGTTGAGACAGGCAATTCAAGTATTTCCTATTTGATCCAAGCTCATGGTAGCAAAGTGGTGCAGAGAGGGTTACTTGACGTTTTTGCCGTACATTCGCTCAATGTCCGTCTGATAGAACGCCGTGAGCTCTTTACGTTTCAGCTTGAACGCGTCCGTCACCAGACCAGTCTCTGGGGTCCAAGGATCAGGGCTCAAGCGGATCTTCACTGGGATTTCAAACTTCTCCAGATTCGCTGTAAAAATAACCATTTTCCTAAAGTTAGGCACAGAAGGAGGGATCGTATTCTCACAGAGAAAAGCACGTGACCCAAACGAAGAAGTGCTCCTCTAAGCCCCCATGGTTGGTTTGACAGCCTGTAGGGTCACAAGTAGAGTGACAGGACCCACTAGTACCTGTTGTCCAGTTTCCACAGAAATACTGGAATAAAGCCCAGCTGGTCAGGTATCTATGCAGCTCCCTAATTTCAAAAAAAGCCTCAGTGCATGGAAATTATAACCTCAAAACAGGCTCTATTCTACCAGCATCATGGTACTCATCATCTGGAGAGAAAAACTTAAAATCCTTACTACTTCGGTTAGAAAAAAGAGGGAGTTTGTTCTTTCCTGATAGTTCTAAATTGATGAAGGGAATTAAGTTCATATGGGAGCTCTTCCCTGTACAGAAAGAGAGCACGCTCTCTTCATGTCACACCTTCAGCACAAAACACTATAATTTGCAACAATTTCTGCTGTGGTTTCATATGTGAGAAAAGAAAAACAAGTAACTAAGAAAAGTAGCCAACAGATAGTAGTAATAAAAAAATCCTCTTTTCAAGCTGAATTTCAAAAATATACACAAATGTATACCTAGCATGTGCAACCTGCCATTTTTAGATTTTCCTGCCCCTTTTTTCTCTGTTTGGCATTAGATTACTGGATTGGGGGTTTTGGAGATTTTTGCAATTTATCACTAAAACCCATAATATTTATATGTTAAGCCTGTGATACCAAAGTGAAAACCAAAGCCACCTATAAAATAACATCAAAATCGTTGAATCAAATACTACCTTTCATCAATTTATTATAAGTATTTGATTCTCTTTAGAACAGCATTGCACAAAAAATGAAAGCAACTTGGTACATGCTCTCCATCACAGCAGCTTCTGAGAATGACTTTGCCCATGTGCTCCATACAGTGAAGAAAACCAGACTAGAGAGGTGGGGCAGGAAAGAGCAGCTGAGACTGCACTCATGGCAGGAGGGTGTTCCTGGATGGGAGCTGTACCTCACCAGAGTTTAATATATTCACAAGCAATATGGAGATGAATATTAACATGCAGAGAGTGATGGAAGCATGTAGGTATCCAGGGTAGAAAGGATGAGGACAAAGAGGGACAGAAGGGCATCCTGACACTGAGCACCTGCAGAACAGCAGCAAACATCCACTGCAGGAAAGTGTTAACAGATGAGTATAGAAAATCTTACACCCTGATGATCATTTTAAAAAGTCATTCTGTGGCCATAACTGACAGTGTTATGAAAAAAGCTCAGTGTTTAAAAATAGCCAAAAGCAAAACTAAGGCAGAAATTCTTACAAAATATCCCAGTGCCACTGCTTCATTCTGCCTGACAGACTACGGCCAATTAGCATGAAAAAGATAGTGAGGGGGAAGAATAATCCACACTGACAGAATCACAACCACCACTGGGACTGCCCCCTGCCCCTCCCAGAGCAGAGCTCAGCAGAGCCAACCTGAGCTGGCAGCTGGAAGGCCTGGGACAAACAAGGCATTTCTTCACACAAACTCACCACGAGAAACTGGACACTGATACAAATATCTGAGTAATTTTCAAATGTGGCTGGAAGAGTTAATGTAAGGAAAGTCTTCTGAAAATTACTAACTACAGAGGTGTTGCTTTGGTTTTAGAAATCCTTCAGATGCAAGTGGAAGCCAGGAGAGCCCCTGTCACCATGGGTTTATTTCAACTCTGCACTGGTATGCAGCACATGAGACTGATACCTAATGCATATTATGATTATAATATAATCACAATTAATCTATGACCCAGACTGTTTTCAGACCAGCAGCAAGGCCAACAAGATACCACAGGACATCTTAAAGAATAGCACACATACACACATATATACAGAGAACTGTACTCGTGAAGCTTCCCTGTTTTTATATTCTTGCCTCAGCTATTGGCAGTAAAAGAAGCTGCATGGAACAAAAAGACTGATCCAACTCATGTTTGTTGTTGGGGGTTTTTGTATGAAAATCTCACTTCATACAGGTTTAATGAAATATACACGCTCAAGGAAATATTTTTAGGGCCTATACTTATCTTGCAGTCCACAACATTGATACCATTTACCCAGCCACTCACCTGCCATGGCAGCCTCAGCTAGCACCTTCAGAACCTCTTTTTCCATCTCAGGACTGTTACAGATCTCTTCCCAGGTTCCTTTAAATCCTTTTTTTCGGGCTAGTTCTGCGAGCTCCTTTTGATTTGGCACAACAAATCCAATGACATAAGAATGGAAACTGAGAAGCACAATGTACTTTAGTATGAATTTTGCAAAACAAACAACTGTTCAAAAATAACATTTCAAGTTGAGGGGTTTACACTTGATACAGAGATTGCTCCTAACAGCTGGCTTTTGTTCACCTGATAATGTTCCTGAAATAGCACACAAGTTACCCCTGCCTGCTTAAAAACAAGTAGAGAGAGAAGCTACTTACCTTACAGTAACTGGATTGCTTCAAGGTGTGCTGTCCATATGCATATTCCACTGTGTCTCATGCCCAAAGCTTTGGGAAGCAGTACCCACACGATGTCACTGCGCCCTGCCTCTCCTCATGCTTTCAGCCCGGAATGGAGACTGGTGTGCGGCTCCCCTACCTCAGATTCCTCTCAACTGCAGAATCCAGTTACTGTAGAGGAGTAGAGGACTGCAGTGAAGAGGGGTTGGAGAGCAGGTTGTGGAATGAGCATATGCACAACACATCTCAAAGGATGCCTGCTTCTGTAAGGGAAGTGACTTCTCTTTCTCTTTCAAGTGATTGTCCATACACTCACTCTACTGTTGGCACTCTTTGTCTGCTCCTGACATGCCCAGGACATAGGAAGTTGTGATCTCAAAGCCTTTGGTCCCTAAAGCACAATTTACTCTGAAATAGATGTTCAAAGCTTGTCAGATGGTGTAAAGTTTAGGTAAAATATGCACAGAACCTCACACAGCAGCTGTACACAGTCTAACAAAGCAGATCACAGAGCCAGAGTTGAAAGCGATCTCAGAAGAGCTCCTGATCAATTCACCTGCCCTGAAGCAGGGTCAGATACATCTAACAGATGTTTGTCTACATCTTTCTTAAACATCAGCAAGCACTGATGCCAATGCTTCATCATAGCATGGATAAGCTACGGCTGATGGCAGGTCCCAACTCTTCCTCTTTGCAGTTTACCTCAGAATAGTCAGATGTCCCTCTCTTTTCCACAAAAGCTATTTATTCATTCACAGACTTTCCTTGTCACTTTTTTAGTCTTGCTTCCTTTCTTAGATTTATTGGGACGTATCAGCAGTGCCCTTTCCTCCTAATTCATGTCATTACAGGTCTCTGCCCAGACACTGCCCTTTTTTTCCTGGACTCTTTTCATGAGGTCCATCTCTTCAGATGTGCTACATGTAGAACTCAGACCCTTTAATCCTTGTTACAGCAAAGAGATCACTGTGAATTTTGTAGGCAATACATCTGATTATTGCACTTTACCTTCTTATAACAGCATTGCACTTGTGGATTCATATCAGAATTGCTACCAGCTGGTGGTTCTCACCCTTAACTTTTGCAGTTTATTTAGCTGTCAGTATAATTTACAACTCCTCTCTTTAAAATTAATGTTATTTTCAAGCAAATCTCCATCTAGTCAAGCTTGCTCTGAATCCTCATCCTATCCTCCACTGTGGGTTTGGTTCCCTTCCATCTTAACTATCTACAGATTTATTTAATCCTTTCAACTCTTACCAGACAGATAATTAATACAAAACGTGGAAACTTAGCCCTAGCATGCAGATTACTATAAATATATCCCTTAACAAGATAATTTTAAGATACTACCTCTAAATATGCTTTTGGTTATGACACATTCCAATTTTCTGCTTTGTTACTGGCATGAATCATAATGTGCATCTGACAGGAGTTGAGAAGATTGCACCAGAGTCCATTACAGACTTCCCTGGCAGCATCATCACAAGCTTTGCCTGCCAGCTCAAAACCATTCTCATTTTTATCTTTCTGAGAAGGTATTACAGGATGATTTCAGATTTGCCTCACTACCACTACTGCTTGCATCTCACCTTCTGTCTTTGCCTCTATCCCATTTTTCCCCATGCACACTCATGCTGTATTCTTGACTGAACCCTCGTAACTCTGCTCCCTACTGTGTAGGTATTGTGTGTGAGGGCACCTGGGACACAAAGGACTCTGGCACTTTCATCCCTGGCTCCTGTAGTCTTCTGATATGCTCAGGATCATGTCCAGCAATATCACCAGTGTCTCCAGAGATAAACAGCATATACAAGTAATCAGTTGGCTGGGTAAGCATCAAACTTTCTGTTCATCTACAATTCAGCCCCTTGAGTAGAAGCGTACTTGTTCCGGACAAACAGGTTCAGCCAGCCGATTTTTTTCTTGGAAAGTATACCTTGCAGCTCACAGTTCCTGGTACATGTAGTTTTTCATTCTGTGCCACAAAGTTAAATCTTCACTTGCTGCAGTTCCAATGCTAAGGCACTGTTTTGTCTTGACAGATATCCTGAAGGTCCATCTTCTCTCTCGCTGCTCCTTATGCCGATCTTTTGTATTTGGCAGCTTTGTCTTGGATTGATTTTCACTGGAAATGTTCAGACTTTGGTCTTCAAGACCTTCTCAGTCATCTCTTTCATGATGAAAGATCTTGACAAAATGTCTGTCCTATATTAGTGACATATTTAGTGGCACTACACAGAGATACCACTGTTTCTATTCTGTGAAGTCTGGTCCTTACCTCCTTGAGATTACTGAGGACTCCCTCAGGTTTTTTTGCCATGTCTGCTCATTCCTCAGGTAACTGAGCTACTTGTTTTCTTGAGGTGATGCTTGAAACCCACTTAATGTGTCTTGGATGGGTGAAGTATTGATAAAGCAGTAGGAAACCTCCTGACAGCTCTAATCACTATTCCTTTAAGCAAATGTTTTTATTCCTTATCTCATTTATTTTGTCTGAAGTCAATACAGTTTTTGAAGTAGCAGTATCATGCAAACAATTCTGATTTCCTACTACCATATTCAGAGGAGCTTTTCACCCTAAAATCTAAGGTCAAACCACATATTAAACCCATTTGTAAAAGTCTGCCTCTCCTTGTCCTTTTGCATTTGGGAGGCAAAACAGCTACAAATAAAGGACTCCCCCTGCACATGAGATCACCCAGGCAAAGTATAAGGAGAGACAGGATCTAAGAAAGGTCACAGGCACTGTTACAAAACCTCTCTGACTCAGACTGCTGAGGTGAGCACATGCCCACAATGAAATGTGCATATGGACAATCATTCAGGGACTCTATTACATGGCTACTCAGGCCACATTACACACATAACAGTATTAAGAAAAAGTAGAGCATGAACAGAAAAACCAATCTGGAATTTCTTGTCTTGTTTCTCCTTGGTCTGGACTCTTGTTTGTAAATTACCTTTAAAGATTGCTCATAGGTTTTCCTGTTTTTAAGTAATAGACACAACATGGACTATCAGAGTCACGTGTCTGGCTGGCAAGAGAATTTTAGCTTCCAATGCTATGCTGACCTGGCAAAATTAACACAAAAATTTGGTAGCACAAGTCCAATAGTGAAATGCAATCCTGGAAGAGAAGAAATTACATGTAGGAAGCTCTTTCTCCACAGATTACAGAGGGTGCTTCAGGCTGTCAAAGCGAGCAAACGTGAGACTAACTCAGTTAGTCCAAACCACTAATAAAGCTTAATAGAATGGAAATTTTCTCAGCAGTGGCAGGCCCAATGCCAGCCTACTGATCCAAAACTGTCGAAACTGCAGTTACAGAATGACTACACAAACCCCCCCAAAATTACAGAGAACCAGGTGAACAAACCAAAAGTGAATTGTTTTATTTAATATCACTGAGCAATTCTCTGGTATGCTTACCCGGGCTTCTTTCAAACTAAACTGAGGTTTTTTAGGCCATAATCAGAATCAAAAAATTTCTGATCATTCAGAGGCTCCAAAATAACTTTCCAAACATCAATGTCAAATGTCAAAAGGAAATAAAGACCACTTGAAGTATATTGATATGTGTAAGAGCTAAGAAACTCTAGAAATAGAAACTTAAGACATGTTTGAGCCCTTATCACCTCATTTATTAGTACACATACAAAGCAAACAGAAATGAAGCTTGATTGTTTGATTCATTTATTGTGTGTTTGCACAGTGTTTAGATTGTGTTTTTTCTCAAGCTTCAAGGTGGTGTACTGCAGGGGGAAAGAAAAGTAACTTCAATTCACAAGCCAGCTACTGGGCCATTGGTGGCTTTTTCCCTCAACTTCCTCTGAAGTACCACAGCACTTCCTCTGAAGGACAAATCACAACTAAACACAGCAAGGAACAAGCTGCCCTAGGACTTCTAAAGGTAACAATCTCCATAGTGCTTGAGTGATGCCTGCAATTAATGCAATAGGGCTCAGCTGCTTTTCGGATTAGGGAAGGGGGAATGTAAGTCTCATCACTGGTATGGTCTGATAAATTATGACAGATGAGAAAAGAAAAATAAAAATGGATTTCAGATCTTTTAGTTTGATAGAGAGTTATTTCATTGTATTATAAATAAAATCTTTTCTTTAACTGATTAAAAAAATTATAGACATTGAGTAGCAAAAACTTTTGCGTATAGCTTCAAGAGAACAAGGAACAGAGCAGTAACAGATTATCAGCTGCTCTTACCTGCTTGCATATGCACAAATATTATCCACCAGTGGGAGATTCTTCAGAGCTGCTTCTACTTTGCCAAGAGAAACATATTCTCCTGCCTGCAGCTTTACAAGATCCTTTTTGCGATCTACCGAGGAAGAAAGGAATTAAGCGTCAATTACAGAACAGAAAGCTTTTAAGCATGGATTTTAAATTTTTCTGAAATGCATATTTAAATATCCAAATTGACTCATGTTTGGTGAATGTACTAGAAACCTTTAATGCCAGGTTTCCAGACTGAATTGTATCAGTCTGTCTTTCCCAACAAAATGAGGGACATTACAATTCCATGCATTTTCTGCCTTCAGAATAGCACTTCCTATATGACAGCACCATCATGTGCATGGAAGACACATAGGACTATGCAAAAGCCACTGCTAGCCAAGAGCACACACTCTGTGCTGTCTGGCCCAGACCCTCAAGGCAGGATATGCACCATTTGGTGACATTATAACATTTATTTCAGGCTAAATCCATATTTAAAGAGCAATTGTTCACCTTTTACTTGAAAAATAACAATAGGAATAAAAATTACACCCAAATTACTTGAGGTTATTGTACACAACTGTACAGAATTACACAATATAAGGCAGCTTATCTACTCAATTAGCTTACATTTAACTCTCTAATTACAACCCAGTCTCACTAACTTAGGGAGTCAGCGTTAAGATTGTTACAAAATGAATCAAAAATCCGCTTCTAAAACACACAAACAAGTTCACATTAACATTTCAGAACTTCACTGGGATACATGGGAATGCTTTAGACTGCATCACAAGACATGGAGGTTATTTTCATTACTCTATTTCACACCCTGAAAAACGTGCGTGTATATGAGTATCTATACATAGACATGTTTACCTGAATGTATTCACTCACCAATAATTTTTAGACATCCATCATGATGAAACTCTCCAATGTCTCCAGTATGGAGCCACCTCTGCCCATTCTCATCAACAGTGAAATCTTTTCTGGTTCGTGCTTCATTTTTGTAGTAGCCCACAGTCACATTCTGCCCTCCAATAAGGATCTCACCTCTAGGATATGGTTTATCAGTGTTGTAATATCCACCTAAAAGGATGGGCAGTTTTATTAAGTTTATGAGAATGAAAACATTTTCCAAAGCAAGAATTTGTGCCATCCTTCTGGCAGTAGTAATTAATGTGCTTTATCAGTTTCACACAGGCTCAAATAAAACTAAATAATTTTGCCTCAGAGTTAAGAAAAAAAATCCATAAGGTTTTGCATTAATCCAAAACACACTTAGGTATTATGTATTTCTACTCTACAGTACATAAAAGCCTACAGTGAAAGGAAATACCCAGATGCATTTCAGAATTTATTATACGTATTTTATAAAGTATCCATTAAGCTTCTATTCTACATGCCAATTTCTAATGACTTGAAGAATAATACTATAAAGATAATTTTAAAATAATTTCTTAATGGCAACTGAAGGTATTGTGCATACTACCTAGTCAAAATGCCACTTGCATTGATAGCTTTTGTCTGGATAGGTTCCCTAATTTGAAACTACTGAGGAATTTATTTTGCCTTTCTTCCCCCCAGGAGCAAACTTTTATAGGCAAAAGTAGCATTTAAAATACAAAACAGCCAAGAAAGTCTTCTACTTACTGCTACTGAGGAAAGCCCGACAGAAAAACACAGTTCTTACAAACACATTACAATTGAATCTTAAGCAGGAATTCTCACCTTCTTCCCAGTTCATTAACTTGATTTCACAACAGACCAAAGGTGCTCCCACTCTTCCTGTAGTGTAGTCCCAAACTAGAATTTAAACAAGTGCATTTTCAGAAAAAGAAAAACTAAAGCTGGTTAGAAAAAACCAAAAAAAAACTCTTGTCATGCATCCTCAGTGAAAATTAACTGCTATTTGTTTCTGAACTTTAATTCACGGAACCAAGCTTCCAAGAAAACTCAACAGACTTAGAGAGGAGAATACAGATTAAATTCTTATCCCACCAAGAGAGTAGATAGCTGTATTAACTCAAGTTACTAGAGGGGAACTGAAAACATTAGGTTCTGTTAAATGAAGTCAAAATCTGGTGCAGGAAGATTTTAACTCCTGACACCTCAATATACTCAACAAAACCTGAAAAAAACTGTTCCATTCATGTGGTAAGTACAACACCGCCACAATCCCATTCACGCCAGAATGGGTTGCTGTACCACAAATGAGAACATTCATTTTATACACAGGTCACCTGCTTTAGCACAATGCATCCAAATCAGCACTGCCATTGTTTTATGCATTTTTGGGACCACCTGACTCCAGGTTTCCCCTGAATGATGACAGTTGGTGGCCCCAGCATGGAGGGGGTGGGCGGGGCTGAGCGCGGCGCCAGAGGGACGCGGTGGCACCACCGGAGGGATGTGGTGGCACCACTGAAGGGACACAGGGGCCCTCACCCACCTTCAGTGATGGTGCCAGCCCCAGCAGACTCGGTGAGGCCGTAGCCCTGCCCCACGGGGCAGCAGAAGCAGATGTTCATGAAGCGCTGCGTAGCCGCTGACAGCGGCGCGCCGCCGCACAGCAGGACGCGGATCTTGCCGCCCAGCAGCATCCGCACCTTGCGGAAGATAAGGCTGAAACCCGAAGGGAAAAGGACATGTTGGTGCTTAAAAACAAAGCAAAAGAGTGCCTAGCCTTGGATCTGAACTGGAACTTTCCACTGTCTTCAAATACGCTCCTATGACATCCTAGCCAAACCTTGAAAGAGCACATTGAAGTTTTCAGAAATACAGGCACATATTTCTAAGACTGTTTCCATGTTCTAGTTCGAAGATGGGTTAAATGTTTGAGAACACAGCAAAGTTGGATGATTTTCCCCTAAAAACACTTAAAGTTGTATAAATTCTGCAAAAACTTTATCCTTTACTGCCACCCAGGCCCAGAGTTAGATTCAATGATCCTGTGGGTTCTTTCCAATTTGAGTTATACCAATGCTCCCTTCTGTGAAAATGTGGAGTTTACAGTTTTCCATAGGAGTAAACGTCTCATCATACCCAAAAATGGCATAAATCTATTATTAAATTCCTGATGAAAATGTAATAAATGCAAAGTTTCAATCAGTTTCAAGTTAAACAACAGTCAAATTGTATCAGTAAGTATTTAAACCATCACACAAACTCCTGCTTTGTTCTCTCAGTTTACACTCAAGTACCGAATTTGTTCATGTTCAAAATGTCAATGATAAAATGAAGAAAAGCACAAAAAACCCAGATACTGCTCCTGTGGCAAAACTCTGAATTTTTGCCATTAAAAATGAAGTTAACATTACCTGTCACAGAGTGGGGTAGTGTAACCTTTGGAAATCTGTTCCATTTTGTAGTTGTAGGCCAATATAAACAGATTTCGCTGGAAGCTGGTCATTTCATTCACTTTATTCATGACGTTTTTGTAGATTCGATCCATAATTTCCTAATTACATAAGAAGATTAACTTGAACTCAAAGAAACAAAAATCCTGAATTCAGTACAGCAAAGGAAAATATCTAGAAATTCAAGTGAGCTTCAGGTGACAACCCACTCCCAGGTTCCCTCCTCTTCCCTTGCTAAGGGACAGCAAGATTTTCATGGAAAGGAGGAAAGCAAAATCTGGGCAGGAGCAGCAGTTAACCCCCCCAGCTGCCTCCTGCCAACCCTCTTTGTTACAATGAAAGAGTGGAATAAATAAAAAATAAATAATTAAAATGGGAATCAAATCTCTATTGCTATCTTAAATTTGAAAGTTTCATAGTCACAATGATTTTTATCCCCAACATACAAGTAAGTACTATTGTTTCAAGGCAGCATAACAAAGATTCTACCTTTTCTATTTAAATGGTCATAGTATTAATTTTGTTGCTGAAAATTGAATTATAAATTTTATTTTAAAAAAGGTTTCAAAAATTATTCATCCTTCAGTTACTTACCGGAACAGCTGCCATTAGAGTTGGCTTAAGTGTAGTAACATCCCCTTTGCTTCCTTTCTTTATTTTAGAAGACTAAAGTGAAGAACAAGTTTACTAGCAGACACATTCAAGATCTTTAACATCAGAAACAAAATTTGTACTATTTTTAAAGACATATTACAAAGATCTGATGTAAATAATTTTTTTTTAATTTCTTTTTTTTTTTTTACCACAAGGACTTCCATCTCCAACATACCTGGTCAGCCAGTGTCTGAGGGGAAGAGTAACCGATGCGGCACCCGTGAGACAGACACACAAGCTCAGCACTCAGCTCCAGGACATGGGCAAGGGGCAGGTACCCAATATAAATGTCTTTCTCCCTGCAAAGAATTTTTTAAAAGATGGGTTTATACTGTGTCACTAGAGTCCTCAGATGCAGCATTAAGCACAATTTATGTAAAGTTTACTGCAGAAATGGAGAAAGTAGAAAATGCCTTTGAGCTTGAGAGCATATTTCAAATCATGTGGGTTTTGTTTCAAGAGCTGCATAGTGTAGGTTTAAGGGAGAAAAAAGGGTGATGGCTACTCTGGTTACTCATCCCAAGACACCCACGTGTTATGGTTGCAAAGGCAACTCAGTGGATGAGATTAAACACTGCACCAAACAGAAAAAAGCCACAGAATTTAAACATGAACCAAGGGAAGCACTGCTTAGGGAGGCTTTCAACCACTGCTAGAGCAAGGTGGCCTCAGGTTTTTGTGTCCTGGTCTCACCCACATACCAAAGAGCAGAGAATAAAAAGTATATGTCATTTAGTGCAGTGCTGGAAGATGCTCATTTGTCAGTGCATAGTATGATGTGTCACAGCCACAGCAGCATAAAACAGCTCGTATTTTACACAGTAATTAATCAAAAATTAAATACAACTGCATGACTTCTTTATTTGCTGGTAAGTAATGATTGGTACTCACCCCAGGTTTGGGATCCTCTCAGCCATTCCAGTTATCCCAGCAATCAGGTTGCAATGGGAGATCATAACTCCTTTGGGAATTCCTGTGGATCCGCTTGTGTACATGATCACTGCGATATCTGAGGGCACGGGCCTGGATGGCTGCTTGTTTCCTGCAAGTTATTACAAAAATAGGATGTGTGATGTGTGGAGAGCCTCTCAGGCTGGGAGACCTGACACACTGACACATTTCAGCAGTCACTGCAATACAGCACCACAGGACTCTTGCTATTACATTCTGCTTTTGCTTAAAAAGATTGTGGTCAAGCTGAAGTGCCTTCACAAAGAGTAGGAACTGCATTAGCTGAGCAATACTTAGCCTGATTGTCCTTATCTACCACAACAAGTTTTCCTGTTATTTTTCCTCTACTCCTGCAGTGGAGAGAAAAAAGAGGCAGAGCTTTGTCATGCCCAAAGCAGCACTGAGCATCCCTGCCTTGGGAAGGTTCACTGCCCTGGCTCCATCCCTCCGTGCCCAGCTCCTGCCTCATGTGCTCCCTGGCAGGGAACAACACACTGCTTCATTTCAACACCTGCAGCAGAGTACTCTGAGCCAACCTGAGCTCCAAGCGCCATAAATACTGAAAAGAAGTTCACCAGCTTTAATTGGATTAAAGTGCTTTTTAAATACTTGTGCTGAGAGAAAGAAAATGCAAAAACTACTGTGCTTGCTCAGAGGAAATTGCATCACACAGAGCATGTGGCACAGTGCACACACAGAATGAGAAGCATGAAAGCAACATTTTATAATTTTCCACTCACTGAATCCTGCCTATCCTGCACAATGAACACCACAGAAGGAAAAAAACATAAGCAATGGCTTAACTACTTAATATTAATTGGACATGCTTGACCCATAAACAATTCATGACAGCATTTCACAGTTTGGGAATGGTTAACTTGACAAAGATAATGTTCCTTTATTGTAGTGTAGAGTGTGTGATATTTAAAAGACTGAAGAAAGATTAAATACATTTTTACACAGCACATAGATTAACAAATTTCAGGGAGCTAATGAATAACAGGCAAAATTTTTCTGCCTGTGTTGTATTAAACTGTTTTAGTAGTACATAAAACTGGTATATCAAATAGGGCAAAGCATCTTCTAAAGAAATTGAGAGGTCATGATGTTTGGAGCAATCTGCCATTCCCCTGAACAACAAAATCAGATGGATTGACACCTCCCAATCCTGAAATGGAATTCAACATTCCTGTGCCTGCAGTAGTTAAGAGATTCTGAAAACACAGAGGATAAGAACAAAAGAAAGCAACTACTGAATATACTGAAATCTCAAAATACTAGGATGGGCATCTCTTCAGAAACAAGAATAAAAATTTCTTAAGATTAAAGTACATTCTAAAATTCTGAATTCTAGTTCTAAAAATCTTACATAGAGCAGAAATAGATTTCAATGAATTTACATAGATTGATGCTTTCAGAAATGTAGCAAGTGACCAAGCTCTATCAGATTCAAATGACTATTTTACATTTTGCTATCTGTGATTTTTACAGAACTTAACGGTAACAAATTACTGATTTCTTTTGTTATAAAATACACAACAGTTTTCCGTCTGTGCCCAGAATAACATGGTTTTAATACGTCTGCTCATAAGGAGGCTGAGTTTCCATCCTGAATTAATTGCTTATCCTAAAAACTATCCTTCGGTCTGTGACACTTGATTGTGAAGTCAGTTTTTACTCTGTTGAAAAACAAAAACTTACACCCCCAAAATCCAACCACCCACAACCAAAACAAAAACAAACAAACAAAAATCACTGGTTTTATTTAAAGGAAAAGGAGATAAGAAAAGGTTAAATCTGTGTAATTTTGAAATCTGCAGTTTCTTCAAGTTTACTCAGCAGGGTCAAATTAGGGCACCAAAAGAGCTGGCATGAGCAGAAGAACCTACCAGTGTCTGCCTTGGCCCCCATGGCTTGCACAGATGCCATGGTGTGAACAATGACACCCTTGGGGAACTCTGACCACGTTGTGGGTTTGCCATCCACTGTAATTATGTGTCGCAGCAGTGGAACTTGAGAAACAATTTCCTGTGGAAATGAAAAATGGGTTCGGAAATTAAAAATTAGTTCTATGCCAAGAAGTAAAAAAAAGGCAAAAAATAACTGAACAAAAACCTCCATGCTAACTGCTATATACTTTTTTTAAAGCACTAATAAAACTGCCAAGCTCAAATAGCTGCAAAACTTGAACTTTTCCAATTTTAAGGCCAAAAACTTCTCCAACCATTTACTGATTTGCATTTTATTTCATGAAAACCCCTCAAAGAAGACTGCAATGATTTGTAGACATAAATGACTTTCCCTTCCCATAGAACACTGAGAGATACTGGTTATACTGAGTTCACAATAATGCTTAGATTGCTTATTGGTAATTATGCTATTTAATAAGCAGCAGCTAGCAAAAATATTGAAAATTACTAGTTCAATATTTCAAGCAAAACATGAGTTCTAAGACATTTATCAGTGTTCTCCTGGAGGAAAAGAAGATCATCACCTATAGCAGAGCAAATACATTCTCTTACTGCAAACTGAAATAAATGTGCATGGCATTGATACTGTCATTGCAGTAACTTCTTTTTAACATTTGGGAAATTCTCATTCAAAATTCCACAACAGCACAGTTTTTCATTAAAACAATTGCCTTATCTCAAAGGTCCAGTTTCCCCAAAACACACAATGATGAAACTCATGCAGATTAGCTGTTCCACTTGGGTATTTTATCAGGGTCAGTAAGTCAAAGAAGTTCTTTGACTGTTGTAATGTTTAGTGAGCTTTTTCTCCCCCTGCATGGAAAAACAGCTCTAACTCTTTAAACACCCATCTTTAGACATAAAAACCATTCTCTGCTGGAAAAACAGCTGACAATAAGGCAGGGGCATGATCACAGTTGGCTCTTTATACATTTTTCTGTTCTTCCCATTGTTACATTTATAGGCACTAAATCCACTCAGAAGTCACAGCAGTTTCTTGCAAAGGTGTTTTTCCAGGCAGCACTCCAGCTCTGCAATACTGCAAATTGCTCATTCTCCAGTCACTGAGTAGCCTAAAACCCACTGAAAACAAACTACCACTTTCTGTACATGAAGACAGATACATGAATCTTCTTCCATAAATGTCTACCTTATGGAAAGGCAATAAATCATTGCTCTGTACAATGGAACCAGGCTATTTAGCAATGGTGAAGACACTGGAGAGAGAGAGACACAGAAGAGTTTTCTGACCTTCAATTTTGTTTGCATCAATTCTTTACTAGTAATGATGGTGGTCACCTCTGTTTCATTCAGCCCATGAACTATTGCTGGGCCTCCCAGCGTGGCGTACAGAGTAACAACTGAAACACAAAACAGGGGAAATGGGTTTCATTTTTCAAGTATAGCTTACAAAAAAGAACTGAGATTAATCTATTCCAATTTAGGCAACACAGCACAAATATTTGTCAACTCAAAGATGGGACAGTTTTGCATTTAAAGAGCCTCTTAACATCTGAATTTCAATACAGTGTGATTTTCAGTAACTCCCAGAAAGAATAATGAACAACCATTCTCTGTGTAACTGTTTATTCTTTTCCAAGGTTAATTAGAGATCCCAAAACCACACCTTATGCAATTCCCCTGGATCTACATTAATACTTCCATTGCTTTTACCATCTCAAAAGTAGGCAAACATTTTTACTTAATCCCTGTGTAACATTCCTCTTGCACACAGGAAAGAAACAGCTTTTATTCATGTGACTTCTCTTTCCAGAATTCACATATCCTGTTAATAACAAATTACTACAGCATGGCAGTACATGTCATCAGCAAAGAATTCTCATACTAAGGAATGAATCTGACTATCCTGTTCTGTCATCTATTTAAAATAATGTAATAAAGGTTTAATCATCACAGTCATTAGACCCTGAACTGACATCATGAGAATCACAAGAAAGAAAATATTTAGAAAATTGACTATAAGAAAAATTGTTTCCTGTTTGTAAGGTCAGCTCATTAGTGTGCAAAACAATTATTTCATATTAACAACTTTAAAATAATATTTCCTGCCATTTTCAGTGGAATTAAATGAGAAGAGACAAGACGAGACTAGGAAGAAAATGGCAGCTAAAAATTGAGAGTAGTACTGCTCTCAAAAAAAAAAAAACAACCAAAAAAACAAAAAACAACAAAAAAAACCCCAAAAAACCCAACTATTTTCCAAGAAGAACACTAAACAGGGACATATCAAAAAAAGCTCTGAGATCAATCAACACAATAAGTACAATATCCTTGCTGGGAGTTTTGTCACAACAGGTATCTGAATATTCAAAGAACATAATTATGAAAATAAGACAACCCACTGTACATTAGGACTGTAATCACTGCAGCCAAGATTAAAAATTAAAATTAAATAAAGTTCTGTTGTATTCTAAGTCGGGAGTTACTGACCCAAAACAACTCAAAAGCAGTTTTGTTGCACAGAAAAGTAAATAGTTGACCTCTACTTATTTTTTTCTTATTAAAACAGTCCATCATAGTTCAGAACTGTTGCAGGGCAAATGCACATGCACTGTGTTTTCTTTAATTTGGTGGGAGCAAAGTCCAGAAGAGTGCCTCTCCTCGTTCCCACGAGCTCTCTCTCCTTACTGCAGTGACCCCTGTTATATAAACATGTAGCAGAAATTCAGCTGCCCCGAGCCAACGAGCAGAACCAAGCTGACAACACCGCCCAGAAGGCAAAGCATCATCTCGGGAGTAACCACGGAGCTACTGAACTGCTCAGCTGAAATGAGTACGTCATGGCACTCAGAGCTGTACGACAGAGCCAAAGAGAAGGACAGACCATTTGTATGATGGGCCACTGATGTCATGGAAAGAGCAACACTGAGCAATGATTCGCATCGCTGAAATTCTCCCTTCTCCACACGGCACATAAAACTTTTTCAAGCAAATCTGAACGTTTTTATGATGTTTTTTCTCTCCTCATTCTCTTGAAAGGATACTGAGAAGGGATTATTTGGTATTCACTTTTACACATGCAATAGTACAAGTAAGTCTGTTATCTGACCAAAGGTTTGACAAAAGGAAAACTCCCAACACCACTAAATTTGCCAGCTTGTACAAAAAGACAAAACCTTGCCCTAAAGAAACAAATAGAACTTTCTCAATTTATTTCAAGGTAACTGAAATGTTAAACCAAGTATTTCAGCATCCATCATACATCAAGGATAAAAAGCAAAATGCAACTTTAAAGGCTTCAACCAAATTTAATTCTGGCAAAACCACTTCTACTCAGGCATATTTAAAAATGAAACCTAACCTCTCCTACTCCACCATTTAACTATGCACTCCTGTGTTTTATCTGCCTACTCTGGTGAAGAGCTGTTCACACACACGAAGAGGTACTTAGGAAGAAAATCTGTTTTCATGTTAGTACTACTACTTCTATTCCTGAACTAGCAATCCCACTCCATCTCCTGCAAATACAAGACTTAAAAGAGAACTTCCAAAAAGTCCCATTTAAAGTCAAGCAAGAATTTCTAACTATAAAATCACTTGTTTGTGTGAGTAATCCATAAAAACATCACTTTTTTCATTTTGATTCTGCAGTGCAAAAGGCATTCTCTCCAACACTATGTACCGAGCAGATGAACCTGCTCTGTTGGCATCCATTCTAGGCCCACTCCATCAGACCGAACACATCTCGCATTTGGAAAGAATGTCTCAACACCCCCACAGCAGTTAGCTGGTATCAAACCTGCACACTGAAAAATGCTAACATAAGCCATTTAGCAATGTCTTGCCACTACTATTGCTTCAACATCATCTGAATCTTCCAATTTGTCCTGCAAGCTGCCTGTGAGCACTGCACAGCTCTCTCTTCATCTGCCAGCACAAGTCAGCCAAGTTCACAGAGGATGACACAGCTTAGATGCTGAACACCACGTCAGTGTGTGCCGAGGCACGTCGCAGTTAAGGGGATTTGGAGCACTAATCCCACAAACCCAAAAACACATGCACTCCATCCTGCTCACAGCGTCCCGCCCCCAGCTCAGATTTCCCCCCCTCAAATCACAAATCTCCCTAGGATTTATAAATGTGCTTCAGTTCCAAAGGAAAAAAAAAATTATACAAGCCTTTGCATGTTATTCCCAGGATAGCCACGAGGAATCTGGCAGATCCCAAGTGATAAGAGAGAACTGGCACAGAGACATGTAGTTTAAAAGCAACACAGGAATCTTATCAGTGAATAGTCTCTGCAGTCCTCTGCTAGGCAAGCCAGTAGCATTTACTCACTGAAGAACCAACCAAAATATCACTAATTTAGGCAGAAAGGCACCTGGAAAGATCATCTGCACGCAGCATCCACTGCAGCAGAGCTCAGAGCCATGGCCAGTCTGGGTTTTACAGATCTCCAAGGATGAAGATTTCACAGCTGTTTTGTTCCTGTTCTGATACCACCCTCACAATGAAGATGCTTGCCCTAATATCTAGTCAAATTTTGCTGCCAGTGAACTTGTGACTGAGCTGCAGTGGTATCAAAGCACACCTCTGTGAGCAGAGCCCAGCTCCATCTTCTCTGCATGCTCCCCCAGGGTAGTGTCAGACAGCAACAAGGTCTGAACTCGCTCATCCTAACGCTGAACAGACCCCTCTCTGTCAGCCTCTCCTCAGTTCACGTTCTCCACCCCCTCCAGCATCTTGGCAGCCCTTCACTGGACCTGCTCCAAGTTGTCAGCATCTTTTCCTAATAGGAAGCCCCAGTGCAGACACAGTAGTCCAGATGTGGTTCTACCAGTGTCCAAAAGGAGAAGGATCAATTCCCTGGACCTACCTACTACATTCATGCTACCAGCACCCAGGATGCTGCTGGCCTGCACTGCAAGAAGGTGCTGCAAGACCCCCAGGTGCTTCCCTGCAAAGTTGCTCTGTCCAGTGTCCCCCAGCCTACACTGGTGCAGGAGGTGCATTTCAGCACAAACAGAGGAAATTTTAAGTGCCTTTACTGAACTCCGTGAGGTTCCAGACATCCCACTTTTCCAGCCGACAGGCTGCTCTGCACAGCAGCCCCACCCTTGAGTGTCCTGGATGTCATGCCACCAGCTGGGACCTCCTGTGTTTGCACTGTCCCATCATCCAGGCCTTCAATAAAGAAATTAAGCACTGTCAATCACTGAAGGCTGGCAAGCAACTCTGTTCTGTTGTTTACAATCCTGGCAGCCAATGGTCCACCTTACCCATCTTTATCTGAACAGTTTGGCTGTACAGGTAATACAGGAGGCCATGCCAAAGGCATTGCTCCAGTCCCACTACACAACATCCATTTTCTCCATTTCCTCAGAGTCAGCTTCACACAAGGCAAGCAGGCTGACTTTGAAGTGTTAGGGCCAGAACAGTGCATCTTGTCACACCAACTCCATCCTTAACACTGAGGGACCAATACAGCAAAAGGTAGATGCAAAACAACCAGAGACAAGAGTAAAAACTTATGCAAATGAAAGCTGCTACATACTCATCAACATATTGCTTCTCAAACTGAAACAGATTCATGCTCAGAGAAAAGAGGGACCATTTAAATATAAATCTTATTAGACTTGCTTCCAAATCTGAAACCAGTATAATTGATAGATATCTTTAGTGTATCTAGGTAGGAAATCAGGAATTTCTGCACATGTGGATCTAGGGCCCACCTCTTATTGAAGGAAGGTTAATGTGACACAGGAAGGAAAAGGCCAAAGCCATGAGGAACAGCAGTTTCTGGCAGGTGCTGGGGGACAAGATGTGTCCCCCTGACAGCACCACAGAACCAGCCAGGCTGGGCTCAGTTAAGTGAAGGACACATTAAGGAGAAATGATGAAACAGTCATCTGAACAATGATAGCACACTGGGCACTCAGTACATTCCTGAGCAAGAAAAATTGGCCTAACCAAAGCCAAAAGTGAAGAACTGACAAAACATCCAGATAAAACAAAACTTGCAGGCACAGATGAAGGTTTGACGTCAACTCCTGAAACTGAGTCAATGAATTCATGTGTGATTTTTGTTTGGTTGTTTTCAGAAACTTGGGAATCTAGTGATTTGAGATGAAAAGAAAGTAAACCTCTCACAAATTCATTGAGCAAACTATACCTACCAAAACCATTCTCCCCATCTGCCAACAGATACAGGTTTCTCTAGCCACTACAGTGAAAGGCTACAAGTACAGTTTCTACCTCATGCAGTATTTTTAAATTTGAAAACTTTAATGTTCTATATAAAAATCTAGATAAAGTTTTCTTAGTACATAAAGTAAAGTAAGACAGTTTTGTTTTCAGATTGTGAGCTCAAAAGCTGTAAAAACTTCAGGTACTCACGCTGGTAGTTGCACATAAAGCAGGCCTGGGCTGCAATCATCCACTCAGCTCTGGTCTCACAGAAGATAGCAATGTTCGTCTTTGGCTGCTGACCCAAGACTGCTAAGCCATTTCCAAAATTAACAGCTTTAATGTATACATCTTCATAGGAAAGCCAGGTGTACTTGCCAAGGATGACCTAATAAGAAAAATAAAAATCAATTTAGAAAATGAAAATCCTTAACACATGCTCTACTACATCTTTACCCACATGAAGAATCCATGGATGTTTGAGTAACATGCTTGAATTATAACAGCAGTTTACTCAAGATAAAGATGATATTTTTTCTTGTCAAAAGCTACAAGGCCTGTGGAAGTTCCAAGATAAAAAAACATATCACAATGCAATATCTCCCTGCATGTTACCACCTCTGTTTCTATTTTACAGAAGGAAAAGCACATGATTCCCACCATCTTTTGTAGCTTCAGAAGCCCTCTGAAAGACTCTGTTTGGTTAACTGGTCCACATACCTCTGCTTTTTAAAAAGGTTTGGTGTATGTAAAGGATGAAAAGTACTAGTTAGCACAGTACATTCTCTATATCTGCTTTATTAGATGTTTGGGTTACAATTCTACACAAATGTGACACTCAGATGTTCATTTAAAAAAAAAATTAAAAAGGGAAACTGGAATCCAGAAAGCAGTATATCCATGGGTCCTCAGTCAGAAATTGTGAAATCCCTTTCCCTTCATTCTGAAACAAATGTCAAGGGAATGAGTAGTAAGAATTTTGCCTCTTTTTTTACTGTTAAAAAAAATAGGACAGAACACAGGATAGGAATTACTGGCAAACCTCAGTTCTGAGAAGTCATGTAGAATATATTATGCAATCTCACTTTTCCACATGGGAAAGCTGGTGCACAGTAAAACTGGATTTGAATTTACAGGTCACTACCTAAATTTCTGTGTGCACTTGCACCTTGCAGTACTATTTCCTTACTTAGTGACAGGATATTTCTTTGAGACCAACCTAGAAATTTTCATATGTAGATACAGTATGAAGATGTTTTTTTCTGAAAAATCTATACTCTAAATCATATCATACCCATGCTTTCAGCACAGTGAAAATTCTGAAAAGCAATTTTCTAATCAAATATTCCAGACATATTCTTTACAAAGCATTAGTAATAAATGCAAGCAAACACTAAAAAAAAAATCTAGAAAAGCTAGTTATTTTTTTCCATATTTCATTCATCAAAATGAACTAAATTTCAATGTTTGGGCTATCAAATCTAAACTTTTTGACATGTAAACTACATTTCTAATGAGTCCATATTTCCACATCCACTTCTTTAATAAAACATATTTTAAAATCTCTCTCAAGCTCTAATAGAAAAATTAAATCTAGTAGATTTCCTTTGTCAAGGTCCTTTTCCAAACTGCTCAAATTACAATTAGTTGTAACAATGAGTAGTACCTACTACAGCTCCACTGCATATTGCTCATTAACCCACTTGTTTAGCAGGAACAACAGGTACACATGCAGCTGATAGGAAATTTCAAAAATGTCTTTATGGGAAAACATATTTAACAAGCCCAAAAAACAACATTTGTCAACAACAGCAATATATAGCAACTCCACCAGAAAATACAGATGTCTCACACAAATATCTGCTCAGGTTTTAGTGGTTTATTTCCAGAAGGTCTGTTTCAGTGACTGCTCCAAATCCCAAAATCTCACCTGTGCTCCCTGCCTCAGCCCTGAGGAAGAGGGGCGACCTGGGAGTCCCTTTTCAACACACCAAGGTATTTCTGGTATGGAAAACTCTCACTGCTTCCAAAAGCAATATTGCACCTCTTCCTGTCCATCCAAGTTTCAGTAATTTGGAATTTAAGTTCCAATTTGGGATTTTGCTTTCCCCAAAGACAGTATTTTTGACAGATGTAGAAGTTCTTGTCAAGCTCATCAGCTGGAAACAATTTATAGCAGTCACTTGGGCAACCCCTTTCCCCCTTTATACTCTCCCTACAGTGTAGCCTCAGGAAAACTGCTCACAAATAATTAGGCCAAGAAATACAAGCAGATTCTTGCTACTGTTTCTGGCAAGCTTGCCAATCCATAACAGGTTTTAGTAATTTCCACCACTCTAACTCACAGAACTGGGGAAAATAAATCATTAAATAGCCAAAAATTAATCTCTCCAAATAATACTTGTGATTCTGCTTTTTTCTTCTTTTTTCATTCTCTTAAATAATTTATCCTCATTGCTTAAGCAAGTTTGATATGTAGTGAAAGGTGCTATCTTTTCTTAAATAGGAAAAATCCTTTTTAAGGATGCATAGCACTGCTGGCTGTAGCTTTTCATATAAAAACACATTTCTGAAGAACATTGACATGAGAAAAGGTCTTTTTCAATGCAGTAATTTTGAGTTTTACTTTCCTACTGCCTTCCATATATTCAAATTCCAGTGTTCCTTCCTCATGCCCAGTGTTTTTTTCTCTATTCCATCCCTATGATATTTGTATTATGTGCACATTAGCAAATAACAGATATTCCTATAGATATTACTAAACTGGCTCCAAGTCCTTCCTCCTGCACTTGTCCATCAGCTCCTCTGCAGGACACAGCAGGTTATGGTTTCTCTCTCACTCCTTATGTTAGAGTGTGTCTCCAAATCCACCCCCCTGCTTGGCCTTGCCCTCAGTAGCTTTTGCCAACATTTTCTCTCCAATGTACACTACAAGAAAGACAAGGAGCTCCTGGACAGAGCCCAGTGGATGCCACAGAGGTGATGAGGGGTCTGGAGCATCGCTTGCAAGGAGAGAATGTGGGAGCTGGGCATGGTTAGTCTGGAGGAGAGAAGACTGC
>PYHW01009614.1:5375156-5397559 GCA_013186435.1 Turdus rufiventris
CACTTCCGCGTTCGGGGGAAAATTTTAGTCAAAAGGGTGCGCCTTATAGTCGTGAAATTACTGTAATGTTTTTAAGATTAAAAATTATCTTTTGCAAATGAAGTTTCTTGTCTTACAGGCCAAGTAAGACTCCACATTTTTCCTTCAAAAGTCTTATAATTAGATGGCAAACCTTAGCAAGAGACTGAGCTCTGGTGCCAATGTCTTAAGAATCTGGCAGTGGATTTCAGACTGATATTTACAGAGCATCTATGCTTGTAACTAATTGTAATTACCACTGTAATTGGACATTGGAAAAGTTCAATGCCTTTCAGAACAAGAAAGAAAAATATATTCCAGTAGCTTCATGATAAGAAAAAGCTCTAGTATCTTTGTAGGGTGATGGCTCTAAGGAGAGCTGAGTCATGACCCAAAGGAAGTTCCTTCCTGCCAATGTAAAGGCTCCCCCTCTTTCCTTGTGTAACTGAAAAACAGAAGTTACATTTTAACTCCTCATTTTGTTCATTTGTTTGCTATGCTGTTGAAGAGGAAAATACCAAGTAAACAAAGGAGATGCAGTTTAAAATACCTTTGTGCCCAACAGATTTATCACTGCCATTCCCAGGAGAGCATCAAAGTCAGCTAAATGGATCACTAAACATGCAATAAAAATATCATTTTGATGACAATGTAGAAGCAAAACTCCACCCCTGACTTGAGGCTGGAGTGCCAGCTGTAAGGTAATTATGTTCTACAGCAAGCAAAACCAATGCAGCTGAACATGGCAGTACATTTTCTGTTGGATCTTTTTCTTATACAAAAGGTCATTTAACCTCCATTAAGAAAACCACTTTTAATGACAATGTAAAAGAACAAGACTGTTTACATTAGGATACAATGCTTGCTCATGCATTCTTCTCTGTAACAATTACTATTTCAAACATTTAATGTATGCTATTTTAAAAACTCGAAATGCATCATTAAAAATCAATCTGAAGAACTAATCTAAAAATTAGAAGTTTTAGTGAAAATTACAAGGTTATATTAGATCTGGATGGCCTAAAAGGGAAGCAGTGTTTGCTGTTTAATATTCTCCCTTTAAAAAAATAGTATCCAACAAAAACAAAACTTTGGAAGGTTTAGTGAAATACTATAAAAGGTTTTAAAATTTCACTGAAGTACAATATATTGTCACCTTATTAATTTTGGAAGTATATGACTGCTTCTGTCCATAAAAAGAGTGTAAGCAAACCCATCATTTTGGGGCAGGGAACAGAAAGCAAAGGATGTGATCCTAAGCAGTTTTTGCAAGCATGAGATTGTGGCACAGTGAGAAAGTTCACTGCATTCTCAACACTGCAATTTTGTTCTTAGGTAGCTCCTGCTCAATCACTGATAAATAAAAACACATGACATGTGGTAATATTCTAACTCAGAGGTTTGGTCTGCAGATTAGCTGTAAACACTGAGGTTCTTACAGAACATGTGTCCATCCTGGTTTCACATAATCCCGCTGGGCTTTTTGAGGAATCAGTGCTTAAACCCTGACTAGTGATGCAGGAAAGGTTGGGAGGTGAAATCCTGGATGAAAGACAATACAACTGATAGAAAATCTGCTCAAGCAAAGGGTTCTGGACATGCATAAGAGCCATTCAGTTATATGTAATTCATGTTTAGTCTGATGGCCACCAAATGGGAAAGAGCAAGACCACAAACTAAATTTGACACACTTTTTCCACAGTAAAAAGCAGCACAACCAGCACAATCACTCATGAGTTTGGAGAAGTAAACCATTACTTTTCAGGACTGATCCTTCTTAATACATAATCAGTGGTTTGGCCTGATATACTACTTATAATAATACTGTTACACCCTTCAGTTTTAGAAGAAAACTTTTGTTAGATGAGAAAGTAAAAAATCCTTAAAGGAATGTGTTTACTAATTGACCTGCTTAACAACAATTACATTACAATAAAAGCATGAATTAACAAGAAAAAAGGAACCTTATGCAACTTCTCATCGTGGCAGGTACAGGTACAAGAGCTGATACAAGATGTTCCAGTCTCAGTTTACTCAACAGGAGTTGTCACAGGCAACCACATGAAATCTAAAAATGAAAAATTCCCATTAAATATGGCAATCATAAAACACATCCTCCATTTTTTCACTCGCATTTTGTAATAAACAAAACCATTTTCCTCATCTGATGCTGCACTGTATCACCTCAGAGTCCAGGCCCACTGCATCAAGTTATCAGCGCAAAGGCAGATATAACACACAGCACAGCCACCTCTCGGACCTGAGCCCCTTGAGTACAATCAAGGTGCCTGCAACAGCTTTGGATAAACTCAGAATTTTTTAGGGAGAAAAGGACCATGGGCTTCTAACTCCCCAGTGGCTTTCAGTGTACACTGCTTCTATCCTTTGAGGTAGAAAAAAAAAAAAATAAACCTATCTTCGTGTCTCCACCCACACAGAGAATGCATTTCAGCCTGAGTAATAAAATACTCTTGAACACTTTACAAAAAGACTTAATAAAATAGTAATCATTGTATTTATTGATTTTGCTCCACTATACATCAAAGTTTTATTTATTGTCCTTTGCAGAAAGAAGTCTTGAAAACCTGTGCCGGCAAATCACATTTAAAAGAGGCAAATGTAAACATTTTGTACCTATTATCTTTCTGCAAACATTTCTATTTACACAGCTATTCAGTCCTTAAAGATAATCTTTTCCAGTTTCAGTGGATTAACTATTTGCTGCTTGAGGTGAGCATCCAGGGTGCTCACTGCCCCATTTTTTGACTTCCATGACTTCACACATACTAAGCAAACTCCAACCAAGAGACTCCAAGATACTCTTGAAAAATACATTTTGGTCAACAATTTATAGTTGTACAACTGTACAACTGCACATTAAATTTCTCTTATCAGTGAATCTTGCAAAAAAAACTAAAAAAAAAAACAAAAAAAAAAAAAAACAAAAAAACCAACCCCACCCTGATTTATTAACATTCACTGAAAAGATTAAAAGGTTATTCACTGAGTTCAGCTTTAACAGACAAAACTGACTATCTTCATGTACTTCCCAATCTCATCATTATAGAATATAACAATAGGAGTTCTCAAGACGATATAACAAAGCCCATAATACAGACTTCTAACTTTACCAAAAAATAACCTCGATTAATTTACATCTGGGCTCAAAAAGTAGCATTAAAAACCCCGAAGAGCCAGCTTTTTACTACATCTGGAATTCACTCAAGAGCTGTCAGTACTTGCTAGCACTCAGCATGTGAGCCTTTCTTTCACAAAAATAAGGGACCAACAAGAAAGAAATCCCTATTACTGATTCATAAATACTCATGTAGTCACCTATATAAAAATAAAAAAGCAAACTAAACGTGCACAGATGCATCAGCCTGTCTCCACAAGCAAACTCCCTGGCCTGTGAAGTAAGGAGGGCCTGAGGCAATGAACAGTGCAGGAGAATCCCAAACATGTGCCTATCTAATGCAAGGTCTCTTTTGCAATATGGTTTAAGGGACAATTACATTTGAAAACAGATCTCTTCACAGGTACAACACAAGTGTTTTCCTATACTTCTTGAAACAGAGGATAGAAATCCTTGCAAGCCCTACTGAATGCTGGAAATGGATGCTCTGGGTCCCTGGAGAAGAGCTGGTGCTCAGCACATCCTCTCAAATTGGAAGTAACAGCAGGGTGGGCCCAAGGACACACCTCATCTCCCCAGCTCACCCTTCACTGCTCTCCAAAGCCTCTCCTCCCACCACCTCCTGCATTCCCTGAGCACTGCTGCCCTGGCACGGCTCCTAGGGGCTGTGCTGCTCCCCAGTCATCCTGGCAGACCCCTCTCTCACAAGCCCTGTGGTTTCCACACAAGTGCACACACTGTCCTTGTCCCCTGCTCGCTGATTTTCCAGCCCCCAACCCCTCGAGTCACCCTTTTCCAGGCTGCTCCTGGGTCTCAGCATCACTTCTAGCACTAAGGAGACCTTCCACCAGCCTCTCAAACACCCACAAAACCCTTCTCCAGGCACACCTGAACCCTGTCCCAACAGCAGCGCCTCTCTGCAGTCAAGCTGGGAACAGGTGCATGGCTGTGTCCCAAAGGACATCTGCTTTCAGCAGGGAGGAAAAGCAATGCTCAGCACACCGAGCCCCAGGAACCAGCACCCACTGGGAACCAAGCCAGCAGGACCTTCCTCAACACTCCACACGAGCACACAGGGCTATCACAGCTACTGCACAGCCTCTCTACAGAAACATCTAGAACAGGATTGCATGGCTGTAACACAGGTGCACGCTCAGCCAGAGGTTCTTCTGAAACTCTTCTAAGCAAGCACACAAGAAGTAAACTAGTCCCACATCAGCTCCAGTCCCTGATGTCTCACTCCCAGTGAACAGGAGACAACCTGTCGGTCCCTGACTCTGCCCTCCTTGCTGCTCCACATTCTGAGAACTGCTGTGGTGTTACACAAAGAGGGACACTGGGAGACCTAAACTGCCATTTACTATGTCTCTGCTCTCTAAGGGGGCAGTTCTTCAGGACACTGAGAGAATAAACACTCTCTGAAAGGACACCTGATTCACATCATCTGCAGCCTCCTGCTGTGGCCCACGTCTAGCACAACCCTGGGTGAATCCTGAGGTTCTTTAAATGCTTCCCCTTGCTCTGCCAGGGAACACAACTCTGACAGATGGCCAGAGCCAACACAGCACTCCCACTGCTGCCTGCACAACTCGACCCATTCAGCATTTCAGCATAAGCAAATCTACAACTCGACTCCAGTCCCCAGGGAAGCTCGGGCCCTTCTCTGCAGGAGAGTTTCTGAAAAGCACAGGAGAGCACACACAGACCATAGGAAGAGGCTTTGTGACCTGGAACAATCCAGTTTCCGAGGCAGGAGTTTGACAGACCTGGGGCAGCAAAGGTTGCTCATGGACTGCACAGCCTGAGGGTGCAATTTCAGCTTGGCTCAAGCAGATTTAACGCTGGGCTGCTAATAAAAACAGACTGTTCCTCTCCAAAAGGTAATTCCACTCTTGCCCTCCATTGTAGCAGCACAAGAGTGCCTGTGTGGCTGGGAGTGAGTCAGATTAGCTTGTTGTTCCAGTTTAAACCCTCTCCTTCTCAGGGCGGAATGGTGGATTTTCCTTCCTATCAACTTTGCTATTCACTTGAGTCACTGCAACCACCTAAATCAACAGAAAATTAGCAGTACAAAAGATGTTATTCTTCTGCTATCTCAGACTGAGTAACCATGAAGTGATAGGAGTTAGTGAGGAGGTACAGTGGGGTAGCAGAGGGCAGGAGCCCAGCAAGGAAAGCCCATGGGCAGAACAGAACCGGGCTCAGCAGTGCCAGCAGCACACCTTGTCACTCCTGTCACAGCACACTGCAGGATCAGGCCAGAGCTGGCACCGGGGATTAACCTGCTGCTCTCCTACTAATGATCTCACTACCTACTTTTTTAGGAGCTCAGCCTTGGGGGTTTCAAGTGCTGCAAGCTTAAATACCTTTAAACTTTGGGTGTAGGCTAATACACATCCTATAAATACAAAGGGGTTTAATTAATGTCCTTCACGTGTCAATGCTATATTTGTAAAATGATACTCCTACTTCCTTGGAGACAGCCAGAAGGCATGTTATTAGGATAAATAAATTATTATGTCCTTGTTAAACACCAAAATACTACAAAAGTGGGGATTACATGAACCAAAGAAGTCCTTTTACCCTAGAGACACCCTCTATGGTATTAACTAAATTTTGATACAAAGGAAAAAGTTTCATTATCTAGAAAATATTCCTTTTCCTCTTAGTAGGTTCATTTACATCAAGTGGAAAAAAAATTCACACCTAGTGTTGGCAGACAACAGAGAGACATGTTCTGTTCAGCAGAGAACTAAACTAGATATAAGGAACTGACATTTCTTGAGGGCACAGAACTGTGCTTTCTCTAAAACAGATCCTAGTTTATCCAGTTATTCTAAAAAGGTAAGCACGTATTAAAAATTTGTATTTGACATCAACCTCTTTTAGGTACACCCAAGCCCCACTGTCTGGAATATCAGTGCACACTGCAGGACAGCGAGGGTCCAGCTTCAAACTTCTCTCCTCTGCTTCCCAGGAAAACAAAGAGTGACATTTAGGAGAAACTGAAAAGCGACATCACAAAGCACAAAAACAGATCCATTTCCCCCACAAAAAAGCTACAGTCTGACTGCACAGGCTACAAACAAGTTTAAATCTTTGTTTCAGGTGAAAAATAAAACTAAATCAAAGTGAGTACAACACTTATGAGCTCCAGAAGCAATACCTAAACACTCCTAAAGCTACCTTCACCCCCAGCACAAACACCCTTCTTAAAGATCAACTAAAAATGCAAACCTCATTGCAATTCTGAATCATAGATTCTTTTTTCTACCTAAAACTTTTTAAAACTTATTTCCCTTAAATAAGGGTTTGGGTTATTTTAAACTTATCCAAGACAGTTTCAATATTTAATGGATTGGCAAATAATTGATTAATATGAGCAATAAAACACAGCTCTAAGGTGACAACTTTGTAAGTAAACCTGCAGAACTTCCCAAAAAGAAGGCAGTGTGCTAAAAACACTTATTTAAAATCACAATCCAGTGCTGCTCCATCTTTCATCTCCTTCCCCTCCCACTACATACATAACACTTCATGGCAAACAAGAGTCTTAGCTCGTTTCAGGCGCTTTACCAGATACTGTCAATACACTGCTGCCATTCCTTTTCACAGGCAGTTATTAGAGCATTAAAAAATGCATTTAGTGGCAAAAGAAATTAAATGTTTTCACGTCTGTGACAGAGAAAAAAAAAATCTAATGGGTAAATAAAGTACCTTGCTGCTGGAGAAGGCCTCAGAAGAACTTTGGTATCTGCCAATTCACTGTTAGAGATTAAACTACCAATTTCCCCAGCATACTGCTAGATTTTTAAAGTACAGATACAAATTAAACGTGGACAAGTACTTAAACAAGAACATCAACACCAGGCACATACAGTAAGAAAAAAGTCTGCATAAAAATGAGCCAGAAGCCTCACCAGTAACCTCTGCCTACGGAAGAAGTGGTGTAAGAGCCGAGTTATCTGTGCCAGTTTATCACTCCCAGTTCCTGCAGACATTTTCCACTCGTTTAGGTCAATCACCCTAAGTACTTCCACTGGGAGGCAGACTCTGCTTTATCCCAATCCAAGGGACTCAGCACAATGGTTACATGTGCTGTTTTCTACTACAAAACACAGCCCAAGACCAGCTCTCCAATGTCTGGGGAATCTGAAATGCATGAACAGTTCTGGTTTGTTTGTTTCTTAGAACAAAAATAGATGGTCTGCTGCCATATATTCAATGCGGTTTGTACTGTATCTTAGTCATGTATTCATTAGATCAGGACAAAAAGAAAATCTACATTTAAAAATCGTGTGGGATTGTTTTGTTAAAGGTGCTTCAGCTTTTTTTTCTCTAGCAGAAGCTATACATGCAGAAAATTGTTACTATTTATTTTTACATGAATTTGAGTTCATGTAGTGCTACAGTAAAAAAATATTACCCATTATCCTATACTCATTAAAAAAAAACCAAAAAAACCAAACAGGTGGCCATGTCCAAAATCTGGTAAGCCCATATATTGATGTTGTCTTTGCCTCCTTTGAGATTTCTTCTCTATTTGATGGGATTTTGTTAGTGGTAACTGTTGTCCCTGACACTGGCTCATTACCTGGTGTGCCATGTCGATTCACACCCCAAAATGAGATACTTTATTTCTTTATTCTCCTTTACACAAAGTAGGGATTTAGGTGTAACCCCACAAAGTCAGCAAAACTTCACACTACTTACAAAAGGCATCAGAGTTCCTTGGTTACAAATGACAGTTTTTTCACTAACTAGTACTCAAACCCCTATTCATAGTTCTCTCTCTCACTACTCCTGCTAATTAGCCGCATGCACAGCTCTTTTCTGCCCTGGTTTCAGGGCTCTGTTTTGAGTGGGTGATCAGTGAACCCCCTGCCAGAATCACCTTTCCCCAGTTACTGCTCAGTCCTGCTGACTTCACTCCGGGTGGCTCCTGCCCAGACAGCCCTTTCATCTTGGGATTGTGAACAGAAGATTAGCCAAGCCTGCAAGTCTCTACAGGTTTTACAGTGCACTTGCTTAATCGTAACAGCCTACCTATAGCTGCTGATTAACATCAAAACAACTGCACTGTTCGGTTCAAACCTTGAGGGACCTGATAACCTTACACCAGAAGCTCCTGAAGAACGAGAAGCAGATGAATACTCAGGTAACAAAACAAATCTGAGAGAACAAAATGAAGATACGGACTTCACAAGAAAACTGTGAAAATTCCAAGTCTTCAGACCAATTTCTCACAAGAAAAATATCAGCCAGATGAACAATAAGAGAAATTTTACAACACATTTCAAAGCAAGAAGGATATCCACAGCATGACCTAAGCTATCACAGTGATAAAGTAGGATGCTTCACCATTTAATCTGAAAGGCTAAGCTGGTGATATTTTCAATACACTTTTTCTTTTGAAATACATTCTCAGGTTCCAATTACTTGGGTTTTGCTAAGTTTGGTTTGGTTTTGTTTGGGGTTTTTTTTAAACATCATTGTGTCCAGTCATCTACAGCAATTTACTATCAAAATAAAGGTAATGAAGTCCCCACAAGAATATCTAATTTCTCACACCCCACACTTTCCACTGTAGTGTCTCAAACGCCAGAATAGGAGCAATCCCTCTCCTCTCACCTGCAATGGAAGTCACAATCCCTTCAGAAAAGATCACTGCCTTATAAAGGAAAGAGTACTGCTCCCAGCCCATGAGCACGGCTCAGATTCAGATCGTGTTATCCAACATTCACTCTCAGTACAACAAAGAGATCCCCCTCAAGCCACACAGAGAAAAACAGGAATGCAATTTATAAAAATCACAGCCCTAGCAAACTCTGCCTCAAGCCATCACTCACATTGATTCTCAGAGTTTCAGAGTTGCTAGACTGAACCTCTCTGTAAGGACTAAGCAAGACATCTCAAATGCAGTGTTTCACTCCAGCAGCAAGATAAATGCAGAAAATAACCCATGGAGCTCTTCCTGAGCACAAATACAAAAAGAGAAATGAAATTTCCTCTAAGTTCTGAGAAGACGTAATTTTCACTTTTGGTAACTTTACCTCTGCCACGGATTACAAACCTATTCTCAAAAACAGTCATCTGTTTCTTAGATTGCTTACTGTGGTGTCTGTGAAACCCCACATCTTAAACACCCAGGTTTACAGATGACTAAGCTTGACTCTAAAGCTGGCTTAACAGCAATACTTTGCTTAAGATTTGGTGTTTATGTCCAAATACAACTAATGTCCTGTAATGGCCAAAAACTGGCTCCCTCCTAGTACTTTGTAGGATCTAATACTAAAAAATTACTTAAATATTTAACTCCAGATTTCAGCAAACTCCAACTAAACCAAACCAGTTTATAATACACCAGAAATGCTGCACACACAATCATGAGAAAAGGGACTTCAACAAATATTTCCTATGGATACAAGCATCACACCATAAACACCAAATTGCCAAAAGGAACTGGAAAGCCTGGAAACCATGGCAAAACCATTGCCCAATCAAGCACTTGATGAAATCTGGGAAAGACTACCAGAGAAGACAATTTTGGCTGTTAATGCTTCGGCCTCACTCCTCCATGTGTTTATGGACAGACAGTACACTTTGCACTCAACAAGCTGTGGGGTGACTGAGGGGAAGTCACACAAAAGGCTGAGCTACAGAAAGACAAGTAGGCTGTTTCTCTGCAAACTGCTTTGTATTGTTTTTATTTTTCTTGGCTGCTCTAAAGTTCCAGGGACAGTGGGGAATACAGCATTACAAAAGAAAGAAACAGCTAAGGAAAGAGATAATATTTCAAATTCAGTGTTTTCCTAAAGACCTACTTGATCTAGGTTTTATATCTATACTGCTTGGGGGAAAATTACCTTTTGTTCAAAATCCTGCACTATAATTTGTTTCAACATGGCATAAAGAAGTCTACCCTGCTCACTTGAGTCATCATTCTATTTTCTAGCTCTAGAAGTAACAGAGTATCAGGACAACTCTCTCCTCCATCACAGTGGAACAAGTATCCTTTTCTCTCTTTTCATTACTCTTTCTTTTGTAAGCAAAGCAGGCAGGATCAGTCATGAACACGCTCAACAATTGCATAACTCGAAGCAAACACGGAACAAGGTCTCGTTAAATTAGAAGCCATTTTATTCTCTGAGAAGAAGCATTACACAAGTGTTGTTCTCAGCTCCGAATTCTTATGTGTCACCCTTAAAAAAACAAATTTACAAACACAGGTGATGACAATCAGAGGACAATGCCCAGTGCCCAGATATGTCCTGAATGGGATGAAGGTGAGGAAGTAACTACATCCTCCCAGGAGATCACTCAAATCAGTAGTTCAGAACCAGTACTCAAATACTGCGTAGGTAGAGGGAGGTTTGGGTAGAAGTGAATCCTGTTTTTCTCTTCAGGGAAATCAAACACACCCTTAGACTCTGATTATGTAAACACAACCAAAATTGAGGTACATGGCTGGGTAGAGCCTTCACTGCTAAGTTTCAAGAACACTGACCTTTTTTAAAAAGAAAGGTGCTACAGTATCAACAGCATTTGTAGGAATTTTGTGAATATTCTCAGGCAAAACTATTTTGCCTGTCTTATACAGATGTCAGCATTAGATTAATACAATCTGACAAGCTGGAAGTCCAGAATAGACTATTAAATATTTCTAGAAGAAGAATATAAATATTTCACCCATTTCATGAGCTACTAATACTTCAAAAGGGAAATACATCTTGCTTTAAAAAAAAAAAAAAATCCCAGAGAACCATGAAATATTAAGCTAATGAGGTAATTAAAATATATGCAATCACTGTACTCTTAGAATCTGTTATCTTAGACGCATACACATTTACAGAGGCACAAAAAAACAAGCCAGGTTGGCAGATGTATCAGTCCTTTCATGAGCTGGACCTGGCCACAACTGTATTTGTGACTGTGTAACACAGGATTTGGGCAGAAGACTTGTTTCTTAACTATAAATGATTATTAGTAAATTACACATTTAAAAATTTTTAATACCTGTTTTACCTAACTTTCCTGATCAAAAACCCTCACCCCACATTCCAACATCCATTAACAGCTTGGCTTGGTGACCTGGACATTCACACGTGAGCATAGCCCTGCTACACCTGCTGGGAAGGGGATTTGTACCTTGCTCTTGAAAGTACTGGATGTTACCAGGTTAAGCCTTTTGTGCAGATTCTAAGAAAAGCAGGTAAGAATCTCCATAAGCATCTTCCCCCTCAAGAAAGGTGAAAAAATAAAATCGACACAGTTTTCAGCACTGCAGAATTTGAAAATGTTTTCTATGCATCTCAAGGTTATCCTTGATTAGGAAAAGCATTTATTCACAGTTTCTCTAGAACAATACAGTGCAGCAATACTTCATCAGGACAATTAAAATGCAGCTGTAAATGCTTGGAAAGTTCTGTTCCCAGGGCTTTACAAGTCATTTGTGGACTTACTGCTGGAACAGACCAAACCCAACAGATCACCAAACTCCCTGCCTGAGCACTCCTGCGACAGCTGTCTCCCGGGTGTGCCTGCTGCCTTCACCTCTCTTCAGCACTCACAAACAAAAATCCTAACAGAATTCACAGAAACTAAAAAGCAGATGTTTCTCTACATAACCACTTAAATCCTCCTGCAAGCCATCACCTCCTGCTGCTTCTGTTCCCTTCTGCCTTTCTCCATACCCATATACTTAAAACAAACAATAGATACCTCTTTACCAAACGCAAATTACCCGCTCATCTAAATCCTACAAGTTAACCGCAGACACTCCACTTTCCAGTTTTTCACAGGTTCTCACAGAATGAGTCATAAACACTGATTTTAATAATGGTTTGGTGTAATGACTGCGGACCACACTCCACTGTTTCACAGTCTGTCTTCTCATACTGTCTTAAAACTTTGGTTGGTAGAAATGTTTCTGTCCATCTGATCAATAGACCTTACGTCACCATGCACATTGATGTATGACACTGTACTAACTGCTCAAGAAGCACAGTGCCCCTGCAAAACCTTCCTGCAGGAAAATCTTGGATGGCCAAGATTTCTCACATGTCTGAGCAGCCAACCTGAACAAAATGAAGCATGTTCCATACCCTGTCCTGGAGAGCAGCACGGCAAAGGCAGAAGTCTTGCCTCTAAAGATGCCGAAAGTGTTTGTACAGAGTTTTCAGTCCGCAGTATCTTTATGAAGTTATCTCAGGAGAGAATGTTCTACAGACAGGAATGTAGCACAGCAAACAGATGGGGAACTGAACCTGGCAGTACTGTACTAGTGCCACTCTGCTGCTTCAGCAAGTCACTTCTAATCTTCATTATCCATTTTCCCCTTCCAGGTCTCATATTGGGTTCATCTAGAGTCACAAGCATTCAAGGTAAGGATATTTACACAGCTCTATAAACCAGAGCATGAGATTTCCAGTTTTATTACAGTTTTCAGTATCAACAGTGAAAACCCATAAGCCAGTAAATTCAATAATCTCATCTTCCCTGCTTTTCAGGAACTCATTGGACTGAGAAGCCAGCTTGTCCCATTTCAGATATCATAATTAACTAGCACATTTTTTGTAATTAACAAGGCTCAAGAACACCGAGGGGAAAGACGACTTCCCGATGCACAGGTGGTGACAAATTGCCACCTCCTCCTCAGGGATTACAGACACCTTAAGTCAGCATCTTGACTTCCCATGAGCTGCAGGCTCACTTAATGAACAAGAGGACACGTGGGTGAGGATTCCTTCCCAAGGATCAGTAAGACTCTTGCAAGTTTTGAATCGAATTGATTCAAACCATTTTGAATTGCGAACAACTTCTCCCTAATTGATTCAGAAGGTAATACGGAATAAAATTTGAGTTTCTTTCAGAGTAACACTTCTCCTTCGCCCCCATATTTGGGAATAGCCATTCAGGAGGTGTGTCTAGGATATGTCCAAAATTTCCTTCAACAGACTCTAAATCATTAGATACCAAACTGTATCTTGGAGCCAAGTACTGAATCTTTTGAGAGCCCTGCAGGCTTTACTACACAGCAAGCCCTGATGCAGAGTAGGCCCTCAGGATGAAGAGCAGGTTCTTCCAACTCTAACTGCATAATTGAACAAATAAAGTCCTGCCATTTGCGAGCTGCCTAGGACTGGCTAGAGTGTTTGCTATACTGCTCCAAGTCTGATGTGTAAACCTGCACTGCCAGACCACATGCAGCCCTAAATAAGCTGGCTCACAACCTTCCACTGCAACTGCTCTACTGGCAGAAACTACATAAAGCCATGGGATAACTCAGGTGGTAAAGGACATCAGGGGGACTATGGTTCAACCTCAAGCTCTAAACAGTCAGCTGTGAAATCACACCTGCTTTCTCAGGGCTTTATCCAGCTGGATTTTGAAAACTTCCATAGGAGTCTGCATGACTTTCTCTGGGCTACCAAGTCTCACCGCTTGAAACACCTCAGGGTGAAAAATGCCTTATAAACACAGACCTCTGTGGCTTCAATTCATGCCTGCTGTCTCTTCTCACCATGCACTGTGGCTTCACTCTCTTGAAAACCTTCACACAGGTGCTGGAAGGGCCCCCTAAGCTTTTTCTTCTCCAGGCTCAACAACAGGCACAGTTCCTCTACTTCTCCTCATAAAGCAAAAGCTCACAACTCAAGCGAGTCTTGGCAGCTGTCTCCATTGAACTCACTCCAGTTTATCAACATTTCCTTTGTCCCAGGGAGGGAAGCACAACTGGATGCTGTATTCTGGACCTGGTCTAACGAGTGCCAAATGGAATGGGATAATTGCCTTACTCGACCTACTGGCTGTGCTCCTGTTAATGTGGGGCACAGGCTGTCCCTGCTCAGTTCACTGGCCATCAAGATCCCAGAACAAGCTGAGCTGCCCCCAGAACAGGCTGTGCTGGTGCAGGGGGTCACTCCTGACAGGGAGACAGCCAGGAAGCCCCCACCCTTCAGGAGCTGCTTAAATGGTAAATTTGCTTAGTAATCGGCAGCAGATGAAACGGATAGAAATTGAAGCCAAGTCTTCTTAGTGTTAATACACCTTACTTAGTACTACTAAATCGCCTCTTAGGGCCATATTCAGATGGCCTAAATTCCACACAAATCCTTCTGCCTCCTATTTCTTATTAGCTGGCTTTCAGGCAGTTCCCCACTCAGTGTCTTATGTAAATTCTCTGAATCGGTTTTCAGAACCACCCAGAATTTTTCATTTACTGAGAAAAGGGGTTTCAGTGGAATTCAGGCCACCTGAACCTAGTTTTTAGGGTCCAGTAACACTGCAGCATCAGACTGCATTATTTTTTGGATTTGCCACCATGGCAGTAAGTAGCAGTTGGCTGTCAGGACAGATTTCATTACTCTTCCACTGGAACAAGTATTTCAAAAGAAAATGTAGACTGCTAAACAATTCAGGACTCAGCTCTTCCTGCTACTTTCTGGAAATTTACTTCATAGCTGGATCTCCTTTAACAAGAATGCTTTATCCATAGTTCTTTTGAATTTTGTCCTGAGCCATGAGCAATGTTTGTTCCAGAAGTCTTGACAATCCATTGAAAAAAATTGGGTCTTTAGTATGACTCAATGGCTCAAACCATTCACTAGTCTACAGAAAGGAAGAATAAAAGCCCTACAATCAGCACTGAATGGGGGCTGGAGAAATCAATGGCTTAAACGCTCACCAGTTCAGCAAAAGCACACCATGCTTTAAGTCAAACATGAAGACAATTCCCATAGTTCTTCAGAGAGTAACAGTTTTTCAATAAGCACCATTCTGATTTTCTGGTTAAATCACATCTTGTAATTTGAGAAGTTATTTATTACAGGCATTGTGGTTTTGGAAGTGTCATGAATGAAAAGTTACACCAGCAGAGTGAGCCCAACTGAGTGCTCTCACATACTCCAGATCCTCCAAGCAAGAGAGATGGAGCAGAAAAGATGGGAAAGGAAAGACCCATAAACACTTGTGAAACATCTCTTGTCTACAGCTGTAAGCCAAATCTCTCTCAAAAGATTTCAGTTCTGTGAAATATAAAGAATAAAACTGAGGCAGAAATTTACTGTCTTCACCCTCACTTGAGTGGAATAGGACACTTGAAGACAGTACAAACACTCAGAATCAAGTGCCAGCTCATTGCAGGTCAGACTACTGCAGAATTAAATCAGTAAGTTTGCACCCCTCTGAGGGATTCTGTATCCATGGGCGAGCAGCCTGCTTTCCTGACCAGCCAGGAGGGACCAGATCCATACCACAGGCTGACTTCATTATGAGTGTCAAAGATCAGTCAGATCAGACTGACTCAAGCCAGCCACCTAACATACAAATGTTAAACATGAACCTACCTCCCATTTCTAGGGACCAACAACAACAAACACGTTGAACAACTACAAAGAAAAATAGGTCTGTAAGTCACAACGCTTTGTTTCAGCCATTCCTGAGGCATAAATCTACAGGTCAAAGAAGAATTACCAAGTTTAAAAATGCCTTTCCTTAACTTTTCAAAGCATACAGAACAAATATTACAAGAAGTGTTGCAGATGGTAATGAATATAAAGTCTTATGAATGTACTCAGATGATTACCTTCCTCTTGGGATACAGCTATGACCTGATAACACATCTATTATTTCATGCTTCTGCATTTTAGCCCCAGGAAATAAAAGTCATAAGCCACAGTGAACTTTTGCACAGAGATGGTGATCCACTCTGGAGAAAGACTGCACCAAGAGCAGAATGCAACCAGTCAAAAACCACATTAAGGCTTTTGGTTTCATTCTACGCTTTTTCTTTACATAATGCTTAAAACAATAATAAGACAAAAAAAATCCCCAAACAAATTTCCTATGAACTCAAATTTTTGTATTTGAGTAAAAATTATTGCCCTTACCCTTAAGAGACTTTTTAAAATAACCAAAATCTTTTATCATTGGTATTACTTTTTCATTAATTCTGTACGGATAACAACACTTACAAACTGAGGCTACTCAATTACAAAAACTTCACATCTGGTTTCATCAAACCCATCCCACAGGTCAAAAGAAGTGCTAAAGTATAGAATCTGATACTCTGAAACAAAATGCAGTACTTATTGTAACAGATTACATGTTACATGCCGGCTGCTGTACATAAATGTTGGGGTGTAGAGGGATTGTTTCTTCAGTAAGGTAAAAAAAAAAAAAAAGCAGTGATCATAAACTACGTTACCAATATTTCTATACTGTTACTGCCATAATTTTTCTGGAGGATACTGTTTTCCCATTTACGAGGGATTCTGTATGAGTCCCAAACACTGAACTTCGTGCTATTTATGGAACTATCTGTAGTAGTATTTTAAGGCTCGCTGCTCTCCCTGCGAGTCCTGGAAGGAAGGGAACGCTCCTCAGCATTAAAACCTGCATCAACCCCCTGGAAAACAGATGGGCAATCCCGAAACGAGACCGACTCCGGGCCTGCCGGTTCCTAATCAGCCGCGCTCACCGACCACGAGCCGCGGCCGGTCCCGGAGCCCACGGGGGCACAGGGCGGGGGGAACACGGCACGGACACGGCATGGACACGGGACACGGGACACGGCACCGGGAACACGGCATGGACACGGGACACGGCGGGAGCGCGACACACGACACACGGCACGGTGCAGGACACACGGCACCGGGCACCTGCCTCCCACCGCGCTCCCGCCACCCCCTCGGACGCTGGAGCCCAAACACAAAGCAGAGCAGAAGGGAAAAACGCGCCTGTTACCCATTAATTATGTGGCTGGGCCCGCCGGCGGCCGAGCCCGCGGCAGCCCCGCCGGACCGCTCCAGCACCCCCGCGGCCCGCGCTGCCCGCACTCGCCCCCGCGGAGGCGGCGAGAGGCCCGGCGGGGCCCCGCAGCACCGCGCGGGCGGGCGGGCGGGCTCGCTCCTGGCGGCACGGAGCCCCGCAGCCCGCCCCGGCCCGCGGCCCCGCACTCACCGGCCCCGGCCCGGGGACGCCGCGGCGGCACCGCCCGCTCCGCGCACCGCCCGAGTGCGCGCCCGCGCTCACCCGCGGCCGGGCCGCCCGCCGCCGCCGCGCGCGCTCATTCCGTATGCGCCACGGCGCCTCCTGGTTGGCCCGCGCCGGGTGGCGCGCGGGGCCGGGCTCCCGCGGAACGGGGTTACTACAGGTCACGGGCGCCGGGGGGCGGGGCCGGCGCCGGGGCCAATCAGCGGCGAGGGGCGGGGCCGCGTCAGCAGCGCGTCCTTCCGCGCCCCGGCCTCACCGCGCCCGCGCAGCCGCCGCGCTCCTTCCGCGCTGGGCGGGGACCCGGCCGCGGGCCGCTGCCTCCCTCATGGAGCCCGATGGGCCCGGCACTGACGGCATTGCCCACCGGCGTTCGGGCCGCGTTTTTGCTAAGTGTTCCGCTCGCTGTGAATGAGCGCGGCAGCGGGATCAGCTTGCCGCAGAGCCGCGGGTCTCTGTAGGCCTGAGGCCGCCGTCTGTGCTTTGCTGCCTGTGAGGGTTTACAGGAGCGGGGGTCTCTGCCCGCAGAGAGCCCTCATATCACACCCAGCCCGACCTGAGCTGGTCACCTGGAAAGGTTCTGGCCAGTGCTGCCCAAGGCTGGGCTCCTCTTTAACAATTCCTGAGGATCTTTTGTCAATATTGACTCATCCCAGCCCTGGCAACGTTCCTTCAGAATTAAAGGTTTTCAGTAAACCGCTGTAATACAATCCTGGAACAAAACAAATGCAAAACAAATGAGCACTTGCCAAAGAGAAGCAAAATAAAAGCAGCAAATGGGAAGGAGGTTCCAAAGCCCAGAGGAAAGCTTTAGTTACTGCTGTGGCCCCTGCGGTGGTGACAGCCACCATTGTCACAAGGGAAGGTTTGTTTGGCTCGGCTGGTGCAGGTCAAGGCCCTGGCACAGCAGCCCAGGGATGTGAGGGCACAGCACATGGCAAGGGAGAGCAGGACTGCAGAGCTGAGCACACTGATGTACAGTAATTTCACGACCATAAGGCGCACTGGACTATAAGGCGCACCCCCCGAGAGTCGCAACTTTGTAGCTCAGATAAGGCGCACCGGACTATAAGGTGCACTATTTTTTTGCAGTGAGGAGCTGAGCGGCACGCAACAAAGTAGTGAATTACTGGCAGGTTCTTAATTTGCAAAGCTTTTCGCGGTGATTTTTCGCCGCCTTTCGGCCGCTTTTTGCGGCAATTTTTTGCCGCTTTTTCGCCCCAGCTCCTACGGGTCCTGGCTCAGTTTGCAGACGGCACTTCCAGGTTTGCAATTTTCCGAACTTTGTATATCAGATAAGGCGCACTGGACTATAAGGCGCACTTCCGGGTTTGAGGGAAAATTTTAGTCAAAAGGGTGCGCCTTATAGTCGTGAAATTACTGTACCTACAGAGCAGCAGCGAGTTACTTTGTGAGTTACTTCATAAACCTTGCAGCTGCCACTGCCCATGGCTGTGCCCCACCTGCAGCCATTCCTGCTTCCCCTCACAGACATCGCATTGCAGAGGCAGGAGCTCTGTTTGCATCTCCAGTCATCTGCAGAGTTACTCGAATGGCAGAGAATGCTACTCTTGCTAAAAGCAGATTAACAGGATATATACTTCTAATCCAAAGACCAACTAAATCAGTCACCTCTGTTACTGGAAAAAACACTTCCAAGTGTTTAGAGCTGGAGCACAGGAGATGGCTGCTAACCTTCTGAAAAGCAGGAAAACAATATCCACGGGAGTCATCTGAGCTATAAAGGTCATGAGCTGCTTGAGCAAAAGGGAGATGCTACCTGAATTATGGGTAGGAGTGTGGTGACGTACTTAAAACAGTTTAACACTCACTGGAAAAAATGGGGAAAAGGATAAGCAGACATGGAAGGAGAAGAAACTCAGTTTTCAAAGATGGAAAAAGCAGACATTTGTGCAACAGAAGGGAAATCAGGCATTGCCTGCCAAAAGATTTACTAATGTTGATAGAGACAGAGTAACATTAATAAATACATTGTGAATGTTAGCACAGGGAAAACTCCTGAACTTGTGTTACAACGTATCTCACATTTCTTTCAAGGCAAGGAAAGTTCAGGATAAAACTACAAAAGTGATTTGATGTAAAGGAATATGGGAGATTAAGCACAGAGCTCATCTGCTCAGCATCAGATCTCATATTGAACCCTCTGCTCTTGTTTATTGCTGGGTTATCACCAGCAATTGAGCCATAAAACACCTTGGCAAAGGCCTCACTTTGAGAAATGCTTGGAATCTGTAACTTGAAATAAAATGTTATCCTTATTAAACTGCTAGATCTGAATGCTATCAAGTTTTATGAGAAGGAGATTTCAAAGAAACTCTAACTTCAAATACAGATTTGTTGTAAACTTTCTACTTCAGCCTCACCTTTGTTATAGGGTGTATTAATTTAAGTTTGCCTGAACTTTTCAGTCTTTTGAAATCTAAATAACTAACTGTGAAACTGGTTATATGTATTCCAAATAGACACAGCTATTGGCTGTATCCCTGACAGTCCTCAGGGTAAATGAGGAGCTGATGGCTCCCAACTCAGCTCAGCAAAAGAAGAGAAACACCAACTGCAGCCTACAGTGATAAAGCAACTTCCACTTTACAGACATCGAAGGCTTAAGAAATTATACATATATACACAAACAACAACGTGTTGATTTAAAGATTCCTACATGTGTGCAGTATTTTTAGGAGGTTCTTCATAAATTCCTGATGTTTATATACAGCAGAAGTTAAGCTTTTCATGATATCAGAGATATTGCCACACCTTTTGCTTAAGTGTAGGTTTTACAGAGCAGGGCTTTGGAAGATACTGGTGTCATGTGTTACTTTAGCACTTTTCCTGCACGAGTCTAGGCTGAGTATCCCATGGGGAAATCAAAGAATTTGGGAATAGATAGTATACATAAGGGTCACCAATAAAATGAGGGAATAACTTATGTTTATAGTTGGAAATTTAACCTGCACAAGGCACTGCACTAGTGACTGTGGGGGACAGTCACCTTTCTACACAAGTTATGCATAATGATAGGAAATGGAAATAGTAGCTTATTTATATTTTCATTAAAAAGGCACAACAGGACAATTAAAGGCAGGAAAGAGTAGTTGTATCACACTAGAGGTTCAGGCAGGGAAGGAATATCTGGGAAAACATGCATGGCTGTTCCTAACCACATTCATGTATTCACAAATTCTTGTTTGGCTTGGTTCTTTTTGATTTCCAGGAGGAGAAGCTCATTAACTATTCTCACTTTCCCTTTTAAAAAGTTTCAGGCATGCAGTCAAGGGGAATAAAGCACTGCCATATGTTTTGTTCAACAGCAGAGAATGAATAGTGAGCAGTAAATAGCAGGGAAGATTGCAAGTGAGCTTATGAAAATAGTGATTTGGAAGTACAGTCAAGTAACAGCAAGCCAAGTTATATTTGGCCAGTTCTAGCTAATATCCAGGAGGAATTAATAAAAACAAAACCATGAGCCACTCTGGAAGAGGAGAGTCTATGAATGGGTAAATATGTGTGGAAAGTTTGCGTTAATCTTTCATGAATAGGCTGCTGCCCGCTGAATCTTGGGAAGAAGCTAGAGTGGGAAAACCTAACAGTGTCACAGATATAACAGATGTGGAAGTTTTTAACTAAAAATCCTTGGAGGGACACAAAATTAAGGAGTACAGGACAGTACGTACATATGATTTAAACTAAAATCAAACTGACTCCTTATGTGAAATAACAGAAACCATTAAAGAAGGGCTAGAGTGGGACAAAGCTCATAGTCTCAACAGAATATATTTCAGTGTATGCCTTCAAACATATGAAAAATGAATGACTCTAAAATTAAAATCTGTCTTCATGACTTGTTAAATAATTGAATGGTACAAGTTAATACAGTGTTAAATTACATTAATCGTAACTAAAGATAACATTTTTAAACTGTTTGCTTAGAACTTGTTTTGCTTTAGTTACAAACAATAACCTGTTCAGCAAAGGGATTCATATCCATGGTAATTTTTAATTAAGCACTCAAACTGATATAAGAATAATTTATATCTAAAGATATCCTGTTAGTGTGGCATTTTGAATGCCCTTTTAAGCATACAGAGGGCTGAGCTACTACTGTAGAGCAGGGAGATCCAGCTGGGATGCAGGTTCTGGCAGTAGAAACAGCTTGTGTTCCTGAAGTGATCATTCTCACAGCTGTTAATTTTGGGGTGTTGCTTTAAAAGATGGAAAAACATTTCTAGACCAAGCAACATGAGGTTTCAATGCTAAATGATCCTCATGTACATATCAGTACATTTGTCTCATTTTTATCTGTGAAGCTTTTTGTTTCCAAATAAAGAAACAAATGAGTAAATTGCCAAGATTAAATTGGAAAGCAGCAAACTCTGGCAACATGCCCCAATGATTAATTATTTAGTAGAACACTTGGTCATATGGGCATGCCCAGAGCCACTTTTCACAGAGAGATTGATGACATTAATAATAAGGTGATAAAGGCTATAGTGGAAAATTTATCACCACTTGACACAGGCTCAGCTTTGCTAAAAGTACTTCTTTAAATTCCTAGCTTGTATTTTCTCATCCTACAGCTCTGTTGCCAATCCACTGTGATAAATCAAAGTGTCATTCAGGTATTAATAGTAGGATAACCCCACAAACCTGAAATTTCTAATTAGGGGAAAGCATGTAAACAGGTTAAATCTGCAAAACAAGCTGCAAGGCACACTCGGCGACACTGCCGCACCCTGGAACTGCCATGCCACGAGAAACTGTGTCACCACGGAAAATCAGGGGAAGGATTAAAAATAGCATTTATTTCTGCTCCTGAACTTTCTCGCTCAAAAGCTGCCTGTTGTTTTCTAGGCCAGTGAAACGTTACAGTGGAACTGAGGTGTCAAAGGCAGCCAGGAGGAATCAAATCATGAAATGGTGTTTCAAAGCAGAAAAACATTCATCCCTATGGGCTCCGAAGACAATGGTATCCTGAGAATCTCACAACACAATTTAATCATCAAATAGACCATAAAAAACATCCAAGCCCAGGCTGAAGTCCTCTGAGCCTTCCACACTGTACCCCAGCAGCTGCCCAGGCTGTGCTACCCCACAGCTTGTTGTGTGCCCCGGTGTTGCTCCATGGGCATGGGTGCACTGGATATGCTGCAACCCAGTCCACCAGCACCCCTCCCACCCTGGTGCAACACAGGTTTGAGAGTGTTTCTTCATCCAATCAGCACTGGCACAGAGCCCTTTT
>PYHW01009614.1:5398023-5410616 GCA_013186435.1 Turdus rufiventris
TTTAAAAAGAAATATATTGCAATATGCTCCAGGTCTGCTGTGTAAAAACCAAATGTTAATGTTTTGTGACTCACAAACTCCAAGGTGCTGTTAGTCAGTACACTCAGGGAATGACTATTCAAACTGCATTATGATTCATACATAAAACTGATTTTGAATTTGGGGTTGCTTGCATCCTAATAGTTGCATCTGATTTCATTTGGAATAACTAATCAGTCACGTGAAATTTAGTCAGAAAACTTAAGTTCGTTGAACACACTTGGATTTTTTGTAGTGCAATACAGTTCCATAAAATTGTGAAATTTCAAAAGAATGGCTTTCAGTGTGTTTTATAAAGGAGGGAGCATCTTTCTTCTGGCAGAGATATGGAAAGGAAGCCAAAGGCATCCCAATTTCAGTAAGCTTAGCTAGGGAATTCTTCAAAACATCAGGGTTGTAGCAGGGGTGTCTGATTTGGCAGGCTGAGCTGATCAGTGCCAGGCTGTCTCCTGCTTGGCCCCTAAAGGCAGTGCTTTGGGCATGTTCTATTTAGTGCCATTTGCCCATCACCAGAGCACTTTGGAGACAGTGCAGCTACACACGAGTTGGAGTGACAGACATGTGCCAAGCAGAGTGGAGAAAAAAAGTGAACTATTTCCTTAAAGCCTCATTTATAACATTTGTGCATGTGTAAAACCAGGGATTATTCAGGGGCTTACATGTCCATGGGTTCTTCTGGGAAACGCTGAGCTGAATGTCAGATCTGCTCAATTTTACATTTACAGTGTTCCTTACTGATTGCATCAGACAGCCCACACAACCTCCTGGTTAAGGGAATCCTCACTCTCCACATCTCTCACACTCTTCAGTAATGATAAAATGAGGCTCATTTATGTTTCGGTTGATGGACATACTCCTTTGCTTCATAGCAATTCCTCAGTGATTCAAAATCTGATATCAGAAACAGCAGACTATGAAACGGAACTTCCCTAACAGATAGGTTTTATATGCCTAAGAAAATAATTGTATGTTAAATAAAGTAATTGCCAAATTCAGTAATTCAATAATAGTACTTGCAAAATTCAATATATTTTAAGGCTATCCCACTGCAATACTAGAGAAAGAGATCACTGACTAAAAAAAATTCCAAAGTAAATACTAATATACTTACATATACTAACATTCCATTCTATACCATGAAAACATATTAAAAACATATTAGAAACCATTACAAAGATATAGAACTGAGAACTTGCATAACAAATACAATCAGAAAATACACAGAAAATAAAAAGAGAATATGCCTAGGATAACAGGAGGATTTAAGAGCAAGGTCTCATTCAGGATTTCAGAGCTGAAGGTGCAATTATGAAAGTATGATTTTATAATCCTCCTACACCTTGGCATTATTCTGAAGTAAATCTATGAAGGCATAAGTAAGTGAAGACAATGTGATCTCTTTGCTCATTAAAGTGATACAACATTCAGATGTACGGTGGTCTGGGTTTAGGGAAACTAGGCCAGTGATAGCTGGGAGCACATGGAACATTCATCCTCACCTGACACAGGAAAGGTCTAAGGATTAGAAGGATTAAGATTAAGGGAGACAGTTTATGTGTGAGGAAGACTACAACCACGCTTGCTTAACAACACACAGACCATGACCTGCATGGCTGCAAAACGTTCTCTTCTCAGCTAATGGAACATGGGTGTGTTCCTCAAGACACTTCATTCTACACCTCTTCACTACTCTGATATTTCAAAGACAAGAACATTTCCAATAAATTGAAGTAGAATATATGCAAATGTGTAAATTTGGAAACCAAAAATGCTTTGTATGTGCTGTGAATGTTTTTTAAGAGATATCTCCTAAATGTTTCACATAGAAGACCAAAACCCTGCTACATTCACATGAGAACACCACAATTCAAAGAAGTTTTTTATGCAGAATGGTGGTCCAGCTTGAGCACAAGCAGCATTTGCTCCTGAATACTGATGCTGGACCTTTCTGGAGACTGCCCACTCCAAGAAGTTCTAACCCCAATCTAAATAGCTGTTACCTTTGGCAGGAAGACACTGAACATGAATTTATCCTCACACACTACAGATCACTCACAAAATCCACTTGGGGTTGCTCTTTGCCAGCCATCTGGGACAAGTTACTGGGCCAGTGTGCTCTGTAGTGGGTGTGGACTGGTCCACAGGGACCACAGCACAGCACAGGTGTTCAAGGGACCTCCTGCAAACACACGTTCTGTGGGCTTAGTGCAGTGAGCTCCCACACATACCAGCTTGGGAAAAACTGAGCATACTTTAGCTGGAGATCACCCAGTTACTCATTGTACATTTTTAAAATTGTATCTACGCTTTGCTTAGTGCAATTTGGGTTGTTTGAAAGGCATTTTGTCTCATCTAATTCTCTACTTGAGACAAAAGCCAGGAATTCTAAGTCACAGTCATTGGCACAGCTCACCAAGGTCATAATCTCACATAACCTGTTTTGCTCGTGGAAGACAGCTCTGAGGGCTCGACCGCATGCATTGAGTCAGCTCCCTTTTCTCCCAGAATAGGATGTTAACAGCAACAGCATTGTTTTTGCTTGAAATAAGGTATTGCTGTTCACCAGGGGAGGGTTTGGCAATAATTGCTTCTTATGTAAACAAGCAGAAATGAACGGTGTTTTCTGGGGACCTGGATAAAAGTCCTGTAAATTACTTGCAAAGATGTATGGATGTAAAATCTCAGGCCTGATAAACATTGAGTCATTATACACCTGAAGTTCTACTTAATCTCTTAGGTTTAAAGAATAAAGCAATAGTTTTGTAGCCTGTGAATGTGCTAGAAATGTCTCCAAACTATAGGGCTGGTTTATTGTCCAGTACTCTCAGAATATATTAGAGCACAATTTTTTCAAGATATTAAGTGTGCAGTAGACAAGTAGACTACTCAGCTGACACTGTAATTACTGTGATATAAAGGTAGTGGTGAATAATGAATGTTACTGCTGAGTATATTGTGGAATAATAAATCAATGTGTGAAATCTGGATACCTTCAGGATAGGATCAGCCAGAAGAACTGCCATTAGGTGTTATTTGCTTTGTTCTATCTGAGGCAAACACAACGTGGTACAAACCATTAAGAACTAGTATTTACTAAGAAACTTACTTTAAAATGCTTTCAACTCTCAATATTACATCCTTATTTAACTTGTGTAAGGGATATCAGATTTTACAGGAATGTTAAGTTTCCCCTATCTGAAAGGACAAAACTGGAAAAAAAGATGTTTAACTATTCCATTTTTATTTCCACATTTAACAGCTTGCAACGCTAATTCATGAAGCCTTTTACACTTCTTTATTACTCCATCCATCCCCTCCTCAGCACTGAAGGTAACAATCAACATCACAGTCATTACACCATGAAAGGAGCAGTTTTTTCTACTTGAGAAAAAATCTAGTTTGCAGTTTGATCTTAGAAATTCATTGGTACTATTCTGCAAACATGATCATGCAGTGTGGAACAGATCAACACCCATCACCCTTATTTAATAGTTTGATATTATATTTAGTAATGTCTTTTGCCTAGAGGAATACTAAACAACCACTCCCAATTTTAAGGAATCAAATCATCTCCCAGCCTCCTGAAAATACCACTCCCAAAGCTCTTCTAGCCCTCACAGACAGTCTTGGGGAAACCAGCAGTTTTTCTATCTTTCATTTGTCAGAGACAAGTACAAAAGAAAGATTAATCTTCACCTAAAAGAATCCCAGCAAATAAGGCATAGTTGTTTCTATAAACAAAATCTGAAGTCATGACAGTCTTCAAATCCAGATGGATTAATCTTAGATTTGTTATTAACATTTTTTAAAATTTTTCTGTAGTGCAAGTAAAGATTTTTTTTTTTTTTTTTAGATTGAGGCTTGCAGTGGGGCTTTCAAGAGACATTTGCTGCTTACAGAACTCAGTACTTGGTTTAGGAAATATATATATATATATGTGCATGCTACGGCTATATATAGGGGATTGGCTAACCTAAGTCCCAAAAAAGTCATGTGCCAGCTGCAGGGCAGCCCAGAGGCGGCCAGCTGGAAATGCAGGCAGGAGAACTGCCACCGGTATTTCAAGAAGATATTGTATTTCAGCAAGAGCTGAACAAAACTGGCACTGGGGAAGGGCAGGCCAAGACACAGGCTATCCTCCTGTTGAATTAAATGTTTGGGTCCCGTGAAAGTTCTGATTTTTGCCTTTCTGCAAGAGCTGTAGACTTCAAGTACAACTTTTTCTGGAGCAGGCTGTTGCCAGCATGTAACTCACAGCATCACTCAACTCAGGTGCCATAACCCCTGCTCTCCATCGTCCCCAGTGCTCCTTGTGCTGAATGGAACACAGCCCTGGATCTCACAGCAGTTGTGCTAGACTGGAATCAAAGTCTCACAGCTGGCAAATTCGCATGCGGGACTCCAGCCACAAGGAAAAGCCTTTTCATACTTGTTGAAAAACAACATGCATACTTCTGCTGCATGTAACAGAAAACATAGTTATGGTTAGATACGTGATAATGAGTAACAAGGATACAGATCACTGGCTCTTGAGCGCATGGAAATGTGCTCACATCATCCAAAATTCTGACAGTGCCAGGATTCATCACTTGCTTTTAGTGACACCTCCCCCTACGTGCTTTTCTTTTTCTATCATGAGCTAAAATTTAAAAATGTGGCAGTACAAGCTAGTTATAGATGTCCTGAACTGACAAGTCATCCACAGAAAGCCAGATACACGTTAAAAAAGGGAAGTTCATGCATGTGTATCCTACTTTGTCAGCACTACTTGTGGTAACAGCCTCTCTACTGACAGGTTTGGTGATCACCTCTCACCAGCTGCATTCCAGGCCCCTTAGCCTGGTCAGGAGGTGGCCAACAGCTTCTGCTCAAATGACACAAGGAGGGGAGTTAAAACTGAGCCAGCCAGCTTCTTCAGACTTCAGTAGCCCTGAGCAGCTCTCGCTCCTGATTTTCAGTCAGCCTTTCAGTGGGTGATGAGGAACACAGGACAGTGAACCTTTGGTGTTGTTGGCAGTGGTAATTCTGGGACCTGCAGCCACTGTTGGCAGGATGACAATTCTCACTGGGATCAGGAGGCACTGCTGCTCCCCAAAGCCAGTTATTTTAAGTCACATCTAAACAAGGAATTATCAGCTTAAGATCAGCCTTTCTCCCCTGCAGGTTCAATTAGATGCAATACTTGGTAACTGAAAAGCAAAATCACATCCCTCTCACTCGAGCCAGACTGCTCTTGGCTTCAGTGGGTGTTGGCTGCTGCTGAACTGAAGAATTCACAGCTGGCCAGAGGTATGTGGGTAAATACCTGGGAGGCTGACATGCCCTGTGTGCCTGTTTGCTTCAACAAAGGCACAGCAGCCTCATTTCAGACACTTCCCTGCATGCCAGTGCCTGACATCCCTGCCTGTGGGAGGGCAGGTGACTCTGCCCCATTTCTTGTACCACCTGCCTGGCACCACCGTGCCTTCTGGTGGTGGTTGTTCGCCTTCTCCCTTACTCATTTCCTGAGCAAAATTAAACCAACGCACCACAGAAACTACACAGAAGACTCACACTTCACAGCCTGCTCTATGCACACTCCTTTCCCTTCCTCCCTCCCTACTCTGCATTTGGAGGGGTTATTTGCAGCTCCAGCCCTTGTGTACTTAGAGGCAGCACATCTGCACCAGTAGTCTGCATCACTGCTATAACGCAAGCAGAGACTAAAAACCCATTGCAGACAAGTTCTTAGACACATGAAGAGGCTTGCAATAAGGAAAACAAAACCAAAATGCTCTTAACACATCTGTGGGTTTTCTTCTGTGAAACTGTTTCATGAGGCTGGGGTTTTTTAATGCATTGCTAGGTCCCTATGCAATATCATTGCCCATTAAACAAAAATATTTACATACCAAAACAAAAAGACATACTGTATTTACTAAAAACCAAATCCCGACACCTCCTATAGGACTCCAGACCTAGCTCACAAAACCTCTGTCTAGGCTGTAGGGATAAGCACCAGCCAGGGCCCTTGACAGACATTAGAGATACACCTGAGCAGCGATGGCCAGCTCCAGAGTGAAGCTAGGCACTCCTTTTCCCACTGCTGCATTAAAACCAGATGAGTAAACCCCCTTCCCCCACAAATCAGAGCACCTCTATTAACATCTGTTGGATGAAGACTTCACTCTATATCCAAATACCTCTGGAGCTGAGGTGGGTGCAGATCCAGGGGTGGCTCTTGTGTCTTGCTGAAATCCATGCCGTTGCTCCTCAGCTTCCTCACAGCATTCCTGGCCCACATCTGAGGATGCAGCTCCACCAAGCTTCTCCTCCAGCGTGCAGGGTTCCTGGGAGACCCTGCTCAGCTGCTGTGCTCTCGGTTCTGGTCAGCCCTGGTCACCTCTGGTCAGCCCTCTCAGCTCCTCTGGCTACAGCTGCCTTCCCCGCCAGGTTTCTGGAATGATTCAGCTCAGGGAATAAACAAAATGGAGTTTCCTCCCTGGGGAGAGGCATGAGCAGCAGGTGAGCAGTGAGAATACCAGCAACCTGCTGTCACAGCCCAAGACTGTCATTACCTCACACCACATGTAATTAAAGCCACAAATCAGTCACTCTGAATTTGTTTGTTTAGTCCTCATTCACTTGCTTTTAGTGGAGGGGAGTAATTGGAAAGCAGCTGAAATCATGGCATTGGGTCATCTAACTACACATGGGTTTCAGCTGTGAAGTTAGATTTCAGCTTTGGATTCTTCAAACTTAAAATCAGAAAACCTCTGTCAGACCCCTTTCCAGTTTTTGTGCCTATTTCTTCTGTGCAAAGATTTGTTTGAAATTACTGATAAATCAGGAAATGTTTAAGGTATCTGAGCAGAACAGAAATCCAGGTGAATTTTGTGTATATAGACATTTTTAAATGTTCCATTCAATGTCATTAATATTGCTGTACTAAATGCAATAGTTTTGAGAATCCAGAGGTTCACTACATGTAAAAAGATGGAATAAGCCTGGGACTGATGATGAAAGTGCTGATGGAACTAATGCACTCTTAAAAAGATAAACGTTGCCTTCTGTATTAATTTGATCTGAGCTACTGTAGAGCAATCACAGCCCTCAGATTGCTTTCTACTCCAGTAAGTTAGACTTAAGTGCTTTGTGAGAGAATTAAGAGATATGAAAAACATCATTCAAAATTTCTAAGAGCTGTTAGGAGTGGAAATCAGCTACAGAAAGTACTGTCATTTTATTACACATATACACACACATGCATAATAAGTAGTAGAACTACTTATTTACTCATTAAATAATGAGATTTTTGTATCTCCCATCCATTGTAGCTCTTTTGCTGTAATCCCCTAATCCAAATTTAGGGTGGCTATACATCCCTTTTCAAACATTAACAGGACCTGGGAATTATGTTCTAATTCTTTGTATTTCAAATGTTCATAAATTATTAAAATAGGAGATTTAACTGACTGTGCTGTAGAGAAATCATATTTTATCTAAGCTCAGACTGTTTTTTTAAACAATACTGTTTATTTCAATACCTGATAAATTCAAATACATTGGCAATGAACACATAATAAAAAGCTGTTTTTTCTGTTGAAAATTTAATTGAAGGTTATCCCAAGTAATAACGAAAGCCCATAGTAGCACTGGCATTACATCAAACAGAGCTGGTGCATTACAAAGGCACGTCTGTACTGTTCATGATCAGAGTAAAGATTCAGTGATACAAAGAGCAGGCTGGGGATTTTAATAAATTCTGGCAACAAGGTTACAACTCTGGACAGGAGCCAGGAATGCAGTTTTCATGTGCAATCAAGGGTATAGCTTGAAACAGAGAAGGAATCAAATCCTCCTTTGGAGCCAGGGCTGGAGAGGGGACAAGCCAGCAGGTGGCCACAGTGGAGCCCAGGAGCCAGGACTGGGGACAGTTGGACACCATACTCCAATTAAATTTCATATATATTTTAATGCTAGTGATTAAAAGCACAGCTGTCCCTCTACACTGCCCAATGACAGCTGGGTTTGCCTTCCCAGATTAAGTAAAGCCAGTCAGTGTCCAGACCCACTGAGAGCACTTCCCATTGATGTCAGTGCCTGGCTCAGCCCCGCTCCCACAGCACCCACTGGGAGCAGCAGGGACTCCAGTGGGACACCAGCATGGCAAGGGCAATCCAGAGCCTTTGTCAGGCAGCCCAGGCTGGGGAGGCTGTGCCTGACCTCTCACCACAAGGCACAGCTCTCCGTTGCGTAGGTGGATCAGGAGTGGCAGCAAGCTGAACAGGAGCTGTGAATGGAGCAGAAAACATGGTACCCAGCGTGGCCTTTGAGGAGCACCTGCAATCTCAGCACACAGCTAAAAGGATGCCCTCGCACAAATAATACTCTGCCTTAAGCAAAGAAGTTGTGTTTATATCAGAAAGGGTCACAGGGGCCTTGCAATATGAATCTTCATTGGAAGCAATGTCAGATGTTTCTGATGCAACTGTGTAAAAACTGTAATGGCATGAGATTAGCAATTTCACAGGGAAAGATCCAATTTCATGCTCTTCTCATTATTTTCTAGCTCTTACCATCCTGCACTGGGAAATCCTAGACAGTAAACAGCAATACAGTCGAGCAGTATTAGAATATCCTTCCAACACTGAAAAGGGTATGTCACATATGTTAGCAAAATGTGCAATAATGCCACACAAATATCAAGCAGGTCAACATTATTAATCAGCTGCCACCATAAGATCAATAGCGTAATAAACAGTTTTAGAACTGGTAATTTCCATGCAGGTATCCAAACCAGTTAGGTTTTTCCCAAAGGTTCAGAGTGCCAGGCTATCATTCATCAACCAAAATCAGGTGAAGAGATTCTTGTAGAAACAAGACATGGTATTTAGTATTTCAGTTCTAAAACAATTAGTTGAACTTCAAAGTAATTTCATGTTATTACCTTAATACTTTTGGTTTTGTTCTTTTAAGTGGGGATAATTTTCTTGTACTTTTTAATTTTACTAATATAAATAATGTGTCTACTTGACTTTCCCATATCTTATAGAGCATATATGGAGTTTATATCAGCTTTTAAAACAAAATTATTGTCTAAAAGAGGAACCTAGGAACTCTCTCTTCTATGTAGGTACATTTCAGTGCTCAAAAAAGAATACCCAGGTTGATGACAGTATCACTTACTAATTTTACCTCCACTGACAACACGTTCAGACTGAGATAAGAATCAGAGCATTTCACACCCATGAGTGGTTTTCATCAGAGTGGAATGAGCTTCTCAAGATACTCCAGATAGGGCTGCAGTGAGGGTCAGGGTTTCAGCACTGGATTTTGAGAGACAAGCAAATTCAGACTATACACTTCCAGCACTTTGCAGCAGAGGATACCTGGGAAGCAGTGATCATGCTGTGCCACAGAATTTAACCCAGGCACAGAGGATGAGGGCCCGTTCCCAGTCCCAAAGCAATCAGTTAATGAACTCTGATTTATTACAAAATGGTTAGTCCTTGTCAACCTGTTCCCTGTTTGCCAACCCATTGTCTTGGCTTCTAGACCATGTCTAGACTACTGGGCCAGGTTAAAAGGATTCAGGACAATTTTCCCTTGTGTATTTTTCACATTCTTCACGCAAAGTGTTGCACCATCAGCGCCTGTAAGCAGAATCCTCTTGAGCTCATTATTCATTGGCAGTAACTTCTCCCAACATCACTACAGGCTTTCAAGACTGAATGCCTCTCTGATGTGCTTCATGCCCACAGGGTTTGCTGCTCTGAGGTCCATGATACCTAAGGGTTCTGTTTACTTCAGCAGTGCACATTTCTCAATAGTTCCTACTGCATCTGCTCTGCTATCTATCAGGGGGAAGAGAAAATTTGCAGTGCTTTGTGTTGTCTGAAGACAACACACCCAGGAAGGCAAAAAGAACATTCCTGTGAGTTTTGCAGGGGGACCCTGAGTCTGCAGGTCAAACAAACAAGAAACCCACACGGTCTTCGAGTCAGACTGGATCAACCCTTTTTCCTCAAGGTGCAGAAATTTCAGCTGACCTGCTGGTGACTCCTCACTCTTGTCTCATGTAAAAGTAAAACAAACTTCACACATGAGACAGGATAATGCACTGTATAGTGGGAAAGTGAAATCTCAAGTTTTCCTGCTTACTTTGAGATCTTTACCCTGGTACCATATCAGAGAAAGAGAAATTGCTACAGACCAATGCATTTCAGTCTTCCCTGATTCAAAGCAGATCTGAATTGGCTGCATCAGATACATTTAAGAATGAAAAGACAAATTGCTTTGGACTTATTTCTATAGTGCTTCTTGGGATGGATGCCTTAAAGTCTAGACACATTTGAATCCAGAGTTCAAGGACAGCACCCAGAATCCAGCACTCAAGGACAGTGGAGATTATGGACATATCTACATTTTGGCTCAGCTTTGGGTTGCACATTTGAACTGAATCTCCCAAGCATAGTCAAAGGTATGATTCCTGATGAGCAAAACCTATAAAACTGAAGGAATTAATTCCTGGGTACAGCTTCACTTCTCACATAGGAATAACAGAACATAAGACTAGCCATAGAGACATTTCTTCCATAGTTGTTTGGATTCAGTGAGAGCTGTGGATCTCATAGGGCCCATCCTGACTTTTCAACATCTGTATGACTTTCAGCACACCTTGACTCCTGAAAAAATGGCAACAGCTATTTCTTTGTGACCCTGTGTGCTTCCTCTCTCCTGCTCACTGTTTCCAGCTGAAATTTCATCTTTCCTTGCTTCTCCCCACCTTCCCCCGTGCTGTGCCCAGCCTATAGAGGCCCTACCCCACATATACAGGACAGGCTGCAGTTCAAAGGCCGAAAGTTGCTAAAGCGCTTATGCAAGTTAATTACTGTGCCTGTTTAATGCCAGGTAATGCAGATTAGTGCTGTCAGCCACTGTTGGGACAGTTGATGTAACAGGGCTGGTCTTTCCACAGGGAAACCACCCTCCTCAAGCACGAGGAGATGCTGACCAGTGCTGGGAACAGAAACCTCTTGTGCTGTTCCCCAGCTGCTGTCAGGATGGAGGAGTTGGGCACAAAAGCTGCATGTGAAAAGTTTAGAAAGGGTATCACCCCATCATTTCAAGAGGAAATCGTCAGCTCTGACCCCATGCCCCACTTCTGCACCTTGTGATGAAAAATTTTAAGTTCCAGAGGACATATGCACAAAAAACATCCTTACATCAAGACATGAGCCACGGTGAGCTCAAGCCACTAGACCCTACTTATATATCAATCAAAAAGTCCTAATACCTGTTTCCTTCAAAATTAACATCAAGAGGTCACACAAGACCATCCAGTTTGAAAGGCCCTACTGACCCTCCAGGCAGGAGAAGGTGGAGGGAGGTCTTCCTGGGAACTTCCACTTCTCTCAACTCGAGTCCCATCTAATAGGATTAATTTACAGCCATTACTCAGGTGAAATGCCCTTTGGCAGCAAGGTGTGTTTACACAGGGCTGGCTTATTCCCCGAAAGAGTGCAAATACGCTGTGTTCAGACGGCTCATCCCAAAAATTAATGGCATGCTGAATTTCAGGATTTCAGTTTTTCCTGTTCTAAAGAGTGAAATACTACCGGTTGTCTTGATTTGTAAGACATAGCCAGGAGTATAGCATTTCACATGACAACCACTGGAACCCAGCTACATCCATTTTCTCAACCCAGGCATTATGTGACAGTTAAGCAAATATTTTCCACCTCAGCAGGTTTTATGGTCGAATAATAGACTTTTCTCTTTCTGGTTCATGGCTGATAAAACTGGGACTGATGGAAGTAATAATAACAGAACATGTGATAAGGTGGTCTGCCCCTGGCTGAGAGTCAGGGCACAGGACACTAAACTTCCTTTAAAAGCCCTTTTTTCCCACATTATTTATAAATGCAGTAAAATTCAATCGTTTTAAAAAGTGTACCACATCAATCCTTTGTTTACATTAGAAATCTAAGTCATTTGTATTATGAAAATTAGATTTTGCAAGCAAAAGAGAGGAGATTAAAAGATTAAACATTTCTTTCACTGATTTTTTTTTCTTTTTTGTTGAAGATCAAAAAGCAGTTATATATTTCAACAGCTCCCAGAGTAGCAAGGGTTGTGTTACTTGTTCTCTGCCTTCCTCCCTCCTCGGGAATTAAAATGTCAGGCTACCCAGTCATAGGTAGACAGAATTTTTTTCAGGTGAGACAGTGAAGCGGAAGGAAAAGGGGCAGCGAATAAAGGCATTGGAGCAGCAGTGGTTTCCTCAGCACGGAGCAGGAACACGCGAGGCCGGGAGCAGAGCCCGCGTTCGGCTGCACAAACAAAGGCTGAGCGAGGAGCAGGGCCACAGCCCCGTGGGGTAGCAGGAGGAATTCATTCACTCATTCATTCATTCACTCATTCGTCTCCTCCGCGGGCCTCTCATCCCGCTCGGGGAAACAGAGACGCACTAAGCCCCGCTCTGCAGGGCCCGGCTTCGTCCCTGCGCGTTGGGCTGAGCGAGAGCGAGCCCAAATCCTGAACCCAGGGACGCCAGGCCATGAGCGGCGCGT